>CM026387.1:88732223-88779785 GCA_014843695.1 Archivesica marissinica
TGTTGTTGTTGTTGTGTGGTGGTGGTGGTGTTGTTGTTGTTGTGTGGTGGTCTTGTTGTTGTTGTTGTTGTGTGTTGTTGTTGTTGTTGTTGTTGTTGTTGATGGTGTTGTGTATTGTCGTTGTTGTTGGTGTTGTGTGTTATTGTGTGTTGTTGTGTGTTGTTGTGTGTTGTTGTGTGTTGTGTGTTGTGTGTTGTTGTTGGTGTTGTGTGTTGGTGTTGTTGTTGTTGTTGGTGTTGTATGTTGGTGTTGTGTGTTGTTGTTGGTGTTGTTTGTTGGTGTTTTGTGTTGTTGTTGGTGTTGTTGTTGGTGTTGTGTGTTGTTTGTTGTTGTTGTGTGTTGTTGTTGGTGTTGGTGTTGTGTGTTGTTGTTGGTGTTGTGTGTTGTTGGTGTTGTGTGTTGTTGTGTGTTGTTGTTTGTTGTTGGTGTTGTTGTTGGTGTTGTTGTTGTGAGGTGTTGGTGTTGTGTGTTGTTGTTGGTGTTGTGTGATGTTGTTGGTATTGTGTGTTGTTGTGTGTTGTTGTTGTTGTTGTTGTGTGTTGTTGTTGGTGTTGTGTGCTGTTGTTGGTATTGTGTGTTGTTGTTGGTGTTGTGTGTTGTTGTTGGTGTTGTGTGTTGTTGTGTGTTGTTGTTGTTGTTTTTGTGTGGTGTTGTTGTTGTTGTTGTTGTGTGGTGGTGTTGTTGTTGTGTGTTGTTGTTGTTGTGTGTTGTTGTTGGTGTTGTTGTTGTGTGTTGTTGTTGTTGTTGTTGTTGTTGTTGTGTTGTTGTTGTTTGTTGTTGTTGTTGTTGGTGTGTTGTTTTGTGTTGTTGTTGTTGTTGTTGTTGTGTTGTTGTTGTTGTTGTTGTTGTGTTGTTGTTGTTGTTGTTGTTGTTGTTGTTGTTGTTGTTGTTGTTGTGTTGTGTTGTGTTTGTGTTGTTGTTGTTGTGGTGGTGTTGTTGTTGTTGTTGTGTTGTTGTGTTGTTGTTGTTGTTGATTAAATAACACTAGGCTTCATGCCTGTGTGTTTTACGTTTATTTATCGTCGCTACCGGTTGCCCATATGAGCGACGCCTCCTGAAGATATTAGTCATTTTAGAGTTTGGAGAATAGTGCAATGATACAGACAGAGATCCATTCCAGAATCTCCTATGGTTCTTTTACGTGCACGGTGTAAAGCACGGACACGAGACCTAGGTTTAACGTCCCATCTGAAAGACTGTTAATGTTATTAGGGTCAGACGGGGGATCGAACCTGCGATCCCTGGATTACAAGTCCAACGTGTTAACCACTGGATTACAGATCCGTCTTTCTCCGTTTAATAATGAATTACAATTAAGGACAATCAGTCGTTCGATGGTGGTATATGCAACATCCAATTCCAGTGTCTGACGATAATCACAATAAAACTATACGCATCAATGATTCTAGCGCGCATTAGGCAATATTGGACGACCTATAGGGACATCTCGTGCAGCTATATATATTTGCACACCATTACATTTCCATTACGAGATTTATATGGCACACGGTGTACTGTCTGGGTTAAATGGTTCTTAAGCTATGAATGGTTTCCTATTATTCTAAGCCGTTGAGTGTATGTTAATTGAGGATATGTTTGTTGAGATTATGTTTGTTGAGGGTATGTTTGTTGAGGGTATGTTTGACGATATTATGTTTGTTGAGGGTATGTTTGTTGATATTATGTTTGTTGAGGGTATGTTTGACGATATTATGTTTGTTGAGGGTATGTTTGTTGATATTATGTTTGTTGAGGGTATGTTTGTTGATATTATGTTTGTTGAGGGTATGTTTGTTAGAGGTATGCCCCCAGTGTTGAATTCGTTCAGTGAGGAAGCTATCCAGTTGGCTTGCGGAATGTCGGTTATTCTACCTGGTTTGTCTTCCCGTGCCTGAAATGCTGCTCCGGGGGGGGGGGTATCCGGGGTCCTCTTCCACCAACAATAGCCGGAGATACGCCTTTAAACCTATTTATTATCTCCACTACTGGAGAGAGAATCATGTACAAATATTAATTGCATGGAAATAAATATATACACAATGTTATGATATAAGTTCCTCTTACATTTGGAATGTGTGCCAGTCGGTGTGTGGACTGCATCGTCCAAATATAACATCCGGCAAATGACAAGTCTGCCATAAATAAACGGCATACACCTTCCACCGAGTCACTCTACATATGCTCTAAATCAATATGTGCATTATAATACATACATGAATCATTATTATTCAAAATAATTCTTCTGGATGTAACCAACCCATGCACTAACAAATACATTCCATCAAATTCAGTACAATTGTCGAAACCAAATACAAGGGAGTATCTCTGCTTCACCGTACTATATCTGACAATGAGTGTATCTATGACTCCTCCACCGGTACTATATCTGACAATGAGTGTATCTATGACTCCTCCACCGGTACTATATCTGACAATGATTGTATCTATGGCTCCTCCACCGGTACTATATCTGACAATGCGTGTATCTATGACTCCTCCACCGGTACTATATCTGACAATGAGTGTATCTATGACTCCTCCACCGGTACTATATCTGACAATGAGTGTATCTATGGCTCCTCCACCGGTACTATATCTGACAATGAGTGTATCAATGGCTCCTCCACCGGTACTATATCTGACAATGCGTGTATCTATGGCTCCTCCACTGGTACTATATCTGACAATGATTGTATCTATGGCTCCTCCACCGGTACTATATCTGACGATGAGTGTATCTATGGCTCCTCCACCGGTACTATATCTGACAATGAGTGTATATATGGCTCCTCCACCGGTACTATATCTGACAATGAGTGTATATATGGCTCCTCCACCTGTACTATATCTGACAATGAGTGTATATATGGCTCCTCCACCGGTACTATATCTGACATTGAGTGTATCTCTGGCTCCTCCACTGGTACTGTATCTAACAATTATTTTGTATTTCTGCTCATTCGCCTTTTAGCACCATAGTCCTATCTCACAGATCATTTCGATCTCACAATGCACATAACCTTGTGTAATCCCTAATTCTTTAGACAATTGAGAAGGAATGCTATATCTATAGTTGACTGTCGCTTAGCGTCTTGTGAGCGTGTACCGTGTGCAGCATTATTGTATTAAATCCATCTGCAATGCAATTGTTTTTAAAATGCCCCCATAATGAATTGTTTGATTACTTTGTCTCTACGGGCTCTACTTATAATAGCCTTCTTGTTATTTTTCCGGGTTAACTGTCACGTTGGATTGATGAAGTGGGCGGCG
Source organism: Archivesica marissinica (assembly GCA_014843695.1). Classification (NCBI taxonomy): domain Eukaryota; kingdom Metazoa; phylum Mollusca; class Bivalvia; order Venerida; family Vesicomyidae; genus Archivesica; species Archivesica marissinica. Next base: position 88,735,494 of record CM026387.1, read on the forward strand.
TGTTAATGTGATATAACCACCTATACACGTTTCTCCAACAGTTCTAGGAAGATCATATTATGTATGTGCTGTATTCAGCTTAAGTTTTCTTAGACAGTGCTAGGAAAATTTGTATTGCTGTATTTGATTTAAGGTTTCTCTGACAGTTCCAGGAAGATGTATCCTATATTTGACTTAAGGTTTCTCTGACAGTTCTAGGAAGATGTATCATATATTTGACTTAAGGTTTCTCTGACAGTTCCAGGAAGATGTATCCTATATTTGACTTAAGGTTTCTCTGACAGTTCTTGGCAGATGTATCCTATATTTGGCTTAAGGCTTCTCTGACAGTTTTAGGAGGATGTATCCTATATTCGACTTAAGGTTTCTCTGACAGTTCTAGGAAGATGTATCCTATATTTGACTTAAGGTTTCTCTGACAGTTCCAGGAAGATGTATCCTATATTTGACTTAAGGTTTCTCTGACAGTTTTAGGAAGATGTATCCTATATTTGACTTAAGGCTTCTCTGACAGTTCTAGGAAGATGTATCCTATATTTGACTTAAGGTTTCTCTGACAGTTCCAGGAATATGTGTGTTATATTTGGCTTAAGGTTTCTCTGACAGTTCTAGGAAGATGTATCCTATATTTGACTTAAGGCTTCTCTGACAGTTCTATGCAGATTTGTGCTATATTTGCCATAAGGTTTCTCTGACAGTTCTAGGAAGATGTATCCTATATTTGCCTTAAGGTTTCTCTGAAAGTGTGCTTAAGGTTTCTCAGACAGTTCTAGGTAGATATGTGCTATATTCCACGTACGGTTAATCCAACAGTTCTAGGCAGATGTGTTAGCAATATATGACAATTAATGTTTGTGATTGCCATTTTTTTGTTCGCTTATTATTAAATAGGACAGTGTTCATTTCATTCACTACATACAAATTGTCATCAGTATGTTTGTACAATTACGATAAGTAGCGAATCTGTTTTGACTGTGATTCAGAATTTTTAAATATAAGTATAATAAACACCCTAAGCGAGATTGTAATCACAATGCTCATGTAAACTTTGTATTTGTCTGCACGTACCGTAACTAAGCAATGTTATACCGCATCTAGCATGTCTCAATTGGCTATACATGAGCCTTAATGGGAATGTTACATTGGTCACACGAAAATGCAATACTTCCTATACTGTGCCTGTTAAAGTGGGTGTTACATTGGTCACACGAAAATGCAATACTTCCTATACTGTGCCTGTTAAAGTGGGTGTTACATGGGTCACACGAAAATGCAATACTTCCTATACTGTGCCTGTTAAAGTGGGTGTTACAGTGGTCACACGAAAATTCAGTCAATCCTATAAATAGTGTTCCTGCTATAGTGGATGGTACCTGGATCACAAGAACCAGATACCATGGCGATTCCCTCCAACATGCGAATAATAACACATACATTTCATAATTGGATTAGTTTTGTATATTCCATTTGTCAATCCACTTGCTTGGCTTGCGAGGACCTAGACATGTGTTCCTGAACAGACATAATCGACCTAAGTGGTTATCCAGTACTAAAACAATGTGTGTATGATATGTTTTGCTCAATGATACTATATACATGTCATGACCGAGTCTCGAACTCGGGACCCTTGATTCCAAATCCGACGCTCTATCACGGTGTACCACGGACGCCACACGAAGTGTTCTAAGCGTATATGCATCATCTCCTCAGAACATCAGAGCGTCGCCTGCAGTACTATATTAGACATTTTATTATTTGGAGCATCATGACACCCAAACACGTCCCTGGTTCCTGTACTTGTTCGGTGTATAACACGTCCCTGGTTCCTGTACTTGTTAGGTGTATAGCACGTCCCTGGTTCCTGTACTTGTCCGGTGTATAGCACAAATAAATGGGACCTGAGTTTATAACATAACCCGACATCCTGCTCCTAGCACCATGGTTGGATGTCTGATCGATCTCTATGAACGGATTCCAGATCGAACTCTATGGACGGATTCCAGATCGAACTCTATGGACGGATTCCAGATCGAACTCTATGGACGGATTCCAGATCGAACTCTATGGACGGATTCCAGATCGAACTCTATGGACGGATTCCAGATCGAACTATATGGACGGATTCCAGATCGAACTCTATGGACGGATTCCAGATCGAACTCTATGGACGGATTCCAGATCGATGGACGGATTCCAGATCGATGGACGGATTCCAGATCGAACTCTATGGACGGATTCCAGATCGAACTCTATGGACGGATTCCAGATCGAACTCTATGGACGGATTCCAGATCGATGGACGGATTCCAGATCGATGGACGGATTCCAGATCGAACTATATGGACGGATTCCAGATCGAACTCTATGGACGGATTCCAGATCGAACTATATGGACGGATTCCAGATCGAACTATATGGACGGATTCCAGATCGATGGACGGATTCCAGATCGATCTCTATGGACGGATTCCAGATCGATCTCTATGGACGGATTCCAGATCGAACTCTATGGACGGATTCCAGATCGATGGACGGATTCCAGATCGAACTCTATGGACGGATTCCAGATCGAACTCTATGGACGGATTCCAGATCTAACTCTATGGACGGATTCCAGATCGAACTCTATGGACGGATTCCAGATCGATGGACGGATTCCAGATCGAACTCTATGGACGGATTCCAGATCGAACTCTATGGACGGATTCCAGATCGATGGACGGATTCCAGATCGATGGACGGATTCCAGATCGATGGACGGATTCCAGATCGAACTCTATGGACGGATTCCAGATCGATGGACGGATTCCAGATCGAACTCTATGGACGGATTCCAGATCGAACTCTATGGACGGATTCCAGATCGAACTCTATGGACGGATTCCAGATCGATGGACGGATTCCAGATCGATGGACGGATTCCAGATCGATGGACGGATTCCAGATCGAACTCTATGGACGGATTCCAGATCGAACTCTATGGACGGATTCCAGATCGAACTCTATGGACGGATTCCAGATCGATGGACGGATTCCAGATCGATGGACGGATTCCAGATCGATGGACGGATTCCAGATCGAACTCTATGGACGGATTCCAGATCGATGGACGGATTCCAGATCGAACTCTATGGACGGATTCCAGATCGATGGACGGATTCCAGATCGAACTCTATGGACGGATTCCAGATCGATGGACGGATTCCAGATCGATGGACGGATTCCAGATCTAACTATATGGACGGATTCCAGATCGATGGACGGATTCCAGATCGAACTCTATGGACGGATTCCAGATCGATGGACGGATTCCAGATCGAACTCTATGGACGGATTCCAGATCGATGGACGGATTCCAGATCGAACTCTATGGACGGATTCCAGATCGATGGACGGATTCCAGATCGAACTCTATGGACGGATTCCAGATCGATGGACGGATTCCAGATCGAACTCTATGGACGGATTCCAGATCGATGGACGGATTCCAGATCGAACTCTATGGACGGATTCCAGATCGATCTCTATGGACGGATTCCAGATCGAACTCTATGGACGGATTCCAGATCTAACTCTATGGACGGATTCCAGATCGAACTCTATGGACGGATTCCAGATCTAACTCTATGGACGGATTCCAGATCTAACTATATGGACGGATTCCAGATCTAACTCTATGTACGGATTCCAGATCTAACTCTATGGACGGATTCCAGATCGAACTCTATGGACGGATTCCAGATCTAACTCTATGGACGGATTCCAGATCGAACTATATGGACGGATTCCAGATCGAACTATATGGACGGATTCCAGATCTAACTATATGGACGGATTCCAGATCGAACTATATGGACGGATTCAAGATCTAACTATATGGACGGATTCCAGATCGAACTATATGGACGGATTCCAGATCGATGGACGGATTCCAGATCGAACTCTATGGACGGATTCCAGATCGAACTCTATGGACGGATTCCAGATCGAACTCTATGGACGGATTCCAGATCGATGGACGGATTCCAGATCGATCTCTATGGACGGATTCCAGATCTAACTCTATGGACGGATTCCAGATCTAACTCTATGGACGGATTCCAGATCGAACTCTATGGACGGATTCCAGATCGAACTCTATGGACGGATTCCAGATCGATGGACGGATTCCAGATCGATGGACGGATTCCAGATCGAACTCTATGGACGGATTCCAGATCGAACTATATGGACGGATTCCAGATCGAACTCTATGGACGGATTCCAGATCGAACTCTATGGACGGATTCCAGATCGAACTCTATGGACGGATTCCAGATCGAACTCTATGGACGGATTCCAGATCGAACTCTATGGACGGATTCCAGATCGAACTCTATGGACGGATTCCAGATCGAACTCTATGGACGGATTCCAGATCGAACTCTATGGACGGATTCCAGATCGAACTCTATGGACGGATTCCAGATCGATGGACGGATTCCAGATCGATGGACGGATTCCAGATCGATGGACGGATTCCAGATCGAACTCTATGGACGGATTCCAGATCGATGGACGGATTCCAGATCGAACTCTATGGACGGATTCCAGATCGATGGACGGATTCCAGATCGAACTCTATGGACGGATTCCAGATCGAACTATATGGACGGATTCCAGATCGATGGACGGATTCCAGATCGAACTCTATGGACGGATTCCAGATCTAACTCTATGGACGGATTCCAGATCGATGGACGGATTCCAGATCGAACTCTATGGACGGATTCCAGATCGAACTATATGGACGGATTCCAGATCGATGGACGGATTCCAGATCGAACTCTATGGACGGATTCCAGATCGATGGACGGATTCCAGATCGATGGACGGATTCCAGATCGAACTATATGGACGGATTCCAGATCGATGGACGGATTCCAGATCGAACTCTATGGACGGATTCCAGATCTAACTCTATGGACGGATTCCAGATCGATGGACGGATTCCAGATCGAACTATATGGACGGATTCCAGATCGATGGACGGATTCCAGATCGAACTCTATGGACGGATTCCAGATCTAACTCTATGGACGGATTCCAGATCGATGGACGGATTCCAGATCGAACTCTATGGACGGATTCCAGATCGAACTATATGGACGGATTCCAGATCGATGGACGGATTCCAGATCGAACTCTATGGACGGATTCCAGATCTAACTCTATGGACGGATTCCAGATCGAACTCTATGGACGGATTCCAGATCGAACTATATGGACGGATTCCAGATCTAACTCTATGGACGGATTCCAGATCGAACTCTATGGACGGATTCCAGATCGAACTATATGGACGGATTCCAGATCGATGGACGGATTCCAGATCGAACTCTATGGACGGATTCCAGATCGAACTCTATGGACGGATTCCAGATCGATGGACGGATTCCAGATCGATGGACGGATTCCAGATCGATGGACGGATTCCAGATCGAACTCTATGGACGGATTCCAGATCGATGGACGGATTCCAGATCGAACTCTATGGACGGATTCCAGATCGAACTCTATGGACGGATTCCAGATCGAACTATATGGACGGATTCCAGATCGATGGACGGATTCCAGATCGATGGACGGATTCCAGATCTAACTCTATGGACGGATTCCAGATCGATGGACGGATTCCAGATCGAACTCTATGGACGGATTCCAGATCGATGGACGGATTCCAAATCGATGGACGAATTCCAACTCGATGGACGAATTCCAACTCGATGGACGGATTCCAAATCGATGGATGGATTCCAAATCGATGGATGGATTCCAAATCGATGGACGGATTGAGATGGCAACTTACATGATACCTATGGTTCACATCACATGGCAAAATAGCTACATTTATTAATTATAATTGCTCTTTGGGTGGAAGGGGTAAATTTGTGAAATATGATATAACATTTACAATTAATCCACCAACTGTGCTCTGATGCTGATGTTTGGTATGAATCTAGAAGGCATTGTATTATTCACATGTATATCATGTTCACCATCACCTATGTTCTCTGCTCCCGGACATTTCATTTAATCTTATTGTCTGTTTCAAATCCCTGGTACTAGAGGATGCACACCACTATATGTCTCCTTCTTCGTGCTATGGTAAATCGATGAACTGTCACAGTCAACTTCTCAGTTCCAAACAAGAATCCACATTTACCGCATGCGGTTCTGTAAACTCCAGGGCTGCTGCTTGCTGTTAGACACAAGTAAGTCATGGCATCACCATCAAAGTGTTTCACAATTTTCAAACGTATACAAACACCGGTTAAAATGGAACGCGTAGGAATCCTAGCTGTCATGTAGGGTTGTTTACTCATCAATGCGCTGGAGCAAGTAGTACTGAAATAAATTCACAAAATGTCTTCGTCAAATGAGCACAATTGCCACAGATGCACCACAATCACAATAAGAAATGCAAACAGTCTCTGCTTCTATAGTAAAACATCATCAAATTATGGTCTGCTTGATTGACTACTTTATATGAACCAATTCCCCAGTGGGGTCACACGTAACAGTTTAAACTTTATTTATTTTACAACGCTTGCGAAGCAAGTTCTAACAACTTATATTTATCACTCTCGTTGGCGCGGATGAAAGCGTATATGTGGTCATTCGTGTGGGAGGAAACCGGAGTACCCGGAGAAAACCCACCTGTCCGATATGGCAACCACCGTACGTACCATCTCAACATACTTCCCGTCAGAGTATCGAACCCGGGTTGCATTGGTGATAAGCGAGCGCTATGACCATTGCGCTAATCGGACAGGGTCACACGTAAAACTAACGAATGTGATTTCTATATCAGTTTTGTTTCTAATTCGTAATCACAATAGTTGAGTCTGTGCAGTTCCCGCCATATATGCATATCTACCGGGCAACATATTAACCCTTTCCTTCATAGAGATTTAGGTTAATATAATATTATATCTCCATACAAACGACAGCCATTTAACCCTTTCCTTCATAGAGATTTAGGTTAATAGACTATTATATCTCCATACAAACGACAGTCATTTAGCTATCACGCAGTGGATAAATAGTCGCCACATCTATCCCACCTCCATAGATATTACTGGGACTACATGACATTCTGGCTTTTATTATGAACATTGTTTTGGCTACTACATTGTCAATGTATGTCGTATTGGTAATGGCGTCACGAGCTGCTTCTATGAGGGAAAGGGTTTATGAACATTGGTTTGGCTACTACATTGTCAATGTATGTCGTATCGGTAATGGCGTCAAGAGGTGCTTCTATGAGGGAAATGGTTTATGAACATTGGTTTGGCTAATACAATGTCAATGTATGTCGTATTGGTAATGGCGTCAAGAGGTGCTTCTATGAGGGAAAGGGTTTATGAACATTGGTTTGGCTACTACATTGTCAATGTATGTCGTATTGGTAATGGCGTCAAGAGGTGCTTCTATGAGGGAAAGGGTTTATGAACATTGGTTTGGCTACTACATTGTCAATGTATGTCGTATTGGTGATGGCGTCAAGACGTGCTTCTATGAGGGAAAGGGTTAAATCACAAACACAAGTCGTTACGCTAAAATCGACATATAACTTTACATATGTATACGCTAGCCATTTTCATCACCCTCGTCTTTCACAAAATGCTCATTATCAACATCGCACCAGTATTCGTTATCATTCTAAATCCCTTAAATGTCTCCAGGCAGAAGTGGTCGTCTCCGCGTGATTTCCAGTTTCTGATAGTAAATGAGTAGGCCCTAAGCGTTTCTTGTTGAAGATGGAAAATACTTGAAGTAAAATAACACAAGAAAAGGAAGTGATATAAGGTTACTATCTACCTAGTTTAAGAATCAAGAGTGTGGGGATGCGTCTCGCTTATCTGAATCTGGACTACCTGAGTCAATATCTGAATCTAGACTACCTGAGTCAATAACACACTTATCTATTTTACTCTCACTTACGCGAGCACAGACGAATGCTTGCTTGAAAACGCTTCAATAGATTTCGTGTAGACATACCAGATTAAATATTGACCCTAAAATGATGGATCTAAATATCTCTCCGTTTTTCATTCATATTGTTTAGTATTGACAATGACATAGTATGTATGTATCGTACATTAATGTGGATTATGTTAGCTGTGCACACAATAAGCAATTTGTAGACCTGAATTTGACTGCCTCCCATGTTCCGCCATACAATTCTGCTTAATCTATTATTATTAGCATGACGGGTGAATTTTTTTTATATACAATAATACTTTTATGGATTTCTTTCGAAACTTCAAATACTGTCTACATCCGCTAATATGTCAAAGTCGGTTATGTCGAATTATCCGGTTTTCTCCGAAGTCGGATCAAAGTCCCGTTCCAGACACTATCATTGTATATATAACTGGCTCCATTGATATCGAATTTCGATAAGTCAAACTTCGGTTATGTCGAAGTATTTTGTTCGGTCCGGCGGAATTCGACATAACGGATGTAGACTGTATGTGTCTTTGTATAGAGAGAATACAACAGAAAAGTATTGATCAGTAACACATGCAAGTAAATTAACTGTATATTGCATCCCTTGAAAATATGTGTTCTAGTTGTTCATCAGTCAATATGGTACCATCAATCACTAGTCTAATAATAATAATAATAATAATAAAGACGTTATTTAACGAGAGTACTCATTTAACAAACGTTAATCTACCATGAGGCCCTCAACATATATACAATCAAATGCAATCAAAAGAGTCTGTATGCGAACTGTATGCCTGTGCCTGCATCGATTCCAATATGGCTAAATCCACGATCTCATCTAATATATGCACGTGTTAAATGATTTATAAATATACACCTACACTGCACTACACTTAAATACCATTCTAACACGACTTGATAGTTTGTTCCTATAAACAAAGAACAGATCTGCAATAAACAAAATTGAATTTTGCTCCCCCTGTAAAACACTATTTAAGAATATTCACATATGCTATGCACTATTTCTAATCACAGACAGATCTGTAGTCCAGTGGTAACACGCTAAACTGGTAATCCAGGGATCGCAGGTTCGATCCCCCGTCTGACCCTAATAAAATTAACAGTCTTTCAGTTGGGACTTTAAACCGAGGTCTCGTGTCGGTGCTTTACACCGTGCACGTAAAAGAACCAGAAGAGACACTGGAATGGGTCTCTGTCTGTATCATGCACTATCCTCCAAAATTGGGCTCATATGGGCAACCGGTAGCGATGCTAAATAAACATAAACCACACACACACACACACACTACTTTTAACACTTTTATGCTAGAATTCAAAACATCGATTGGGCAGGATTTGTAGTGTTAATAACTAGACATTCAGGAAATGTCATATTGATAGTTGGATAGTTGGAGGAGGATTTTCAGTGTCTTTGGAATACAGAAGGTATTTAATGTTAGGTAATGTGTGAAAGCCATCAGCCAAATAACAGACAAGGAGATAAAATAACACACACATTCGTGTATAGCATTATATTGAGTAATGTTAGATGGAAATAGTATGTGTATTACTGTTGTTCGTCGGCGAATAAACAACTCTGTGTCGTGTTGATACCTAGCAATTAACCACGTAGGCCTATGGCCTGTGTGGTTAATTCCTACGCATCAGAACTTCACCGATAAACAGCAGCAAGAGATGTCTCGGACCGGGAAGTATGTGAGATGGTACGGTGGTCGCCAGGTCGAACAGATGGATTTTCTCCGGGTACTCCGGTTTCCTTCCACATGAATGACCACATATACGCTTTCATCCGCGCCAACGAGAGTGATAAATATAAGTTGTTAGAACTTGCTTCGCAAGCGTTGTAAAATAAATAAAGTTTAAACTTTTACGTTCAACTATGTTGTCTTCAATTCCTAATGAGGTCAATGTTGCCTCGTAAATCGAGACGTTTTAAAAATATTTTTGCTACGATATTACTCTAATGGATGGCATACATTAACACTTATTAATATTAATTCCAGAATTTTTTTAGTAGCTTCTCATTTTAAGACCTGAACTATTTCTGAGATTGTTTGGAAGAATTACTAGGAAAGTGGGATTAGAATGGATTTTTCAAGCCGAACTAGTATTTACATGCACTCTAAATGTTTATGAATTAAGAAGCTCACACGGTGTATCAAAGTTCCCAGTCAAATACGCTGGGTGTGTAAAACATGTCTTATTCTTATATCCCTGTATAATGCATCAATTCGTCCAACCAATGAGCCAATCAAAATCGTTCAAAATTACTTCACGGTATAGAGTCGTTAACAAATGAGGAAAACAAACTTTATTTTTGGAAATGCAAACTTTTTACATAAAAAATTCGCTTTGTTTTTCGGCACACCTCTCTTGATTAAATATACGTTATTTGCTTGTGAGACTGGATCGTAGGTTCGGGTCTTGGCGTGGTGTTAGGAAACAACAGGTGGAATCGTGAGATACATGTATCAATCTAAGCAATTTTTGTTTTATAGATTTGTCTTTTTTTTCTGATCCTTCAAGTGATTTGTATTTACATTCTATTTTGCGTACTCTTTTCAAGAAAGACATTCAGTCATTTAATTTAATCAACCATTAGCTTGACTTTCTGGTGCGGGCCGTTATCTGATGTTGTTAAAACGTGTGGCCCAAACCATTTAAATTGTTATGTTATGTCTTGTATCTTTATGTGTACTATTGATTTGCAATAAAATATGGTTAAATAAAAATCGTTCAACATATGTGTGTGTTTTACTTTTATTTATCGTCGCTACCGTTTGCTCATACAATTATGAGCGACACCTCCGGAAGAGATTTGTTATTTTAGATTGTGGAGGATAGTGCAATGATACAGCCAGAGGCACATTCCAGAATAACTCAAATGAAACTGACAAACAGCGAAAATATTACAAATGCAATGGCAAACATTTACCCCGTTTACCTGTGAATGACGTCACTGTTTTTACACACATATCTATCTACTCATCTGTGTCGTCATGTATTAGGGTAAACTCTTTTAAGACTGATTGGTTTGATGTTAATTGTGGCCTAAGACAGGGGTGCATTCTATCGCCGCTTTTATTTAATTTGTACATTAATGATTTAACGATATTTTTGAAATCATTAAATATCGGTGTTAATGTCGATAATGACTGTATAGGTATTCTATTGTACGCGGATGACATTGTCCTACTAGCAGAAAACCAACTTGATTTGCAGAGATTATTGAATGCTTTACATGACTGGTGCAATATAAACGATATGTTTATAAACAGGGATAAAAGTAGAGTTGTCCATTTTCGTCCTGCTTCTATGCCAAGATCTGATGTTATTTTTAAATGTGGTGTTAATGTTCTGGAAACTATAGGTATATATACTTATTTAGGAATTGTTTTGAGTGAATACCTTGACTTCAATGTTACTGCAAAATGTGTTGCTCAAAGTGCAAGTCGTGCATTGGGACTGCTCATTGCTAAATGTAAGTTAGTTGGGGGTGTACCATATAATGTTTTCTCCAAATTGTATGACTCTGTTGTCTGGCCTGTGATTGCTTATGGCGCCCCGGTTTGGGGATATAAAGCGTTTTCATGCATTAATGCAATCCACAATCGTGCCATGCGTTTCTTTCTTGGTATTGGGAAATATTCTCCCAATGCAGCTGTCTCCGGGGAAATGGGTTGGCAGCCGCCAGTTGTGCGACAATGGAAGCACATATCTGGGTTTTGGGCACGCTTAGCTAATACCGACAATTCCAGATTAAATAAGCGAGTTGCACTATGGGCGAATGCTAAATCTACAAGTTATAAAAACTGGTTTTATTATGTCAAGAGACAGTTTGCAGACATTACTTTGATGGATTACTGTAACCTATCTATACCTATACATAAGCACAATTTAGTAGATAGTGTGGAAAATGCGGTAATGGAGAAATATGTTACTGACTGGTCCACCTCTATTAACAGTGTGATAGGTGTTTCTGGACGTGGTCGCAATAAGCTTAGAACCTACTGTACATTTAAATTTAAATTTCAAACAGAAGTATATTGTAAAATGATTTTACCCACACGTCACAGATCAGCATTATGTAAATTTAGATGTGGAGTTGCTCCATTACGTATAGAAACCGGAAGGTATGAGAATTTACCACTTGATGAACGTAAGTGCCCTTTCTGTAATGTATTAGAAGACGAAAGTCATGTATTATTAGAATGTTCACTGTATGATGATTTGAGAGCTGTTCTCTTAGAGAAAGCCTCATTATATGAAAATGACTTTCGGAACAAACCTGTATCCGACCAGCTTAGAATTATTTTTACTACTATACCTCTGATTAGAATTGTTGCCAAAACCTGTTTTTATATTCTTCAAAGACGATCCTTTTATTTATGTAAATAATGTATCCATTTGATTTATTGATTGTGTGTCTCTTATCCATTCCGAGAAACAGCTGCTAATTAGTTCAACCGCGATCTGATCGAGGTTGATAACTGATATTTTAAAACATTTCTTAATTGCGCATTAGTGCTTTTTTTCCATTTCAGTATTTCAAAATTTCCGGTTTTAGTAAGTATTTAATTTTCAATTAGCGACTGTTCCCCGGTTTTAATATGTAAATATAATAATATGTCCTTAGACTGTGATAGTTTGATTATCTGTGATTACATTAGTCTCTTATAATTCTTTTATAATGAATGGTGTTGTACTATGCCACGATAATTTGTTGTGTATATTTTATGTATTGTACAACGATGAGACTGAAATAAAGAATAAATCACATATTACGGTATGCCTCACCTTCAGTTTACAGTTGCCTGACTTCTTGTTTCACACATTGTCTAGTATGCAGCATACTCAAGCCACATCATTTCTCAGAAAACTCAAAAACTATCCACTGCCTGTCATGAAAATGCATTTTTTACCAAATAGAAAAATGAACTATATTATTTATAAGGACTACATTCGACCTCGGATGCACTTCCGCATGTACGTATATACAACGTATATCAATGTGGCATATAAATATACAGATAAATAACCTTTATTCGTGTTTTAATGTTCCCAATGTCATTTATTATCTCGCGCGCGCTGTTTTAATGTCGAGTAGATATGATATTCAATAAAATATGATTAAACTAAAATGTATATGAGCTTCAATGCCACCCAATCCCGCACGGCTTAGTTGGTGCATATTTGATGTACGGGTTTAATATTATCATTCTGCGGTTAAACTCTGACATTTGCAAGAATAATGGAATATGATAAGTAAGTATTGCCACTACCAAATACAAAATTACCAAGTAGGTCGCGATAGCGCAGTTGTAGGGCGTTCGCTCCAGGTGCGAACGGCCCTGAGTTCGAGCCCGTTGCAGCCGTTACGAGTGTGCCCTTAGGCAAGGCATTTAAATTTCATATTGCCTCTTCTCTCTCCCTCATGGCGATGGAGTAATTAATATAAGTTGTACGAACTTTGTTCTCAATCGAGCTAAAATAAATGTGCATAAGTAATATTATTCCTGAGAAAATACCGTTACGAAAACACAATGGAGCTAGCTGCATAACTTTCTCACATGAAATAATTTGACACCGTGAATTCCGAGAAAAAACTTGTGTTCAGTGAACATGAAACAACAAACGACGTAGAGAAGATGACAGTTCTTACTGTGAAATCGCAGATTCGCACGGGGAACATTAGATGCGGCTAAAACCGAAATCCGAGAAGTTCTGAACACAAATGTTTCAAAATAACTTGCATGGAAATAATGAGCATTTTGTAGAATGTAACAGTTATTCTAACACGACCCGGCTAATAACATACATACTTGTAGAGTAAAACTACCTCGGGTTATTCTGCGATATACCTACCTTGAACTATGCTGCGCGCGCACCGTGTTTTGGCTATTCCATTTATACAATGCGTGTAAGGTTTTATGAATGAAAGTCACGTGATGTTTGTAAAATAATACCGTGGGAATTCGCGGAAGTGAGATATATATTTTAGAATCAGATAATCTCGTGTCCGTCTTGTTTTTCTGTTAAGTAACGTTTCAGTTACTATTCTGTACAGTTTTATTTGACAAAATAAATACAATTATTGATCAGTTACAACTTTTGTTCATTTATGCACTAGATTTATATTTTCCATAAAAAAAACGTCACCACCCCTTACGCGGGAGGAAATTTCGAAAGCCAAATGCACGGCGTTTGAAGAAAACACTCCTTGATTCTCGTCTAAAATTATTAGAAGTAAGTCGTGTTAAAATCGAAATAATAAGTATCAACCGTGGAATATCGCAGAATAACCCTCGTTTGTCGTTCTTATGCGTAGAAATATATCACGAAGGCCTGAGTGATATATTTCTACGTGATATATTTCTACGCATAAGAACTTCAAACTCGGGTTATTCTGCGATATACCACGGTTGATACTTATTATTTCTTAATTATCATGAGAACATCACGTCGGGTTTATATGCATTTAGCCGTAAGTGGGACTTTATCCATGGCCATGACAATTGCGTTGAAATATGTTCTTCACTATGACACGATTAATCCTTCGGCAGTTAATATTGACTTACATACACAGCATCCGAATCTTTTAAGATTCCAATACTAATGATTGCAAGTGTACTCCTAATGTGGAGCGTATATATATTGCGATACTCCGTATAATCTACGACACCTGTCTGTCCGTCCGTCCGCACACATATAATGACACTTACGTGGCTAGGAGAACACTATGTTTACTGTCTAGCGTGTGTGCGTGCGTACATGCGTGCATATGTGTGCATAGTTTACTCTTGGTATTTAGAGTAGTTCAGTAAAGCTAATCTAATAAACTGATAAAGTATAGTTATGTATATGTATAAGTATTAGTTCTTGCAGCTTATATCTTATTTCCTATGAACGATTCACTTGTCACCTGTTTCATTATGTTATTTGATGTTTTAATTTGTTGAGGGCCTCAATGTAAATTGAATTAATTGTTCAAATGAGTTATATCGTTAAATAAGGTATTTATTATTATCATTATTATTATTATTATATTATTATTATTATTATTATCATTATCATTATTATTATTATTATGGTCTAGTAAGTCCTGTGCGTTGAAACTGTTTTATACACAGTCTCTGTCAAGGAAACACAGTTGATGACAAGAGTTGGACGAGTTCTTGCAATGTATGCCACTCTATGCTATCCAAAGTTGTAAATATTGATACACGTGTGTAATGATAAGTGTGTAATGAAGGAATTCGTTTCTATTTTTATAGTTGCTACCTTGGCAACGTACCTAATCAGTCTGTGTACAATAATAGGAGAAACGATGACAACTGTTAGGAAACCGGATTGAGCACATTGTGCATTGTTACGTCATGCAGACATGTTATATGCAGCAGTATATACATATTTCAACTCGGTGACAATGGATATTGTCCTGGTCGACATTATTTTCCTCGAGTTTACAATATCCACTGTCACTGAGATGAAATATTTATGTTGTTATTCCGAACAATCGCTGTTCTGGCTTTATGTTGTTTGGCAATCCTGAGATTGTTCAACAAAACATTCTTTAAAACCAAGATGGCGGCATAACAAATAAAATCACATTGAAATTAAACGGTAAAGTCCGAGTATCGTGATTTTGTTCCGAATGAGGTTATTCAGATGTAATATCACGTGATGTATAACAAACATGTATACGTATATGTCACAAAGGTTAGTGGAAAGTAATATTGTCATAATGTCAGACATAATTTTATGTTTCAGAACCTATTTATTCTGTCATGTGTGTAGTATTTACTCGTTTAATACAATGTCCGGTCATTATTTGACGTCAGGTATAATATTATGTAACCTAGAACATACTGCAAGTGCTTGTCGTTCTTGCATAGCTATCAGGCAAATACAAAGTTGTACGGGTTAAGGCCCATGTCGTTTTTCTAGATAAAGAAATGTAGCTACACTTACAAAATTACGTCATTATGGGACTATTTACCATCTATATTTAGATCAAAAGTTAGTCACAAATACTAATTAATATGTATGTAATGCATTGCTTTATCAGATAACTTTGCTTGTACATGTACCCCGTGTAATAAGGTTAAACTTTATTTATTTTACAACGATTGCGAAGCAAGTTTTAACAACTTATATTAATCACTCTCGTTGGCGTGGATGAAATCGTATATGTGGTATTTTGTGTTGGGGGAAACCGGAGTACCCGGCGAACAACCCACATGTAACACAGCCATCAAATACAGCCATCACATATTTGCTTGTATCAACACACGTGCAATACAACCTAGAAGGATTATGATGACAAGTTGGCGTTTGACACATTTGAAATACAATTTGCATCTTTGCCGTCATGCTCTCTTTGTTGAAAATAAATAAAATGTTAAATATACACTTGCGGAATACGGTACAGTGATTAAAACCATATTATGTGTCGCTTATTTGTGTGTAGTTGTTTGTTTGATTATCGGGGACTATTTATTACAGCGTATGGATACACTTTACTGATTTCCTTCAGATGTAGTAAGACTTAACGTATACAGGCACGCAGAACAGTTCTTTTTCAAATTTATGGTTACCATGGTAATGTAAAAGGTTCGTATACTCGTTAGTTTATACAAATTTATTCTTAGCTTGATTGCGAAACAAGTTCTTTCAACTTATATTAATCACCCTCGAGACCTCATTCCTGATGGAATCCATCGCCACGAGGGAGAGAGAAGAGGCAACGTATAATTTAAATGCCTTGCCTAAGGGCAAAATCGTAACGGCTCCAGCGGGGCTCGAAATCCGGACTGTTCGCGCCAGAAGCGAACGCGCATCCACTGCGCTATCACGACTTCCACAAATTTACTTACACTCGTTGTGATTGCTGTGCAAAATTCCAAAACGAGTTTCACTCATGTAAGATCCTATATATTGAAGTACGAAATGCGTGGTTTAATTCGAACCGACTAGTGTATGAATGCATAGCATGAACGGCTGGGAAGGACGGTATCGCCCATTGTTTCACCGTCATACGACAAAGGGAGGAATAATAATAGATTATACAGTGTGTCCTGCCAGTACAAGTTGGCTGTCCGGTTAGCGCAGTGTTTAGCACGCTCGCTTCTCACCAATGCAACCCGGGTTCGATCCTCGAACCGGAAAGCATGTGGGACGGTACCGTGGTCGCCAGATCGGACAGGTGGGGTTTCTCCGGGTACTCCGGCTTCCTCCCACATGAATGATCACATATACGCTTTCATCCGCGCCAACGCGAGTGATTAATATAAGTTGTTAAAGTTTGCTTCGCAATCGTTATAAAAGAAATAACGTTTTAAGCAAGTTGACGAACATTGCGTGTGCATTCATTATTTAACATAACATAACAAATATTGTATTAGGCATTAAATGGTACAAAACACATATATAGCCATCAAAATTAACAAATATGTAAAGTGCAAAGACAATTTACAGAGAAGTTTAAATACTATTATGTTCTCCCTTGTTTTCTATTATAATTAAAACTACATGATGAGCTTTAAAGCATAACACTATTAATATTTCATATGAGCTCATTAATTGTTCGTTCTCTTTCTTTAGAAGCGAAATGCAAATATTTTGATAGATTATGAATTAATTTTGGGTTTCTAGAGCTCATTAGATTATCAAATGTTTGTAGTGTCGGCCAATGACAAAAATATGGCTTAAAAAGTGTTCTACGTACATCATAGTATTTTGGACAGACCAGTAGGAAGTGAAATTCATTTTCGATTACATTCATAGTACATTGCAAACATGTTCGATCTTCTCTGGGAATATTAATTATTTAATATCGTCATGAAAACACAAACTACTGCTGAGAATAGAATGCGCCTGGATATGTATAATGTCTACTGAACGTACATTATATGCCACGCCATGAACTCGCCTATATAATGACATCATAATTAGTCAATTAGTTTCAATTAGCTCTCGATTTTCCAGATACATGTCCTATTCCTTTGTGTATTCATCATATTTACCAAACTTATAGCGGGTTGAATGCACAGATGCGTTTCACGTTCAGAATAACCTTCAGTCCATGAGTTTTGCAATTAGTCTAAGCTTTATTTATTTTACAACGATTGCGACACAAGCTTTAACAACTTATATTAATCACTCTCGTTGGCGCGGATGAAAGCGTAAATGTTGTCATTCGTGTGGGAGGAAACCGGAGAACCCAGAGAAAACCCACCTGTCCGATCTGGCGTTTTGCAATTATGCAAAGAACTATTTGCGAGACAGTCAGTGCACGTGAACTTCATTGCTAATGCACATGGCCTCACGAAAGTCCATAAACAAGGCAGGCATGAGTTTCTACAAATTTAATTATTTGGGAATAATTATTCCATTTTAACGTACTAAGTGAGTGGTAGGCAGTGGACATACATTCGTTTCAGGACAACAGCATATTCCCAACCCCAGGGACATCTGGGAATGCGAAACATCGATAACACTCGATTTCATTATTCCCCGCTATCTCTTTGGTGGGAAAACCCTGTCCTGCGCTGCACAGCCACTCATATAGGCTCATATATATACATTTTACTTGACATAATCGATGTTGACCATATTTCCCAAGATGGTGTTTCTCGTAGATCACAAGCTTTACACACCTACACCTGTCTCATAATAAATCAGTTCCCAAGTCGGCATTGTCTGTTATAACTGTGACATTGGCACAAAGGTAACCTGGGAACAGGCGTCGATATAGTTTGCCTTGTCAGTCAAATAAATATATTTTAACACCGAGACTATTAATTGGGCCGTATTGAGTTTCTGACCATGTCATTTTGCAAGAAGCTAAAAAGTGAAAAATCGACAGACTGGAACCCAGGCTAGCACAAAGGACGAATAGCACAGTACTATCTTATTTCATAAAAGCAGCGGATACAGTACATGTAACAACACTTATGATTAATATAAATATGAAATGATACAAGCTTGACGTCGCTTATTAAATTGTTGTGGTTGTTAACCGTATACAAGACAGACGGATATATAGTCCAGTGGTAACACGCTGAACTGGTAATCCACGGATCGCAGGTTCGATCCCCCGTCTGACCCTAATAAAATTAACAGTCTTTCAGATGGGACGTTAAACCGAGGTCTCGTGTCGGTGCTTTACATCGTGCACGTAAAATAACCAGAGGAGACTCTGGAATGGGTCTCTGTCTGTATCATTGCACTATCCTTCAAAAATCTAAAATGACTAATCTCTTCAGGAGGCGTCGCTCATATGGGCAACCGGTAGCGACGATAAATAAATGTAAAACCATACGCGTTCCATTGGGTAGTTATCTTGTCCAGTTTTGGGGTAGAAAGCCTACCGGAAGAGACAATTAGTTTATATTTCTAATCGTCTGCTGTTGTGTGTACATGTATATAATCATGTTAAAAAATACAATTCCTGTATGGCCCTCTATTCCCATAGTCTCATAATCTTTACCCAGAATCACTAATCACGTTTATCTTACCCCACCCACCTTATGAATAGTCTTAATGTGTAACCATCTCAATTGTGGAGGTTGTAATAACGCAATAGTACTGCATTCGCTTCAGGTGTGAGAGGCCCGGAGTTCGCGCCCAGCTGTAGCCGTTACGATTGTGTCCCTATGCAAGTGACTCAAATTCCACATTGCCTCTGCCTGTATGCCTCATATCATTGTAGTTCATCAGGAAATAGATCTCGATAGCGATTAATCTAATGTTGTAAAATCTTGTTTTGCAATCGAGCTAAAATAAATTGGTATAGACAGTTTGGTTAGCAAGCGATCTGGATCTAGACCTAGATTGGGAAAATATGTATAGATTGTTTTATAAAATTGGCAAAATTCGGAGATGCACCCGAGATCTTCTTCCACTAATACTAGCTGGCGTTTTGCAATATGACCTAAACTGTTGATGCTACTTCAATCTATAAACACAAGGAAATCATTTGCTTGTATCAATGTCAAAATTGTCATCGAATGCGTATGAAGATTGGTCGATAGTATGACGGACACACCGATAACAGTATATTATGTTTTCTAAGAGACAGAGATATTAACACTGCAATTGATGCTTCCCATGTCGGCGCATTTCTTCAATTCTCCAGTACGTTCATAGATGCTTCCTACCAGTGGCGTCCGTGGTCCAGTGGTAGAGCGTCGGATTTGGAATCGAACGGTCCCGGGTTCGATAAGCGGTCAGGCCACGTATGTAGTGACATTGAGCAAGGCACCTCACACACATTGCTTAGTACTGGTTAATCGCTTAGGTTGGCTAAGCCTGCCCAGGAAAACATGTCTAAGTCCCCGCGAGGGGTTTGACATTAAAGGAACATACATGCATACATACATACATACCTATAGCTTTCCTCTCGCTGTGCATTGTATCGAGAGCCAGACTGAGTATAAATAATATGTCTAACGAAATGGCAGCTTATGTAACTTAAAGAATACACAAAGGGATTCCGAATGATGGCCGGATAACAGTATTGCAAGAATGGTACATACGTTCAGACAATGATTGAGTACAATAACTGTTCTGAGGGGGTTTGGACCATTCTATTCATTGATTAGTCTCGTTTTTCTTTTGATTTTCTTTAATCGATTTTCATGATGGAAAATATTTACGAATTTCTAAGGGGAGTCACTCTGCAAGTCCATCAGGTTAAGAACCACCAAATAGTAGTTTGGAATCCTTCCAAACAAAAACCATGCGGATATTGAACCTATTGTCATAGGATGGTCGCACACTAATGTTGTACCAAACCTTCACATGCATGCATCTAGCGAGATAATATGACGTGAGTGTTTTGTCTTGTACGAAATATGCATAATATTTGCATCATTTGTGAGAGATGAAATGAGTACATGGAATTATCATTATGCAAGATGAAAAGCACAATGGTTATCTGGTAGTGTACACTAACTGTATATATGATGGATGAGGTGTCCAGGGAGATTACGACTGCCAGATTCAGCGTGATTGATCTGCCGCGGGACAACATACTACAACAGTACAATCGTTACATTGACAGCTAAAGACTTAATCAACCCGCTCTTATTTAGATATATATCTAAAGCAGGGACAATAGTATCTGTATTAGTATAAAGCACATAGTCTGTGCGTTGTCAGGATATAGACCGGTCACCGGTGTTATCCTAATCATATCACTTTATGCTACTAGTGGAGTTGTATCGGTGCCGCAGTGTTAGAGTGTATGGGAGTTGTATCGGTGCGGCAGTGTTAGAGTGTATGGGAGTTGTATCGGTGAGGCAGTGTTAGAGTGTATGGGAGTTGTATCGGTGAGGCAGTGTTAGGTGTATTGGAGTTGTATCGGTGAGGCAGTGTTAGAGTGTATGGGAGTTGTATCGGTGAGGCAGTGTTAGAGTGTATGGGAGTTGTATCGGTGAGGCAGTGTTAGAGTGTATGGGAGTTGTATCGGTGAGGCAGTGTTAGAGTGTATGGGAGTTGTATCGGTGAGGCGGTGTTAGAGTGTATGGGAGTTGTATCGGTGAGGCAGTGTTAGAGTGTATATGAGTTGTATCGGTGAGGCAGTGTTAGAGTGTATGGGAGTTGTATCGGTGAGGCAGTGTTAGAGTGTATGGGAGTTGTATCGGTGAGGCAGTGTTAGAGTGTATGGGAGTTGTATCGGTGAGGCAGTGTTAGAGTGTATGGGAGTTGTATCGGTGAGGCAGTGTTAGAGTGTATGGGAGTTGTATCGGTGAGGCAGTGTTAGAGTGTATGGGAGTTGTATCGGTGAGGCAGTGTTAGAGTGTATATGAGTTGTATCGGTGAGGCAGTGTTAGAGTGTATGGGAGTTGTATCGGTGAGGCAGTGTTAGAGTGTATGGGAGTTGTATCGGTGAGGCAGTGTTAGAGTGTATGGGAGTTGTATCGGTGAGGCAGTGTTAGAGTGTATGGGAGTTGTATCGGTGAGGCAGTGTTAGAGTGTATGGGAGTTGTATCGGTGAGGCAGTGTTAGAGTGTATGGGAGTTGTATCGGTGAGGCAGTGTTAGAGTGTATGGGAGTTGTATCGGTGAGGCAGTGTTAGAGTGTATGGGAGTTGTATCGGTGAGGCAGTGTTAGAGTGTATGGGAGTTGTATCGGTGAGGCAGTGTTAGAGTGTATGGGAGTTGTATCGGTGAGGCAGTGTTAGAGTGTATGGGAGTTGTATCGGTGAGGCAGTGTTAGAGTGTATGGGAGTTGTATCGGTGAGGCAGTGTTAGAGTGTATGGGAGTTGTATCGGTGAGGCAGTGTTAGAGTGTATGGGAGTTGTATCGGTGAGGCAGTGTTAGAGTGTATGGGAGTTGTATCGGTGAGGCAGTGTTAGAGTGTATGGGAGTTGTATCGGTGAGGCAGTGTTAGAGTGTATGGGAGTTGTATCGGTGAGGCAGTGTTAGAGTGTATGGGAGTTGTATCGGTGAGGCGGTGTTAGAGTGTATGGGAGTTGTATCGGTGAGGCAGTGTTAGAGTGTATATGAGTTGTATCGGTGAGGCAGTGTTAGAGTGTATGGGAGTTGTATCGGTGAGGCAGTGTTAGAGTGTATGGGAGTTGTATCGGTGAGGCAGTGTTAGAGTGTATGGGAGTTGTATCGGTGAGGCAGTGTTAGAGTGTATGGGAGTTGTATCGGTGAGGCAGTGTTAGAGTGTATGGGAGTTGTATCGGTGAGGCAGTGTTAGAGTGTATGGGAGTTGTATCGGTGAGGCAGTGTTAGAGTGTATGGGAGTTGTATCGGTGGGCAGTGTTAGAGTGTATGGGAGTTGTATCGGTGAGGCAGTGTTAGAGTGTATGGGAGTTGTATCGGTGAGGCAGTGTTAGAGTGTATGGGAGTTGTATCGGTGAGGCAGTGTTAGAGTGTATGGGAGTTGTATCGGTGAGGCAGTGTTAGAGTGTATGGGAGTTGTATCGGTGAGGCAGTGTTAGAGTGTATGGGAGTTGTATCGGTGAGGCAGTGTTAGAGTGTATGGGAGTTGTATCGGTGAGGCAGTGTTAGAGTGTATAGGAGTTGTATCGGTGCGGCAGTGTTAGAGTGTATAGGAGTTGTATCGGTGCGGCAGTGTTAGAGTGTATGGGAGTTGTATCGGTGAGGCAGTGTTAGAGTGTATGGAGTTGTATCGGTGAGGCAGTGTTAGAGTGTATGGGAGTTGTATCGGTGAGGCAGTGTTAGAGTGTATGGAGTTGTATCGTGAGGCAGTGTTAGAGTGTAGGGAGTTGTATCGGTGAGGCAGTGTTAGAGTGTATGGGAGTTGTATCGGTGAGGCAGTGTTAGAGTGTATGGGAGTTGTATCGGTGAGGCAGTGTTAGAGTGTATGGGAGTTGTATCGGTGAGGCAGTGTTAGAGTGTATGGGAGTTGTATCGGTGAGGCAGTGTTAGAGTGTATGGGAGTTGTATCGGTGAGGCAGTGTTAGAGTGTATGGGAGTTGTATCGGTGAGGCAGTGTTAGAGTGTATGGGAGTTGTATCGGTGAGGCGGTGTTAGAGTGTATGGGAGTTGTATCGGTGAGGCAGTGTTAGAGTGTATGGGAGTTGTATCGGTGAGGCAGTGTTAGAGTGTATGGGAGTTGTATCGGTGAGGCAGTGTTAGAGTGTATGGGAGTTGTATCGGTGAGGCGGTGTTAGAGTGTATGGGAGTTGTATCGGTGAGGCAGTGTTAGAGTGTATGGGAGTTGTATCGGTGAGGCGGTGTTAGAGTGTATGGGAGTTGTATCGGTGAGGCGGTGTTAGAGTGTATGGGAGTTGTATCGGTGAGGCAGTGTTAGAGTGTATATGAGTTGTATCGGTGAGGCAGTGTTAGAGTATATGGGAGTTGTATCGGTGAGGCGGTGTTAGAGTGTATGGGAGTTGTATCGGTGAGGCGGTGTTAGAGTGTATGGGAGTTGTATCGGTGAGGCAGTGTTAGAGTGTATGGGAGTGGCATTCTCAAATGAATATATATCAAATTATATATACTAATTCATTTGATATATATTCATTTGAGAAGAACGTATCCATTAAAGTTTACACGGCCTACTTTTGAACAGGATATACATCACAGATATTCCCATAGTACGCCAACCAGTTCCATTTGTTCGTTTATCCGAGCAATGTTTTACAAAGTAACATTGTTCTCACTGCCTCACATAAATATAGACATGTTACTATTGTGTTTATTACACATAAACAACATAGTCCATACACAATCCAAAACATACACTGCTTAAACCTACTTTATTTCCCAATCTAATACATATTGAACAATACATACATTACACATATCAAAATACAGAAAAAAGGATTAGAGAGAAAGAAAGACAGATTCTTATATAATTCTTCTCTCCGTTGTTACACACAATACAATGTAAGATGTTTCTTGCCAACATATATTCTGATGGCGAACGTAAAGAGACACCGTTATCTCATAAGTACTCTAATAAAATATTCCAAACCCCAATCCCTGGAACTATTGTACAAGCATTACTCTGCTAACTCTTATATTGTGACAGAACAGAAGATAATGGAATAGCATGGGGTTTTAACCTATTAACTTTCCGTCACTTCTCTAAATGTCCACCATTCTTTATTCCCCAGAATTATTTCGCAAAGATGCATCAGTTATCGTCCTAGCAATAACTGTCGTTAATCTTTGTTAGAACTTCAACGCCTTTGTTCAGTGATTGATCAGCGTCCTTTGTTAGAACTTCAACGCCTTTGTTCAGTGATTGATGAGCGTCCTTTGTTAGAACTTCAACGCCTTTGTTCAGTGATTGATCAGCGTCCTTTGTTAGAACTTCAACGCCTTTGTTCAGTGATTGATCGGTGTTCTTTATTAGAACTTCAACGCCTTTGTTCAGTGATTGATCAGCGTTCTTTGTTAGAACTTCAACGCCTTTGTTCAGTGATTGATCAGTGTTCTTTGTTAGAACTTCAACGCCTTTGTTCAGTGATTGATCGGCGCCCTTTGTTAGATATTCAACGCCTTTATTCAGTGATTGATCGGCGTTCTTTGTTAGATCTTCAACGCCTTTGTTCAGTGATTGATCAGCGTCCTTTGTTAGAACTTCAACGCCTTTATTCAGTGATGATCAGCGTTCTTTGTTAGAACTTCAACGCCTGTGTTCAGTGATTGATCAGCGTCCTTTGTTCGAACTTCAACGCCTTTGTTCAGTGATTGATCGGCGTCCTTTGTTAGATCTTCAACGCCTTTGTTCAGTGATTGATCAGCGTCCTTTGTTAGAACTTCAACGCCTTTATTCAGTGATTGATCGGCGTTCTTTGTTAGAACTTCAACGCCTTTGTTCAGTGATTGATCAGCGTTCTTTGTTAGAACTTCAACGCCTTTGTTCAGTGATTGATCAGCGTCCTTTGTTAGAACTTCAACGCCTTTGTTCAATGATTGATCAGCGTCCTTTGATAGAACTTCAACGCCTTTGTTCAGTGATTGATCAGCGTCCTTTGTTAAAACTTCAACGCCTTTATTCAGTGATTGATCGGCGTTCTTTGTTAGAACTTCAACGCCTTTATTCAGTGATTGATCGGCGTTCTTTGTTAGAACTTCAACGCCTTTATTCAGTGATTGATCGGCGTTCTTTGTTATATCTTCAACGCCTTTGTTCAGTGATTGATCGGCGTTCTTTGTTAGATCTTCAACGCCTTTATTCAGTGATTGATCGGCGTTCTTTGTTAGATCTTCAACGCCTTTGTTCAGTGATTGATCAGCGTTCTTTGTTAGATCTTCAACGCCTGTGTTCAGTGATTGATCGGCGTTCTTTGTTAGAACTTCAACGCCTTTGTTCAGTGATTGACCGGCGTCCTTTGTTAGATCTTCAACGCCTTTATTCAGTGATTGATCGGCGTTCTTTGTTAGATCTTCAACGCCTTTGTTCAGTGATTGATCAGCGTCCTTTGTTAGAACTTCAACGCCTTTATTCAGTGATTGATCGGCGTTCTTTGTTAGAACTTCAACGCCTTTATTCAGTGATTGATCGGCGTTCTTTGTTAGATCTTCAACGCCTTTGTTCTGTGATTGATCGGCGTTCTTTGTTAGATCTTCAACGCCTTTATTCAGTGATTGATCGGCGTTCTTTGTTAGATCTTCAACGCCTGTGTTCAGTGATTGATAAGCGTTCTTTGTTAGATCTTCAACGCCTGTGTTCAGTGATTGATAGGCGTCCTTTGTTAGAACTTCAACGCCTGTGTTCAGTGATTGATCGGCGTCCTTTGTTAGATCTTCAACGCCTTTATTCAGTGATTTATCGGCGTTATTTGTTAGATCTTCAACGCCTTTGTTCAGTGATTGATCAGCGTCCTTTGTTAGAACTTCAACGCCTTTATTCAGTGATTGATCGGCGTTCTTTGTTAGAACGTCAACGCCTTTGTTCAGTGATTGATCGGCGTTCTTTGTTAGAACTTCAACGCCTTTATTCAGTGATTGATCGGCGTTCTTTGTTAGAACTTCAACACCTTTGTTCAGTGATTGACCAGCGTCCTTTGCAGTAGCATGCATTGTGCAGGCGGATATTCTTCTGTCGATATCTGCAAGTTCTGGGTAGAAATGGAGACACACATAAAGGCTTCATACCCGACACCTGTAACATGTTGCCATTAGAGACCGTGTGTCCGTCCCAACAAAGAACTATTGGACACATAAAGTGCGCATAGCAGTATATGACAGCGAAACACGGCTGTTGCTGAGGAGAACAACCCGGGTGTTTGTTATGTTATATATGTTATGTTATATTTCGGGTTTTACGCCTGCATCATCACCATTTTGGGCTATATCGCCGGCGGGCAGTTTACCTAATAACACCTTTCCTGGGCTCCAGCGGTTAACCAGTACTTGGGTGCACCAACCTCCGTAAGAAACTGCCAACTTTTTCATATAAATGAGACACGGCCTGAGCGGGGCTCGAACCCGTGACCATCAGTGGTGATAGGTTACAGTGGTATACAGTCAGCGACCTTAACCACTCGACCACGGAGGCGGACTCCGGATGTGTGTAGGTTCAGATATATATGTCACCAATGTATGCTATTGCTAGGACTGACTGCGACCAATAGTATTGTTTGACTTTGGATTGAAACGCCATTACCAAAATTTGAAATTAATTGTGAATGACCACATTTACCCTTTCATCCGCAACAACGAAAGTGATTAATATAAGTTGTTAAAACTTGCTTCGCAATCTTTGTAAAATAAATAAAGTTTAAACTTTTTAAAACTTTAAAAAGTATTTCCTATATAACAATGCTATGACTGACTGACTAACATGTATTATCTGTATGTACATCAACTAGATATATACGGTCGAAGCTATTTTCAAGCTTACTTGTTACTGATAATTGTGTCTGTTTATAATCTTAACAATAATGGCTCCGTGTCATTCACATGCAAAATTATTAGTGGACCGTGAATTAAGTACTTTGATCTCGGTCAATATAATCCCCTAATTGTATAGACTTAATTTTATATTCAAACAAATGTGCTGGTTTCTTGGACTGGTGCCAGCTGTTATTCGCTCGTCATTGGATGATTTTGCCGCGTTTCAAAATGAGAGAGTTATGTTATATTTTTATGTTATATTTCGGGTTTTACGCGTGCATCAGCACCATTTCGGGCTATATCGCCGGCGGGCAGTTTACCTAACAACACCTTTCCTGGGCAGGCTCCAACGGTTAACCAGTACTTGGGTGCACCAACATTCGTAAGAAACTGCCAACTTTTTCATATAAATGAGACACGGACAATGAGAGAGTACAATCAACTTCTTCAGTACGGCTATGATTAATATACATTTGTAATGCCATTAGTGGCTAACAGAAATCATTTCCAATTTGTTGAATGTTAGTTTCAATAATATATAATGTTAATTGGTTTCTGCACGAAAAAACTGCCATTTTATTAATGGCATACTATTTGTGTTACCGTTGTGTATCTGTCGTAGTCGTTAATAACTACGCATCATAACAACAAACCGCAGGTTCGATCCCCCGTCTGACCCTAATAACATTAACAGTCTTTCAGATGGGACGTTAAACCGAGGTCTCGTATCAATGCTTTACACCGTGCATGTAAAAGAACCAGCGGAGACTCTGGAATGGGTCTCTCTCTGTATCATTGCACTATCCTCCAAAATCTAAAAGGACTAATATCTTTAGGAGGCGTCGCTCATATGGGCAACCGGTACCGACGATAAATAAACGTAAAACACACACACACCGATGAACAGCAGGACACATATTATTTCCATTCCAGCATGACCCAATGTAACATACGAACGAGTAAATTAATGTGTTTATTTTGTCGGCAAAGTAAATTAAACAGCCATAAAATAGACTTAACAAACCTAGGATTAGTAGTTAATTGTCAAATTAAAACGTTATTAAAACAATTTTCAAATTAAACTGTTAAATTCAATACCAGCACTATCGCACAATGGAACGTGTCTTTAGAGAGCAGCTATCAACCTCGACTAGATCGAGGGTGAACTAATAGCAACTGATTCCTACTCAAAGTGGAACAACACTCATAGTTAAATAATAACACTATAATAGAAATTATTTACATATGTAAAAGCTGTCTTTGTAATATATTAAAACAGGTTTTGGCACAGACACGATTCAAAGTTGAATGTGTAAATAGTAGTATTAACATAGCCTCCTGAGTTGAGTGATAATATTAAATGTTGGTTCTGCATTATATGCTTGTTCATTCACATTTATTCGTAATACTATATGACACACTGTGCATACCCTCAGTCCAGCTTGTGCCGGCCATGCGGCTGGGGAATCCGTGCTTTGCCAGTATACATGTCACATACTGCAGCCATACACTGATCAATTGCAAACTGAAACTAAATGTGCTGTGAAATATAACGAGGAACACTACTCTAGCAGTAAAGCCAATTAAATGAAATATAACGAGGAACACTACTCTAGCAGTAAAGCCAATTAAATGAAATATAACGAGGAACACTACTCTAGCAGTAAAGCCAATTAAATGAAATATAACGAGGAACACTACTCTAGCAGTAAAGCCAATTAAATGAAATATAACGAGGAACACTACTCTAGCAGTAAAGCCAATTAAATGAAATATAACGAGGAACACTACTCTAGCAGTAAAGCCAATTAAATGAAATATAACGAGGAACACTACTCTAGCAGTAAAGCCAATTAAATGAAATATAACGAGGAACACTACTCTAGCAGTAAAGCCAATTAAATGAAATATAACGAGGAACACTACTCTAGCAGTAAAGCCAATTAAATGAAATATAACGAGGAACACTACTTTAGCAGTAAAGCCAATTAAATGAAATATAACGAGGAACACTACTCTAGTAGTAAAGCCAATTAAATGAAATATAACGAGGAACACTACTCTAGCAGTAAAGCCAATTAAATGAAATATAACGAGGAACACTACTCTAGCAGTAAAGCCAATGAAATGAAATCTAACGAGGAACACTACTCTAGCAGTAAAGCCAATCAAATGAGACCTCAAACCGAGTTTCTGTTAGTTAATCTTAGTAACACATTTATTCTTAGAAATCCTCTAACCCATACTGCTGCTCAAATAATTAACATTAGAGTACCATTCATTAATATTAGAGTACCATTCATTAACATTAGAGTACCATTAATTAACACTAGCGTATCATTCATTAACATTAGAGTACCATTCATTAACAATAGAGTGCCATTCATTAACATTATATTCATTAACATTATAGTACCATTCATTAACATTAGAGTACCATTCATTAACATTATATTCATTAACATTATAGTACCATTCATTAACATTAGAGTACCATTCATTAACAATAGAGTACCATTCATTAACATTATATTCATTAACATTATAGTACCATTCATTAACATTAGAGTACCATTCATTAACATTAGAGTATCATTCATTAACATTAGAGTGCCATTCATTAACATTTTATTCATTAGCATTAGAGTACCATTCATTAACAGTAGAGTACCATTCATTAACATTAGAGTAACATTCATTAACATTAGAGTACCATTCATTAACATTAGAGTACCATTCATTAACATTATATTCATTAACATTAGAGTACCATTCATTAACATTAGAGTATCATTCATTAACATTAGAGTATCATTCATTAACAGTAGAGTACCATTCATTAACATTATATTCATTAACATTAGAGTACCATTCATTAACATTAGAATACCATTCATTAACATTAGAGTACCATTCATTAACAGTATAGTACCATTCATTAACATTAAAGTATCATTCATTAACATTAGAGTACCATTCATTAACATTAGAGTACCATTCATTAACATTAGATTAATTAACATTAATTAACATTAGAGTACCATTCATTAACATTAGAGTACCATTCATTAACATTAGAGTATCATTCATTACATTAGATTCATTAACATTAGAGTACCATTTATTAATGAAGATATATTTTAACTATTAATTCACAGAAATTGGCAGCTACTTGTGGTTTGGAAACGTCCGTGTGTCCCATACTCTAGATAGGCCATATTTGTTTAACATTCCTTGTATTGCGCAGAGCCACGAACATATTCCTTTGCAATGACCAACACATATGTATTAGTAAAATGATTATATTTGCTCCGCACATTCGCCAATAAAGGGATGCATGGTAATACAGACTGTACTTGTTTGGGTTTGGGAATACCTGCATAATTAATTCTAAAAGTATTGCTAGCACACAAATACATTCAACATAAACACTTTTTTTGTTAAAAATAACTGCATTGCAGTGACGCTACCAATCAAGCACTCATACGATTTCTGAATTATTATGCGCAGGATTCAAGCCATCACTTATTGTGTGAACATACAATATTTGGTTTTATGACAAGGCGCACTAACGATTGGAAATGCAGCGTCTCTCTGGAGGTTGCATTAAGACTCGGAGAAACCAGAAGTAATCAAACAACGTCAACTTGGTCTCTATTGGTTATAGTTCAACGTCGATGTGGGAATCTGTTTGTATGCGGGAAAATGATGAATCTCACTGCATAATATGCGCATGAATGACTTCGGATAATTTTAAAATATAACAATAGAATATTAGATCCTTCTCTGTCACATTAGCATCACACCATCAACAAGATCTGCCGCGTGATACATTACTGTAACACTTGAATCCCTCGAAAATATGACAGTGTCTGTACACTTGAATCCCTCGATAATATGGCATTGTCTGTACTCTTGAATCCCTCGATAATATGACAGTGTATGTACACTTGAATCCCTCGATAATATGACATTATCTGTTGAACATGGGATGGTGCTACATTGCTGTCACCTTTGGATCTCTCGATAATAGAGAATCGATCCCAATATTTGTATCCATCTAAGGTAATGTGCACGAGCACCAAATTCCATTAGTCTAAATTAGGTAGCCCGTCTACCCCAGTTGAGGAGATATGAAAACAGGGAACCAGCTTATGGTCTCGCTTTTAAATTCCTGGCCCTCGGACTTTATCGCAATTCCAAGCGTTCTTGAATCTAAAATGACGCCATCTTGAATCTCGATTGAATTTTCGTTGCGGAAGTAAGCTATGTGTGTTTGGTTGATGCAGTAGCATGGGTGGAGGCTCGATGTTCTAAACATGTCATCGGTAGCCATTTACCATTTAGTCGATTCATATAAGTTCCATGTCAAAATGGGAGTGTATCGTGGTTTGCGCTCCGGCCGAGATGTGGTATCATATTGCATGTGGAAACTTCATCATACATGCATTACTGCCTATGGGGATGTCATAAGTAATATCAAGGTGAAGAATTATATCTAAAGATAGAGAAGCTTGCCATAACATTTTGGAAATCACGAATATATGCTTAATAGTGTGTATGTTATCTATGGATATGTCAACCAATTTCACTTTCTACGTGAGTCTTACAGCTCCCTATGACCCCTATATAGTCTATTTAGGCTCAACGGTCTTCATCGTGTCTGGTTCGTGTTTGACGTATGGGTAGGAATGCTGCTACACATTCTAATTTATAATTTGTATATTTATGTTCAATTAGTAAACAGTGTTTTCTTGCGATAAAACAAACTCGAAACCGAAAGTAGGACTTTCCGAGTCGGTCGGTCACGTGCACTTGTTTAGAATCGGAACCGGATTTGCAATCGGAATGCATCATCCTCCTTCGGCAATATTGAAATAAAACATGGCATATCAGCTGTTGTTTCACGCATGCGCGCTGTGCGTGTTAACATTTCGTTTGTTGATAAACAAATTCGCGTATACGACGGTTTATATTTATTTGAATGTTATCGTTTCTGAGCGACTATTTCTATTTTTGTAAACACACACACATTAGTATTCATATTTTACCAATAACATCCTTTATTACAATAAAATGCTGCTTTAAGGACTCTTCAGTCGTTGCATAAATTACGAATGCCGTCTGTTTTTACGACATATAGTTTCCCGTCTCCTTCCTCCCCACTGCCAGGATCTAGTAATTTATTCCAAATCATTGCTTTTACAATTCTATTATCTTTGCAAATTCATTTACCATGCTAACCATGGAGTACTATGTAGATGTAGATGTAGAACCTGTTAAGAAATGTAAAGTCGTAAAAATTGCTGTTATATGCCAACAGCATTGAAATATCCACTGGAATTATATGCTCTTTGTTAAAAATCTATGTCTTTGTATTGAAAATGGTTGTATTTGCTTTAAACATATATATACATGTTTTATGCAATAAACGTGTTGAATTGATTTATATGGTATACTGAAATATTAAAAGTTAAAGCGACATTACATCGCAAAAAGCAAATAAAATGCATTTGTTCACGTATAAATGCGTTGCTACTATAAATTCTTCCGAATTCATGCGAACACTAACATTGAATCAATAAACAGTGATTTTGTGATCTACAAACATTCAAAATTGAAATTAGGATTTCATATAACGATCATCCACGCTCCTGAATTGACGTTTGTTTGTCATCGGAGTCAATACTAAACGTGAGATAATGTCGTTTAAAGATAATTTAACTAAGACTAGTGTACAAATAAATATACATAGGCACACATGTGAGATATAACGGTATATCTGTACCATAAATCGTATTATTCAGGATACACGAGTTGCATTACGCATGCGTGTTTACATTATTTTGTTGTCAACAAACCGCGTATATATGACGTTTGCTTATTCGTTGAAATACTCAGTATTTGAGGCAAATATGTGGGGGACCATATAATAGGAAAATACATTCTGTAGACATTTGCGTTTTCACTGATGTAGTGTAGTGGAGAATATATTAATAACATCAAGTCAACCGGCACGGATCTGATTGAAAGTGTCTTCATACAATGCCCTGTAGACACACGATAAGCGGTTTGGATAAAACCGAAACGTTATCCGTCGTATCTATAAATGCCGCGCTAAAGCTGACGTGAAATAGTTGTCATGTATTTCATTTCGGCGAGTCAGAAATGAAACATTAAGCATAATCTATATATAGTAACCAAGTCGGCCATCTTGTATTGTAGAAACATAATATATGCATGCTTCCATGGAGTATCATGATGTTTTGCTTATATTTTTTGATATTTTAACTCTGAATTCCAATAGGCTCAAAAGCCCATGGGGACATAAACATGCATACTTTATGGCAAACAGTGATAATAGCATAAATTATATAAATACTTGTACAATGTACATAGATATCAAACATAAAGAAATATATAGTTGTTCAAATTTGGAGACGGTTATACGTATTCGTGATCATATTTTACATATAGTATGCATAAATTTACAGTAATTACTCACCTATTAAATATTGCTATATTGCTATATTGTAGCAGTTACTATAATATTATAATATTCCAGGTTATTTATATTGCTTAGCTGTTCATTCGCTATTTAAATTTTCTCTCTAACTAATAATAAATAGACATTTTTAAAAATGAAACCAATATAACGTTGAACTTAAACGAAACGAAACAGAAAGACCAACACATGGTTTCCTAATGTGTAATTCAATTTGTAAGTTAGCCATTTATATACATGTAGATAACTGAAGCGGGTTATGCGAAATCGAAACATTAATCGCAAAAGTGAAACGTAATTTATATACATGTAGATAACTGAAGCGGGTTATGCGAAATCGAAACATTAATCGCAAAAGTGAAACGTAATTTATATACATGTAGATAACTGAAGCGGGTTATGCGAAATCGAAACATTAATCGCAAAAGTGAAACGTAATTTGAAAAATATTCATAATAACAAAACGATCATTTTGGATTCAACTAAACAACAGATCTGGATGCCCTCTTCTCAGATCTAAGCATAGATGATACACGACATAATATCGTATCTGGTATTCCGTGAATAATCATCTATTAAAATAACACAACGTCGGCCATCTTGAAACTGATATGATTGTGTGCATGCATGCATGCACCTCACTGCACTGAAGACACATTGCATGATACTATGCTAGAGGACATAGAAAACGTACACTTCGGATACGTGTGGCTTTACATAAAAAACAATAACTATATAAATACATAGTTTTAAACAATTTGGAATGTTTTTAGTTGTTCAGTTTGTTTTGTAATAAAGATGTAATATATCTTTGATGGAATCCTTCGTATTTCGTTTTCATGTAATAATAATCATATAATGTAGGTGTGAGCTTTCCGTGTCCTCTATTATATAATGTAGGTGTGCGTTTTCTATGTCCCCTAGTATATAATGAAGGTATGCGTTTTCTGTGTCCTCTAGTATATAATGAGGTGTGCGTTTTCTATGTCCTCTAGTATATAAAGTAGGTGTGCGTTTTCTGTGTCCTCTAGTATATAATGTAGGTGTGCGTTTTCTGTGTCCTCTAGTATATAAAGTAGGTGTGCGTTTTCTGTGTCCTCTAGTATATAATGTAGGTGTGCGTTTTCTGTGTCCTCTAGTATATAATGAGGTGTGCGTTTTCTATGTCCTCTAGTATATAATGTAGGTGTGCGTTTTCTGTGTCCTCTAGTATATAATGTAGGTGTGCGTTTTCTATGTCCTCTAGTATATAATGTAGGTGTGCGTTTTCTGTGTCCTCTAGTATATAATGTAGGTGTGCGTTTTCTGTGTCCTCTAGTATATAATGTAGCTGTGCGTTTTCTGTGTCCTCTAGTATATAATGTAGGTGTACGTTTTCTATGTCCTCTAGTATATAATGTAGGTGTGCCTTTTCTGTGTCCTCTAGTATATAATGAGGTGTGCGTTTTCTATGTCCTCTAGTATAAAATGTAGGTGTGCGTTTTCTGTGTCCTCTAGTATATAATGTAGGTGTGCGTTTTCTATGTCCTCTAGTATATAATGTAGGTGTGCGTTTTCTATGTCCTCTAGTATATAATGTAGGTGTGCGTTTTCTGTGTCCTCTAGTATATATACGCTAAAGCTGAGCCATTGGATGACATTTCCAGAAAGTTTTAACAAAATATATGAAATCCACATTACAGACGGATATGTAGTCCAGTGGTAACACGCTGGACTGGTAATCCAGGGATCGCAGGTTCGATCCCCCGTCCGACCCTAATAAAGTTAACAGTCTTTCAGATGGGACGTTAAACCGAGGTCTCGTGTCGGTGCTTTACGCCGTGCACGTAAAAGAACTAATGAAAATGATAATAAAATGACTAATCACTTCAGGAGGCGTCGCTCATATGGGCAATCGGTAGCGACGATAAATAAACGTAAAAACAGAAAAAAAACATTGGGTGAAAACGGAACGTTAAGCGTTGTTTCTGCACAGGCAGGTGATGGCGCTGATCCTGGTGTTATCACAATAGCTTCCCGTCACGGTGAGCTAACCCCGTTTTGGAGGATACATTTATG
Organism: Archivesica marissinica; assembly: GCA_014843695.1. NCBI lineage: Eukaryota > Metazoa > Mollusca > Bivalvia > Venerida > Vesicomyidae > Archivesica > Archivesica marissinica. The sequence goes on from CM026387.1 coordinate 88,771,405, forward strand.
TATCCGGTCGCCTCCTGGTTAATCGGGGCGACGCCCCCAGAAGTATACTAGTTTATTGTATTTGTTGGAGAATAGTGTATGATACAGAAATCGTAAACCTTGGTTCTTTAACATGCCCGGTGTAGTCCACCGATACACGAGACCTCGGTGTATATTCACATCTGAAATAGTTTTAATATTATTGGGGCATATAATGTGGCGTCCGTGGTCCAGTAGTAGAGCGTCGGACTTGGGATCGAACGGTCCCGGGTTCGATACTCGGTCAGGCCACGTATCTAATGACATTGAGTAAGGCATCTCACACACGTTGCTTAGTACTGGTTAACCACTTAGGTCGGCTAAGCCTGCCCAGGAAAACATGTCTAGGTCCCCGCAAGGGGTTTGACATTAATGGAACATACATACATACTGGCGATCGAACCTAGCGATCCCTGGATTCGCTGTCTAATGTGTTGACCACTGGACCACGGACCCGCCAGTGCGTTGATATGAGAATTTATCAGAACTATGTAAATTATCCAATCAGAATACGTCAACGTTCTGTGTGGCATAGTACCATCGCACAATGCTCATGTCGAAAATATTCCATTATCGGAAATAATTCATTATTGGTCTAATCCTAATCGATACAATAACGTTGACATAAAATTCACAAACTTGATAATACTGTTTTCTCACTAGCAACCGTAATACCAATTCATACAAAACAATTACTACCGGTAATGAATAACACATTTTCTGAAGATGTAATTTGTATCAATGCAATCGTTAATGAATATTGGTGATATATTCCGAATTTAATGGCCCTCTAACAAGATTCATCAACGACCGGGATGGAAATCAGAGCTCTGCAAAAAGCGGACGTAGCTGGCAAGTAGGTTCATAAAATGATCATAAACGAGTTGAAGACACGTATTAGGTTAACACCATCAGATTAGCAGCGGAGCATCTTGCCGACTATCATCCAGTATTGGTACTTATAGCAGAGGGAACATTGGGCTACTGCTATGGAAGCGCTCTGTCGCTACTGACTAGTGATAGACACTCAGTTGTGTTAGTATTTCCATTACCATGTCTACAGACGTATAAATATTTAATCAAAACTTCTGTAAATGTCTGTGTACACTATTGACTGATATATATAATTAATGTTTATGATCTCCGAGAAGCGTTTTTGGTATAAGCTTGTCACATAGTCAATATTGATAAATATAGCGTTCCTCTACCAAATTACTGGGCCAGCTACATTCTCTGATACAATTTCTGAACACATTAGTTTCGATACATTAGCTAGTCATGTTGCAAATTGTATTGGTATGTGTTATGCATATACCCATTTACATAAATCTTAAACTAAATATCTATACATAAAAGCATGAACTTCAACATAAAAAATATGCCAATATCCGAATACCATAATTATGTAGTATTGACGATACCGCTATACATACGTAGAGAATATTAGGTTACTGTCTTATAAATTTTAATTTATTAGGCGAGTCGGAGAAAAATTTGTTCTCCGACTCGCCTAATAAATTAAAATTTATAAGAGCCTCGCCTTGTATTTTTTCTCCGACTCGCCTAATAAATTAAAATTTATAAGACAGTAACCTAATATTCTATTTATCCTACATTCTGAGTGTGCACCCGACACAAAAACAAACAAACTAGCCATGACAGCTTACAAACTCGCCTACGCACTTGGTAATATGTTGCGCATTGATATTTCTATTTATAGATAAATGATAAATGACTGTTAATTCATCCCAAACAACCTGAAAGTGTGCCTATACACGACTTTCTTCTTGGGACATTTTCCAAACTCAGCAGACAACACAATGTGACGACAGACGCTTTGTTTATTTACAAACCGTAATCTGGGTAATAAAAGTAGTCCGTCACGAAAGCTTTATTAGGCATGCCGTTTTTGTACGTTATTTCGCATGAAGGTAGGATAAAATCTATTATTATCCGGAATATATCAACAACATATATGTCCATACCAACTACAGTGGTCTCCCATTACCTATCTAGACATAATACACTAGGTACACTTGCACCACTGATGGTCCTGTTGGTTTTGTGAGCACCAGCTGCAGGCCGATCCATGACACGTGATACTTGCATACATTGCATACACTATATATTATTGAAGTTCCGATATTAATGTACGGATTAATTCCTTATTCCGTCCTTATACCGTTCCCTGCTCTATTCGTGCGTATGAAAATAGTCCACCATTGACTCTCACGCTAACCATTTCAGACAATAGAACACATACCTTTCTCCGTCGTAACTGCCGTCCGCCTATCTGAATATTCACGTCGTAGTTACACAATGCATTCAACATTTAAATACCCTGTCTGTAAACAAGCAATCCCTTACAGACGGATCTGTTGTCCAGTGGTAACACGCTGGACTGGTAATCCAGGGATCTCAGGTTCGATCCCCCGTCTGACCCTAATAAAATTAACAGTCTTTCAGATGGGACGTTAAACCGATGTCTCATTTCGGTGCTTTATGCCGTGCACGTAAAAGAACCAGAAGAGACTCTGGAATGGGTATCTGTCTGTATCATTGCACTACCCTCCAACATCTAAAATTGCTAATCACTTCAGGAGGCGTCGCTCATATGGGCAACCGGCAGCGATGGTGTTGGTAACACTTTGTTAGGGCCAATCATTCTCTATATTAATATCGAAATTCAGGGAGCGAGGGGAGGGATGTAGTCGCGATATACTATGCTCTATCGCTCAATTTGGAAAATTGCTTCAAATTGACATGCGTGTTGATATGTATATTTGTAATAATAGTACAATTTGAAACCAAAAAAATAATGATGTTTTTATTTCCCATGATGATGCATTTCCCACGATGATGTATTTCCCATGATGATGCATGTCCCACGATGATGTATTCCCCATGATGATGCATGTCCCATGATGATGTATTTCCCATGATGATGCATGTCCCACGATGATGTATTTCCCATGATGATGCATGTCCCATGATGATGTATTTCCCATGATGATGCATGTCCCACGATGATGTATTTCCCATGATGATGCATGTCCCATGATGATGTATTTCCCATGATGATGCATGTCCCACGATGATGTATTTCCCATGATGATGCATGTCCCATGATGATGCATGTCCCACGATGATGTATTTCCCATGATGATGCATTCCCCATGATGATGCATTCCCCACGATGATGCATGTTCCATGTTATTGCATTGGAAACATAAACACAATTACATTTTTTATGTATCTATGCTTCCAACTTAATTATCTCTGCTGTGCAAATCCGTTTAAGTTTTTGATGTGCAAATCTGAACATAATTTAAAAGTGGCACTTATGGATGCTTTGATCTTCGAATCTGTGGCACCTTCCTGAAGTGTAAATTAACTCTATCTCAATATTTTGATAGTTCAAAGTCGATGGTAATTCATTATATATAATTATGCCTTATTTCGATATCATATTTACAATTCTGTCATTATTTCAAAATTGATAAAATGCGTATCTTGATTGCATATGCTACAGTGCGCCCGCTCTGTGGATTATAATATGCATATGAACGTAAATTCCACTTTATCTGAAATTTAGAAAATCTTAGCACTGATAAGTCTACATATAATGTCGTAAGTGATGTATATTTGTTTGGTGAACTAATTCTCTCACGAGCGACCATCGATATTATATACAAAGGCATGAGGTTATAAAACTGTTCTCCAATCTCAGACTTAGTTACGGACGGATCTGTAGTCCAGTGGTTAACACAGTGGACTGGTAATCGTGGGATTTTAGGTTCGATCCCCCGTCTGACCCTTATAAAATTAACAGTCGTTCAGGTGGGACTTTACACCGAGTTCTCGTGTCGGTGCTTTACATCGTACACGTAACAGAACCAGAGGAGACTCTGGAATGGGTCTCTGTCTGTATCATTGCGCTGTCCTCCAAACTTCTAAAATGACTAATCTCTCCAGGAGGCGTCGCTCATATGGGCAACCGGTAGCGACGATAAATAAACGTAAAACACATACTTATTTTCAAGCTTTTGATTGGTTCAGCCCAGATCATATCTCAGAGTCAACCAATCATATTACTTCAGCTCGAGTTTGAGATTTTCCGCAACCTAGTGCGCACTATTGTTTATCTGTGCACACAAAACAAAATCAAGTATTATTATTATTATTATTATTATTATTATTATTATTATTATTATTATATACCAAACTTATATAGCGCTCTTTTCATCTGAAAATAAAACGTTCAAAAGCGCTTTACAGCCTAAATATCACAAATATTGATAAAAACTTCCACATACAATGAGATAAAACAAGACAAAAATAGCAAACACAATTACAATGGATTCTAAATATGCTATAAAATATTCGGATCTAAAATTATAACAATTAAAATATAGGTAAAAATTAAATAAAATGTGTTCATTTGCAGTCTTAATCCTGATTGAGCACAGACACAGTTCGATATCTATGTTCCATATGAACATTTAAAAAGGTGTGTCTTCGAAGCCTTTTTGAAAGAACACAATGTTGTTGCACTTCTAAGATTTGATGGAAGAGAATTCCAAAGTTTTGGGGCAGCAGTCATGAAACTTCTTACTCCGTATGTGACAGTCCGACTACTTGGTAACACAAGAGTAGCTGCTTCATTTTTAGACCGTAAGTCTCTCCTTGGTATATAAACCTCAAGCAAGTTTCTTATATAAATCGGTGCTTCTCCATTCAATGCTTTATATGTGTGAGTCAGTATTTTATACTTTATTCTTTCTTGAACTGGTAGCCAATGAAGTTCTTTTAGAATGGACGCTACGTGACTGAAACGGGATGTTCTGGTTATGATGCGAGCTGCTGTGTTTTGAACAGTTTGTAATTTAATAAGTGTTTTTTGGCACGACGTACAAAAGTGAATTACAGTAGTCGAGCCTGGATGTAACGAGTGAGTTTATGAGAGTTTTCGTGGCGTCTGTTGTTAAATACTGCCGAATGTGTCCAATCCGCCGGATCTGCGCATAACATGATTTTGTCACGGAATTTACATGTTTGTCCATATCCATTCTTGAGTCTATGAAAGCCCCTAGATTTCTCACACACGTTGATGGTTCTGTATTTGAGTCTCCTACTTTCACATTTATGTTTTCAATGTGTTGAAAATTTCGCTGACTAGAAAACATAATCATTTCAGTTTTATCAGTATTGAGTTTTAACATATTAATATGGATGCATCCAAGCAACAATGTCTTGTAGACAGTTTTCCACTCGAAGTAGTGTCTCTGCTTGTGAGGCTTGAACGGCTGGTTTGAATGAAAGGTAAAGCTGGGAATCGTCAGCATAAAAGTGATGGTTCAGTCCATGGTGTTTACAAATGGCTCCTACAGGCTTGGTATACATAGTGTAAAATTTCGGGCCTAAAACAGACCCCTGTGGAACACTGAAATTCATGAGCACTGAGTTGGATAGTTTTCCATCGATACATACTGCTTGATAACGGTCGGTAAGATAAGATGATATCCATTGGAGAGGTTTTCCAGTAAGTCCAAAATGAAATTCGAGACACTGTAAAAGTGTTCTATGATCGATGGTATCAAATGCAGCAGATAGGTCCAAAAGCACAAGGATTGTAGCATTATTCTGGTCCAGAGATTGGAGTATATCGTTTTGGACTTTCAGTAAGGCAGTTTCTGTAGTATGTGTTCTGTATAGTAAGTATGTGAATTATGTTGGGGGAGATAAACAAATTTATAAAGGAAATAAGTCTGTACTATTAGATTAGGTTACTGTTATTGGTCGGTTGGACGAAGAACAGAACAGAACAGAACAGCATGTTATTATCAGACTTGTACATATTACATACTCGTTCAATGATACATAATTATAGAGTGGTGGAATCTATGCTCGGCGTAAATCCCACACATAATGACCAGTATAAAATGTTAATAGCAATTATAGTATATGATTATTTTCTTAAGTCGTGAAAACAACTTTCAAAACACTCTTGTTGACAGATTTAGATTCATCACGTAACCTTGCTGCTCAATACAGCTATCGCAACGGTGTCGGTCGGTACCCGTTTATATGGGGAACTGAAGACTTCAGGGCACCTATGCACGGCGTACATGTTATTTTTTTTATTTATCAACCATAACTTGTTGAATATCTTATTTTGATATAGTACATCATTGAGTAAAAACATTTATTGGTCTTAATCAGAAATGGTATAGAAACTATGTTTCGGGTAGGTGTAGATTTTTTAAACTCGGATAGCTACCCGAATTGCTCATACACCGTAACAGTTTCGGTGGAAATATTCTGGGACAATGATTTGCTTGTTTATATTCGGCTGCTGGACCAGTCACGTGACAGTTGCATCAGCCTACCGATACACTCAACGGAATGCTATTGAACCATGCTTCAGCTCTGTCAGCGAAATTAGCCTAGAACTATTTACATATTTTAAATACGGATGAAAATGGAAAATACCCCGAGCATAGGAATACGCCGAGCATAGGAATACGCCGAGCCGAGCATAGGAATACGCCGAGCATAGGAATACGCCGAGCATAGGAATACGCCGAGCATAGGAATACGCCGAGCATAGGAATACGCCGAGCATAGGAATACGCCGAGCATAGGAATACGCCGGAATACGCCGAGCATAGGAATACGTCGAGCATAGGAATACGCCGAGCATAGGAATACGCCGAGCATAGGAATACGCCGAGCATAGGAATACGCGAGCATAGGAATACGCCGGAATACGCCGAGCATAGGATGGAATACGCCGGAATACGCCGAGCATAGGAATACGCCGGAATACGCCGAGCATAGGAATACGCCGGCATAGCATAGGAATACGCCGGAATACGCCGAGCATAGGAATACGCCGGAATACGCCGAGCATAGAGCATAGGAATACGCCGGAATACGCCGAGCATAGGAATACGCCGGAATACGCCGAGCATAGGAATACGTCGAGCATAGAATACGCCGAGCATAGGAATACGCCGAGCATAGGAATACGCCGAGCATAGGAATACGCCGGAATACGCCGGAATACGCCGGAATACGCCGAGCATAGGAATACGCCGAGCATAGGAATACGCCGGAATACGCCGAGCATAGGAATACGTCGAGCATAGGAATACGCCGAGCATAGGAATACGCCGAGCATAGGAATACGCCGGAATACGCCGGAATACGCCGAGCATAGGAATACGCCGGAATACGCCGGAATACGCCGGAATACGCCGAGCATAGGAATACGCCGAGCATAGGAATACGCCGGAATACGCCGAGCATAGGAATACGCCGAGCATAGGAATACGCCGAGCATAGGTTCCACCACTCTATAATATATATTTACATCAAGTAACTTGTTAGATACGTACGTGCTCAAGTATCATAAATACGTTATCAAGCATCAAGTATTATTTATCAAGAAAACACATTAAGTTGTCATTAGAGATTTTCTGAAATACAAAGTATTTTTCATATAATTTGCTAATTTAAATAGGATTTGTTATCAGATGTTTTGAAGTAATACGCACATCCCATGCAACCTTTATAAACCTTTTGAATGTCGCATCTTGTTGCATATCTGCATCTTGAGAAGATGGAAACAAAACTTGAAAGAGACCGGTCTCTAGCTTAGTTGATTATGTGATTACTACATGTGGTTGATTTAGCCGAATAATGTGACAACAATCTGATTACTTATACTTTGACATGCAGCATAGATTTGGCGCATGCTAGTCATATTAAATATGATAAAATATGTTGGGACACAGCTAGAACAGATAGTTATTAGAACAGGTGAACAGTCTGTAGTATTTAATGACATTGCTGGTAAATTGATATCGTGTGAATAAGATATTGATGAAAGTATGAATACTGATAAAAACTGACTGAAAGAGGTATATGCTTATAGCCGAAAAGTATGCAGTAAGTATATCAAAAATATAAACGACAACACTGGCTTAACCTCCAGAAGTAGATCTCAACTACATGTCAACCCATAGATAACACAACACTCAGTGACAGATATCCTTACAGATGACACTATTCTTTCAACTACATGTCAACCCATAGATAACACAACACTCAGTGACAGATATCTTTACAGATGACACTACTCTTTCAACTACATGTCAACCCATAGATAACACAACACTCAGTGACAGATATCCTTACAGATGACACTATTCTTTCAACTACATGTCAACCCATAGATAACACAACACTCAGTGACAGATATCTTTACAGATGACACTACTCTTTCAACTACATGTCAACCCATAGATAACACAACACTCAGTGACAGATATCCTTACAGATGACACTATTCTTTCAAC
>CM026387.1:88780785-88795785 GCA_014843695.1 Archivesica marissinica
ACCCATAGATAACACAACACTCAGTGACAGATATCCTTACAGATGACACTATTCTTTCAACTACATGTCAACCCATAGATAACACAACACTCAGTGACAGATATCTTTACAGATGACACTACTCTTTCAACTACATGTCAACCCATAGATAACACAACACTCAGTGACAGATATCCTTACAGATGACACTATTCTTTCAACTACATGTCAACCCATAGATAACACAACACTCAGTGACAGATATCTTTACAGATGACACTACTCTTTCAACTATATGTAAACCCATAGATAACACAACACTCAATGACAGATATCCTTACAGATGACATTACTCTTTCAACTACATGACAATCCATAGATAACGAAACATCAGGACCGGAGTAATTTTGGAAAAGAACATGGTACAAGTAGCTTATCTAAGTATAAAAATAATGTTATTCCAATTAAGTAATGAATTGCGGGTTAATAGTTTCCATCAGGGCATGAACTATATCGGGCGTGGTTAAAGTGTGTGGACGCTGAAGGCATCCACGCTAACTTTAAACACGGCCAATGTAGTTCATACCCCGATTGAAATTATTAACCCGCGATACATTACTTATATTTGCATTAATTATTCTTTTTAATGACACAACGAAAATTTAGTACACTGCATTTAAAATGTTTTTAGTCCAGATTTGCAACTTACCGTATGTTGGAACAGGTAAACAGATCATCCATGAAACAGCGTAAACTGTAAGACACGCCTTTTCTCGTGACGAATGCTGCCTAACACCGCCATGCGCATGCCCGTAACGTCGAGTGCGCATGTCAGCTGCATATCATTATTTGGAAACCCTCATTCGAAAATGAAACAATCAGGACACATAGTATATATTCATCGAATACAGAAAGCAATCCAAACTGCAATAAAGGGTGGTGCCAATATGTTGGTGTGTGGCACATAAAGTGGAATGGGTAATTTAGCACTAAGTGGATTTACAAGGGTTTTACAACGTTAATCTATTTTAGACACCACCGTATAGCATGCAAATACTGCATGTTTTATGTTATCTATGTAAATGTATTTGCATTCTATGTTAATGTTGCAAAGCAGTTCATTTTGATCTGATCTAAGGTGATAACTGGTTTCTTAAGCCATTACCATGCACAATAGTGTCTTTTTCAAATTAAATATTTTAAATATAACGTTTCGTATATACCTTTATTACCTACAATACTGGAGAGCAGAACAAGAAGTTTTCATATATAATTCACATAGAAATCAATACAAACAGAATGTAAAATTGCATAGAAGATTACAAATAGAAATGTGGCAAGTCGGTGTAAGATCTCCATCGGTCAGACATGACAGTAGATCACCAATCTCTCATATATCAGCGATTATCATCTTCCACCTAGTCACTCTACATGTAATCCAAGATGTGTATATTATAATGCACACGTGGATAAATAATATTCAGGAGAATTCGTATTGAGTTAGATAATTAAGTCACATGCACTTATCATCAAATTCAGTACCCTTGTCGAAACCAAATACAAGGAGGACAATGTGACTTCTGATTGGAATACAATTTAAGACAGTAACATGAATAAATGTGCTATTATCAATTTCATAATAGCATCATCATTATCATTTACATTGTAGTTGTATAAACCAGACAATAGGTGACAAAATTGCAAACAAGCACTACCTGTAACGAAATTGGAAAAGGCTTGGTCTCCGAGTATATGTAATGTGTCTCGCCATAGGCTATCCCTTATTATAGTGTTGCTTATACAGTGATTTAAGAGATGTAATACTTTCTTCTCAACAGTAAGTCCACATTTATGACAACTTTCAATTCTATTAAACGAGAATATGTCCCCAAATGTCCTTATTACAGTTTCGCATTTAAGTTTGAAGCGACACTACATCAGTGAAAACGTAACTTTCTACAGAATTGTAATTTCTTATTAAATTATATAATTTTATTCCAAATATTTGCCTCAAAAACCGAGTATTTCAATTAATAAAGAAACATCGTACACACTGTTTGTTGACATAACAAAATATGTAAATAGTGTCAACATTCATGCGTTAATCTTGAACACGTGTATCTTGAATAACTCGATTTATGGTACAGATTTACCGATATATCTGACATGTGTGCCTATGCATATTTATATGTAGGCTGATCTTAGTTGAATTATCTCTAAATGAGAGTATCAGGCGATATGACTCCAATGACAAACAAACGTCAATTCAGGAGCATCGATGACAGTTATATAAAATCCTACTATTACTTTTGAAAGTTTGTAGACCACAAAATCAGTGTTTATTGATTCAATGTTAGTGTTCAAATGTATTCGGAAGAATGTGTAGTAGCAATGCATTTATACGTTAACAAATGCATTTATTTTTAATAGTGATGTAATGTCGCGTTAATTACTATGTACATGTACACTGGTTTAGCTGTGTTGCTGTAGCCATGGTGTACATGGAAGAGACATGAATAAATAAAATAACAAATATATGCTTCATAATAATACTAATCTTTATTCGACACGTGATGAAGCTGTAAATATTAAGCAGTTGGATGCATAGTTCGCTATTGAAGAACATAAACAATAAATGCTTATTCTAATCAGTTATACAATCTATGACTACGAGAATAATGTTGCGGATTTGTTAATACAAACAAACTATTTTATACCACAATTTCAGCCAGACAGATTATTTGACAATTGTATTTATCCCAAGGGAGTTATTGTGCCGATATATTATGAAGGGGAATAGAGGCAATGCATCAAATTATAGACGAATCACAGTGATATACTAGATGGCATAGAAAACGCACACTTCGGATAAGTGTATTTTTACATGAAAAACAATAACTATATAAATACATAGTTTTAAACAAATTGGAATATTTGTAGTTGTTCAGTTTGTGTTTTGTAATAAAGATGTGATATATCTTTGATGGAATCCATCGTATTTCGTTTTCATGTAATAATAATCATATAATGTAGGTGTGCGTTTTCTACGTCCTCTAGTATATAATGTAGGTGTGCGTTTTCTACGTCCTCTAGTATATAATGTAGGTGTGCGTTTTCTACGTCCTCTAGTATATAATGTAGGTGTGCGTTTTCTACGTCCTCTAGTATATAATGTAGGTGTGCGTTTTCTACGTCCTCTAGTATATAATGTAGGTGTGCGTTTTCTACGTCCTCTAGTATATAATGTAGGTGTGCGTTTTCTACGTCCTCTAGTATATAATGTAGGTGTGCGTTTTCTACGTCCTCTAGTATATAATGTAGGTGTACGTTTTCTACGTCCTCTAGTATATAATGTAGGTGTACGTTTTCTACGTCCTCTAGTATATAATGTAGGTGTGCGTTTTCTACGTCCTCTAGTATATAATGTAGGTGTGCGTTTTCTACGTCCTCTAGTATATTAGGATGTTGAATGAATTGTAGAATGGTTCGGCCTTCGTGATATATTTCTACGCATAAGAACTTCAAACTCGGGTTATTCTGCTATATACCACGGTTGATACTTATTATTTCGATTCTAACACGACTTACTTCTAATTATTTTAGACGAGAACCAAAGGAGTATTTTCTTCAAATGCCGTGCATTTGGCTTTCGAAATTTCCTCCCGCGTAAGGGGCGATGACGTTATTTTTTATGGAAAATATCAATCTAGTGCATAAATGAACAAAATTTGTAACTGATCAATAATTTTATTTATTTTTTCAAATAAAACTGTACAGAATAGTAACTGAAACGTTACTTAACAGAAAAACAAGACGGTCAAGAGATTATCTGATTCTAAAAATAGCTCACTTCCGCGAATTCCCACGGTAGTATTTACAAACATCACGTGACTTTCATTCATAAAACTTTACACGCATTGTATAAATGGAATAGCCAAATACACGGTGCGCGCGCAGCATAGTTCAAGGTAGGTATATAGCAGAATAACCCGAGGTAGATTTTACTCTACAAGTATGTATGTTATTAGCTGGGTCGTGTTAGAATATAAGCTATCATTAAAAATGCACTATCAGCAAAGGCACTGCTGTTGTGTATATAGACAACCATCGTGCGCTGGATACAGTCAACTATCAGGCTTTTATTATTCATATCGGCAAATACAATTGCCATTGGCCAGTTAACAAATGTTAATAAAAGTAATTCAGCACAGCACTAGCTGTCAAACTGTATTAAATAGGGATGGTCAATAGTGTGTTAAACTATCCAGTATGCATACTTTGAAGTTAGTCTATGTATTTGATGTAATAATAGGTTTGAAGCAAGAACTACTAGTGCCTCTTCTGTTAATTTGATTTCTAACCGGCAGCAGATAATTAAATATAAAATCGTTAACTGACAAATATAAATTATGGAACTGTTATCACTGTACGTGCTTTTATTTTTGGAGGAATTGTGTTATTAACAAATGTAAACAGTTGACAACATTTACCAGTGTTCAAAAGACATAGTTTATACAAATTTATTTTAGCTCGATTGCGAAACAAGATCTTTAAACTTATATTAATCACTCTCGAGACCTCATTCCTGATGGAATCCATCGCCACGAGGGAGAGAGAAGAGGCAACGTGGAATTTAAATGCCTTGACTAAGGGCATACTCGTAACGGCTTCAGCGGGGCTCGAACTCCGGACCTTTCACACCTGAAGCGAACGCGCATCCACTGCGCTATCACGACTTCCACATATACTTTTAAAAGAACTTAGCATTGGAAACATATGTGTGTTTGAGAAACGTATATAAACATATTTTATCAACCTGTTTTTGTTTATTGTTTATTCATAAACTTTATTTAAGCAAGTTTTAACAACTTAATAACTCTCGTAGGCGCAGATGAAAGCGTAGATGTGGTCATTCGTGTGGGAGGAAACCGGATTACCCGGAGAAAACCCACCTGTCCGATCTGGTGGCCATCGTACCATATCACATACTTCCCGGTCCGAGGATCGAACCAGGGCTGCATTGGTGAGAATCGAGCGCGCTAACCACTGCGCTAATCGGACACATCAACCTGTTCATTAACTTTGAAGAATTAAACACCTTCATTATTTTACGAACATGGTCAACATGCTAATCACGATTATGTTCATATAGCATAGAATTTGAACGATTTGGTTGATATAATGAAATAGATTAGTTTATACAAATTGATTTAGCTCGATTGCGAAACAAGTTCTTGCAACTTATATTAATCACTCTCGAGACCTCATTCCTATGGAAGCCATCGCCACGAGGGAGAGAGAAGAGGTGAACGTGGAATTAAATACCTTGCCGAAAGGCACAGTCGTAACTGTTCCAGCGGGGCTCAAACTCCGGACCTTTATTATTTGATGTAGATTATGTAAGCTATGTATTCTAAATCCAATGGAAGCAGAGTATCACTGTATGTTATATTGTATTAGATATAGAAGAGTAAGAACTGTGTGCATTGGCAATCATGGCCTTGTGTACAAAGGTGCAATATTACCAGTAGTAGTATTTTAGTATTTACATCTTACCATTGTACAAACGTTATTTACAAGAACATTACATACTACACCTGTCTGTCTGTCTGTCTGTCTGTCTGTCTGTCTGTCTGTCTGTCTGTCTGTCTGTCTGTCTGTCTGTCTGTCTGTCTGTCTGTCTGTCTGTCTGTCTGTCTGTCTGTCTGTCTGTCTGTCTGTCTGTCTGTCTGTCTGTCTGTCTGTCTGTCTGTCTGTCTGTCTGTCTGTCTGTCTGTCTGTCTGTCTGTCTGTCTGTCTGTCTGTCTGTCTGTCTGTCTGTCTGTCTGTCTGTCTGTCTGTCTGTCTGTCTGTCTGTCTGTCTGTCTGTCTGTCTGTCTGTCTGTCTGTCTGTCTGTCTGTCTGTCTGTCTGTCTGTCTGTCTGTCTGTCTGCTGTCTGTCTGTCTGTGTCTGTCTGTCTGTCTGTCTGTCTGTCTGTCTGTCTGTCTGTCTGTCTGTCTGTCTGTCTGTCTGTCTGTCTGTCTGTCTGTCTGTCTGTCTGTCTGTCTGTCTGTCTGTCTGTCTGTCTGTCTGTCTGTCTGTCTGTCTGTCTGTCTGTCTGTCTGTACTACTATATAGGTTACATTATAAAAGTACAATGCCACTCTAACATGGAGTTATAGGAGATGAACACAATTATACACAATCATTTATCAAAGTACATATGGAACAAAGCTGCATTATCACTGCTAATCGGATATGTTCTCGGATCGTAATGAATAGGATTGGCAGAGATATTACAGACGAGATAAAACAAACAACAACCAGCAGTTAGAAATAGTAAGAAATAATGACATTGTCTACAATATTAAAAATGTATTACATAATGATATCTGACGTCTCTGTAGAATAATAAAACAGGGTTTGGCACAATTACAAATCATATCTTGGATTGAAAACAATGTCAACTAAGAATAAATAAGAATATTGAAAGATAGCTAAGTATAAATCTGTGTTACAATATCATAATATCATAATATAAGTATGTATTTAGTATGCATGTATTTAGTATGCCTGTATTTAGTATGTATGTATTTAGTATGTATGTATTTAGTATGTATGTATTTAGTATGTATGTATTTAGTATGTATGTATTTAGTATGTATGTATTTAGTATGTATGTATTTAGTATGCATGTATTTAGTATGTATGTATTTAGTATGTATGTATTTGCGGGTGGGGCGCCCGGGGTCTTCCTCTTCCCCCACCAGTAATAGACGGGGAGTCGCCATATGACCAAAGCTGTTGGTGCGACTTTAAACACCATAAAACCAGGAAACTGTGTGCGCATGCGATGATGCGCGCGCGTGCGTGCGTGTGTAGCTGACCAATGGTAATATATTGCTGGATTATGCCAATCAACTTGCAACTTAAATTATTAATTAACATAATTAATTAGGCATACTTATCTGCCGGACCCTTAACAGAACATTTGCCAAGATTGGTATCATATGGATGCGTTGAATTCATGTAATGCACACACACACTACGTGTATCGTATACGTATGTATGGAGTGTGTGTGTTTACGTTTATTTATCGTCGCTACCGGTTGCCCACATGAGCGACGCCTCCTGAAGAGATTAGTCATTTTAGATGTTTGGGGGATTGTGCAATGATACAGACATAGACCCATTCCAGAGTCTCCTCTGGTTCTTTTACGTGCTCAGTGTAAAGCACCGACATGAAACCTCGGTTTAACGTCCCATCTGAAAGACTGTTAATGTTATTAGGGTCAGACGGGGGATCGAACCTGCGATCCGTGGATTACCAGTCCAGCGTGTTACCACGGGACTACAGATACGTCAGTGTGAAGGGGCTACCATGTGAAGTTGATATATGTTCGCAATAGACAATTAAAGTTGTTTGAAACGGCTTGTCTGCACTTACATTATGCATGCAAAGCTGTATTGGTTCATCAAAGGAAATTAGTTTATGTTCTCATGTGCGAGGATTTAATTACTGATACTGGCTGTCTGGTAAGTTTAATTTAACTATGGAGTAATCTAGATATGCCTATCAACTACACACTCCACCTCGTTCCATAATGTGGGTTATTTATTCTCAGAAGGATTTACTTTTCACCATTCGACTCAATAGTTTGTGTTTTAGTTAATGTGTGTTTTACGTTTATTTATCGTCGCTACAGGTTGCACATATGAGCGACGCCTCCTGAAGAGATTAGTTATTTTAGATGTTTGGATGATAGTGCAATGTTACAGACAGATACACATTCCAGAGGCTCCTCTGGTTCTCAGGACACGATACCTCGGTTTAACGTCCCATCTGAAAGACTGTTAATTTTATTAGGGTCAGACGGGGGATCGATCCTGCAATCCCTGGATTACCAGTCCAGCGTGTTACCACTGGACAACAGATTCGTCTGTGTTTTAGTTAAATAGAAAACCTTTTCATTTATGCTTTCCAATGCATGGTTGAGTGTTACCAATGAAAGAAAACTACACCGTTTTGAAACAGTGAAATATGACATTTTCTCTGCCACTGGTTTCGTATTCCTGCACGGTTAGATGTAGTTTTATAGTTTTGCTATTTTCTGCATCTTAGTCATTACCGTGAATCAAGAGTGACTGGCAATTGGTTAGGAACCATCTCGCCGTTTATCTTCCTGCAATATTTTTACGGGTATACAGTTGGGGGACAGACTCTTGAATTTACAAAACCAAATCCACTAGCGTGTATTCTTTCACAAGCGCAATTACTGTTATGTTTGAAGCACAACATAAATAAGATATTAATACTTGCATGTCATGGGAGTAGATAGCCCTTATGACTGCGCATGCCTGACTAATACATTTAACGCCGAATTTACAATGATGCTGGATGTGTCTGGGGGTATGACCCCCCCCCCCCCAGGAACATTATGATTCAAATTTCGATGTATTTTGCAAAGTCATACCAAATTTAGTATAACATTACTATGCACAGAGATGATAGGTGAAATTGACTACACAATTATATCGTGTTGTGAGATATAGGAGCGCTTGTCTAGATTATATACCATACATACATTGTGAGATATGTGACCGCTGGTCTAGATTCTATCCAATATGCTAATGGCCACTTTATTGCACCTTTGGCCTATTTGGAAGTGTCCTATCTGTTTCGATACCTTATAGGAGCTACGCGCCTGATTGTCGTCAAACAACACGTTCTTCCCTTGCTAAATTGTACAGCTATGTCTTCTTGTTCACGGCTCGTTCTATGTTCTATTGTATCGCCTTGGAAGGCTGGATATTGTTGGTGTTTCCGTATAGCTTACTGTGTATTGTGCTAGACCACCATTACGGTAGATTGTACTAAAATACCCTTACGGTAGATTGTACTAAACCCCCTTACGGTAGATTGTACTAAACCCCCTTACGATAGATTGTGTTAAACACCCTTACGATAGATTGTACTAAACCCCCTTACGGTAGATTGTACTAAACCCCCTTACGGTAGATTGTGTTAAACCCCCTTACGGTAGATTGTACTAAACCCCCTTACGATAGATTGTACTAAACCCCCTTACGGTAGATTGTACTAAACCCCCTTACGGTAGATTGTACTAAACGCCCTTACGATAGATTGTACTAAACCCCCTTACGGTAGATTGTACTAAACCCCCTTACGATAGATTGTACTAACCCATTACGGTAGATTGTACTAAACCCCCTTACGGTAGATTGTACTAAACCCCCTTAGGGTAGATTGTGTTAAACCCCCTTACGGTAGATTGTGTTAAACCCCCCACGGTAGATTGTACTAACCCCCCTTACGGTAGATTGTACTAACCCCCCTTACGATAGATTGTACTAAACCCCCTAGGTAGATTGTGCAACCCCCTTAGGGTAGATTGTACTAAACCCCTTACGGTAGATTGTACTAACCCCCCTTACGGTAGATTGTACTAAACCCCCTTACGATAGATTGTACTAAACCCCCTTACGGTAGATTGTACTAAACCCCCTTACGATAGATTGTTAAACACCCTTACGATAGATTGTACTAAACCCCCTTACGGTAGATTGTACTAAACCCCCTTACGGTAGATTGTGTTAAACCCCCTTACGGTAGATTGTACTAAACCCCCTTACGATAGATTGTACTAAACCCCCTTACGGTAGATTGTACTAAACCCCCTTACGGTAGATTGTACTAAACCCCTTACGATAGATTGTACTAAACCCCCTTACGGTAGATTGTACTAAACCCCCTTACGATAGATTGTACTAAACCCCTTACGGTAATTGTACTAAACCCCCTTACGGTAGATTGTACTAAACCCCCTTAGGTAGATTGTACTAAACCCCCTTACGGTAGATTGTAAAACCCCCTTACGGTAGATTGTACTAACCCCCCTTACGGTAGATTGTACTAACCCCCCTTACGATAGATTGTACTAAACCCCCTTAGGGTAGATTGTGCTAAACCCCCTTACGGTAGATTGTACTAAACCCCCTTACGGTAGATTGTACTAACCCCCCTTACGATAGATTGTTAAACCCCCTTACGTAGATTGTACTAAACCCTTACGGTAGATTGTACTAAACCCCCTTACGGTAGATTGTACTAAACCCCCTTACGGTAGATTGTACTAAACCCCCTTACGGTAGATTGTACTAAACCCCCTTACGGTAGATTGTACTAAACCCCTTACGGTAGATTGTACTAAACCCCCTTACGGTAGATTGTACTAAACCCCCTTACGGTAGATTGTACTAAACCCCCTTACGGTAGATTGTACTAAACCCCCTTACGTACGGTAGATTGTACTAACCCCCCTTACGGTAGATTGTACTAACCCCCTTACGTAGATTGTACTAAACCCCTTACGGTAGATTGTACTAAACCCCCTTACGGTAGATTGTACTAAACCCCCTTACGGTAGATTGTACTAAACCCCCTTACGGTAGATTGTACTAAACCCCCTTACGGTAGATTGTACTAAACCCCCTTAGGTAGATTGTACTAAACCCCCTTACGTAATGTACTAAACCCCTTACGGTAGATTGTTAAACCCCCTTACGGTAGATTACTTGTACTAACCCCCTTAGGGTAGATTGTTAAACCCCCTTACGTAGATTGTACTAAACCCCCTTACGGTAGATTGTACTAAACCCCCTTAGGGTAGATTGTGTTAAACCCCCTTACGGTAGATTGTACTAACCCCCCTTACGGTAGATTGTACTAAACCCCCTTACGGTAGATTGTACTAAACCCCCTTACGGTAGATTGTACTAAACCCCCTTACGGTAGATTGTACTAAACCCCCTTACGGTAGATTGTGTTAAACCCCCTTACGGTAGATTGTACTAAACCCCCTTACGGTAGATTGTACTAAACCCCCTTAGGGTAGATTGTGTTAAACCCCCTTACGGTAGATTGTACTAACCCCCATTACGGTAGATTGCACTCCACAATATGTTGGTAGCTTGTACTCCACGACACCACGCTAGCATATACCATATATTCCTCATTAGTCCATGCCTACTATGGTTATGTTAATACATCTGATTAATTTCTTCTTGTATATGTTGTTATCTAAATTAAATATAATCAACTGGGGATTATGAGCTTTTGCCAATTGGACACCACCCGTTGACCCTCTGAACACCACCGTTACCACCCCATGTCTACACTACCATACTGTGTGTGTAACTTAGCTCACCATCTATCTATACGGATGACACATACAGGGCATAGGCTACATTCAATCGGCTATTCTTGTAAAGTAATTAATTATTCCTTGTTGCTTTTGACATAGACAGCGATTTCTCACAGAGACAGGTTACATGGAATCGATAGAATGATCACAAAAATAACTATTTGATTTAATTTTCGAGACATCGATCTAGCCTTCAAACAAGGGAATTGTACTCATTTTCAGTGGGGTGATAAGACCGGACCCCATCCCATACCTCCCGTTCCTTCCACCAGACCACCATCCCATACCTCCCGTTCCTTCCACCAGTCCCCCATCCCATACCTCCCGTTCCTTCCACCGGACCCCCATCCCATACCCCCCGTTCCTTACACCGGACACCCATCCCATACCTCCCGTTCCTAACACCGGTCCCCCATTCCATACCTCCCGTTCCTAACACCGGTCCCCATCCCATACCTCCCGTTCCTAACACCGGTCCCCCATTCCATACCTCCCGTTCCTTACACCGGTCCCCATCCCATACCTCCCGTTCCTTACACCGGTCCCCATCCCATACCTCCCGTTCCTTACACCGGTCCCCCATCCCATACCTCCCTCCTTACACCGGACCCCCATACCTTCCATACCGGTCCCCCATATCCCTTACACCGGTCCCCATCCCATACCTCCCGTTCCTAACACCGGTCCCCATCCCATACCTCCCGTTCCTAACACCGGTCCCCATTCCATACCTCCCGTTCCTAACACCGGTCCCCCATCCCATACCTCCCGTTCCTTACACCGGTCCCCATCCCATACCTCCCGTTCCTAACACCGGTCCCCATCCATACCTCATCCTTACACCGGTCCCCATCCCATACCTCCCGTTCATTACACCGGACCCCCATCCCATACCTCCCGTTCCTTACACCGGTTCCTCCTTACACCGGACCCCCATTCCATACCTCCCGTTCCTAACACCGGTCCCCATACCTCCCGTTCCTTCCACCGGAGCCCCCCATACCTCCGGTTACACCGGACCCCCATTCCATACCTCCCGTTCCTTCCACCGGACCCCCATCCCATACCTCCCGTTCCTTACACCGGTCCCCATCCCATACCTCCCGATACACCGGACCCCCATCCCATACCTCCCGTTCCTTACACCGGTCCCCATCCCATACCTCCCGATCCTTACACCGGACCCCCATTCCATACCTCCCGTTCCTAACACCGGTCCCCATCCCATACCTCCCGTTCCGGTCCCCATCCCATACCTCCCGTTCCTAACCGGTCCCCATCCCATACCTCCCGTTCCTAACACCGGTCCCCATACCTCCCGTTCCTTCCACCGGAGCCCCATCACATACCTCCCGTTCCTTACACCGGACCCCATTCCATACCTCCCGTTCCTTCCACGGACCCCCATCCCATACCTCCCGTTCCTTCCACCGGACCCCCATCCCATACCTCCCGTTCCTTCCACCGGACCCCCATCCCATACCTCCCGTTCCTTCCACCGGACTCCCATCCCATACCTCCCGTTCCTTACACCGGACACCCATCCCATACCTCCCGTTTCCTTCATCAATATTCAAATCACCACTGCATTGTAAACATGTCGATAGCTTGTTTGACATATATCATCTTAATATTATATGAGTATGATGTCATTATATAAAATATTGGACTGAGGTTTGTATCTCACTTGAAACACACACTTATATAACACGATATTACTCTAAAACAATGGCGTGACGTCATACCTTTGTACTTGCAGTCCATTATTATTAATATTGGACTGCTTTCAAAAGGCCAGTATTATATTAAATCATAAGCTTAAATGTACTAAATCAACAATTTTAAATAGTTATATAAGTGTGTATTTTAGGTAAGACATACGCCTTACACAGATCCACTATGGACTGTGTCACCACCATCTACGTTTATTTATCGTCGCTACCGGTTGCCCATATGAGCGACGCCTCCTGAAGATATTAGTCATTTTGGATTTTGGAGGATAGTGCAATGATACAGACAGAGACCCATTCCAGAATCTCCTCTGGTTCTTTTACATGCACGGTGTAAAGCACCGACACGAGACCTCGGTTTAACGTCCCATCTGAAAGACTGTTAATTTTATTAGGGTCAGACGGGGGATCGAACCTGCGATCCCTGGATTACCAGTCCAGTGTGTTACCACTGGGCTATAGATCCGTCTGTGGACTGTGTGAGGTGAGTTTCGGTTTATATCCATAACACGGTTGTGACGTCATAGCTTTGTACTTGCAGTCCATTATTATTATTTATTATAATCATACGCGTACATGTGCGAAATTATCAATTTTAATTAGTATGATTATATTAAATAAGTGCGTGTTTTAAGTAAGATATATGCCTCAAACGGACCCAATATGTAAACTTATTGGTACTGTCTTCGGCGGCACGCGCCCCACATCCCGTTTGAGGCTTATATCATATACAAATAATACACTGGCCTATTGATAGCAGTCCAATATTAAAAGTACAGTACAGCAAGTCAAAAGTATGACGTAATGATAGTGTGTTCAATAAAGAGTATCAGAAGTATTATAGATGCCCATCCATGCCTTTTTCCAGAAATGGGCCCGAGGGTATATCTACCGGCCTTACACAAGCCAGATAGATAGATAACTTCACTTAAAACCATCCGACCTCGTTGTATGTATGTATGTATGTTCCTTTAATGTCAAACCCCTCGCGGGGACTTAGACATGTTTTCCTGGGCAGGCTCAGCCGACCTAAGCGATTAACCAGTACTAAGCAATGTGTGTGAGGTGCCTTGCTCAATGACAATACATACGTGGCCTGACCGAGTATCGAACCCGGGACCGTTCGATTCCAAATCCGACGCTCTACCACTGGACCACGGACCCCACTCGTTAGATATCAATCTCACAGCCTATCACCGCTTTGGGTTCGAATCACATTGGGTTTCGAATGATTTCAAATAAGGAAGCTATCCAGTTAGCTTAGTGTAGGTCGGTGCTTCTACATGCTCGTGACTGAAATACTGCTTAGAGGAACACTACCGTGGATTGCCCTCCACCACTCCACCAATAACAGCTGAAGAGACGCCATATGACCGAACTGTGTGGCAAGTTACTGTCAGTCCGTAACGCCCAATGACGCCTCCGTGCACGTCAGTAGACAATAAGTACACAAGTATGCGTAGCTTGCTGATTACCTTTGTTTCACACATAACATATTGGCAACATTTCATTAAAAATTCGGGTGATGGATACATTTCTTCTTCTGGTAGATCTAACAGTTTAGATAGCGCGTATACAATCTACTAAATGTCGGCCTTATCAACAGACTAAAAGTACAAACAAAAATTTAATAGGAATTCGGGGTTTTTATTGTCAGAGCTATTGTTTAATTGTTATGCTGCACTCGACGAAAACATGCACAGGGCATTGAGCAATAATACACTACATGGTGTAGTCCTATTGTTCCCACTTATATAACATTAGGTAAAAACGGGTGTGGGACGGATAGACATGCAAACAGACAGAATGTGTTTAACCCATTCAACACCAAGTAACTGACATGGACTGGTGCATGATATTTTCAGACCAATAAATTAATAAGAAAATTACATTTGGACCAGTTCATTTATCAAAATGGGTAATTTTTGTCTAAAAATAGTAATATTACTGGCAAAAAGTGCAGATCCTGATGAGACGACTCATCATGAGCCGGCTCATCTGGATCTACACTTTTTGTAAGCCTATTGAGAGGTATGTGGTGTTGAAAGGGTTAAGAGTGTTTAAGATCAAATACAATCAAACGGAC
>CM026387.1:88803285-88812591 GCA_014843695.1 Archivesica marissinica
AATAAAATGTGTGGTCAAAATAGGTCTAGTGGTGAAATAAAATGTGGGGGGGTCAAAATAGGTCTAGTGATGAAATAAAATGGGGGGTAAAATAGGTCTAGTGATTAAATAAAATGTGAGGTGTCAAAATAGGTCTAGTGATGAAATAAAATGTGGGGTGTTAAAATATGTCTAGTGATGAAATAAAATGTGGGGGGTTAAAATATGTCTAGTGATGAAATAAAATGTGGGGTGTTAAAATATGTCTAGTGATGAAATAAAATGTGGGGTGTTAAAATATGTTTAGTGATGAAATAAAATGTGGGGTGTTAAAATATGTCTAGTGATGAAATAAAATGTAGGGGTGTCAAAATAGGTCTAGTGATGAAATAAAATGTGTGGTGTTAAAATATGTCTAGTTATGAAATAAAATGTATGGGGTCAAAATAGGTCTAGTGATGAAATAAAATGTATGGGGTCAAAATAGGTATAGTGATGAAATAAAATGTGTGGTGTTAAAATATGTCTAGTTATGAAATAAAATGTATGGGGTCAAAATAGGTCTAGTGATGAAATAAAATGTATGGGGTCAAAATAGGTATAGTGATGAAATCAAATGTATGGGGTCAAAATAGGTCTAGTTATGAAATAAAATGTTGCGTGTCAAAATATGTCTAGTGATGAAATAAAATGTGGGGTGTTAAAATATGTCTAGTGATGAAATAAAATGTGGGGTGTTAAAATATGTCTAGTGATGAAATAAAATGTGTGGTCAAAATAGGTCTAGTGATGAAATAAAATGTGGGGTGTCAAAATATGTCTAGTGATGAAATAAAATGTGGGGTGTTAAAATATGTCTAGTGATGAAATAAAATGTGGGGTGTTAAAATATGTCTAGTGATGAAATAAAATGTGGGGTGTTAAAATATGTCCAGTGATGAAATAAAATGTGTGGGGTCAAAATAGGTCTAGTGATGAAATAAAATGTATGGGGTCAAAATAGGTATAGTGATGAAATAAAATGTGGGGTGTTAAAATATGTCTAGTTATGAAATAAAATGTATGGGGTCAAAATAGGTCTAGTGATGAAATAAAATGTATGGGGTCAAAATAGGTATAGTGATGAAATAAAATGTGTGGTGTTAAAATATGTCTAGTTATGAAATAAAATGTATGGGGTCAAAATAGGTCTAGTGATGAAATAAAATGTATGGGGTCAAAATAGGTATAGTGATGAAATCAAATGTATGGGGTCAAAATAGGTCTAGTTATGAAATAAAATGTTGCGTGTCAAAATATGTCTAGTGATGAAATAAAATGTGGGGTGTTAAAATATGTCTAGTGATGAAATAAAATGTGGGGTGTTAAAATATGTCTAGTGATGAAATAAAATGTGGGGTGTTAAAATATGTCCAGTGATGAAATAAAATGTGGGGTGTTAAAATATGTCTAGTGATGAAATAAAATGTGGGGTGTTAAAATATGTCTAGTGATGAAATAAAATGTGGGGTGTCAAAATATGTCTAGTGATGAAATAAAATGTGGGGGGGGGGTCAAAATATGTCTAGTGGTGAAATAACATGTGGAAACTTGAATATGCTTGAGATGATGTTATGCATTCTGGTATAATATTATGTTGGAGAAATATTAGTATGTCATTGCCCCTGTCATTTCTCTATTGTGATTTTTAATACAATACAACTTTCTAATGTTTGAGGGTGGGGTGGGTGGGATGGGGGTAGATAATTATTCACAGTGTTGCGTATATTCAATTCATTTCAACATTTTATAACATAACACACACTATAGTTGCTTATAGTAAACATATATATATATATATATTCTCAATTGGAAGCCTGGTTTACAGAGAAACATGCTAAACATAGGATATACGACATGCAATAGTCAAAGTTATGAAAGTGATCGCCCGTGATATTGTGTCTACTAGGATTCAATAGTACTTGTATGTGCAAAGCGTGTACTGTAGAAGGAGTAGAATACATGAAAGTTAATTTACATGTTTATGCAAATTAGTTATAATTATACAAAGTATATACACGTATATATATATATACGACAGAACAGGCCCAAAGCTAGGGGGCGGGGTCAGGGCGGTCGGACGATCCGATCATAATTCTCCGAGGTCCACGTTTTCATGCACTCTCTCAGAATGTTTACACAGTTACTATAATAATATTGATGCAAGTAACACCTGGGAATAGTTTATAAGAGGCGTTCTCTATAATTATGCTGTCGCTTTTAAGCTATGTACAATACAGGAAATTGCTCTTCAGACCATCTAGATTTCAAGATCTTCCGGGGGAATGTCCCCCGGACCCTTTTTCGGCATCGGTCCCTTTGGGACCTAGAAGTCCCTTTTGGACCCTGAAACGACCCTTCATAAAAAAGCTGGCTACGGGCCTGCAGAATGTGCTCACAAATATTTCGAATAGTGACTTGTGATTGTTCACAGAATTATTATTCATGTTGTGTGTATATTAGGCCAATGGCCAATTATATGTTCATGTGACAGAAACTCACTGTTATACAAGACCAATAGTATGCCTCTTTAACGACGTAGTAATTCATGTCACGTGTAAATGAAATAATTGGGCCTTTTTATTTTATACAAATTTATTTTAGCTCGATTGCGAAACAAGTTCTTTCAACTTATATTAATCACTCTCGAGATCTCATTCCTGATAGAATCCATCGCCAGGAGAGAGAAGAGGCAATGTGGAATTTAAATGCCTTGCCTAAGGACACAATCGTAACGGCTCCAGCGGGGCTCGAACTCCGGACCTTTCGCACCTGAAGCGAACGCGCATCCACTGCGCTATCACTACTTCCACTTCAATTGGACCTTTTTGATAATTGTGGACTAATTATTAGGAATAGCAAAATATATCAATAGCTGGTGCCAGGCTATGTTTTTGCCACAGTGTGTGCGCGTGTAAACGGCCAAAGACAATGTAATGAATGTATTGTTGAGTAGCCCACTACTCTCTGATCAAGGTAGACTCGTAGCATTGTAAGCTGGCTCTACTCCACTAATTTCATTCATTATCAAACATAACCTTTATAAATAACAGTGTGTTTTGAACTTGGCGCATTAGTTCTACTTTATCACCCACCCACCTGTCATATAAATAACGTACACACGAGACGCGTTATTTAGGGGTATTACGCCTATATATTCCAATCACTTCCAGGCCTCGTTTTCTAAAATCTACAGCAACATAATAATTGCAATGACGACAACGATCAGGCGTGTGTATGTTTTACGTTTATTTATCGTTGCTACCGGTTGCCCTTATGAGCGAAGCCTCCTGAAGAGATTATTCATTTTAGATTTTCAGCGGATAGTGCAATGATACAGACAGAGACCCATTCCAGGGTCTCCTCTGGTTCTTGTATGTGCAAGGTGTAAAGCACCGATACGAGACCACAGTTTAAAGTCCCATCTAAAAGACTGTTAATTTTATTAGGGTCAGACGGGGGATCAAACCTGCGATCCCTGTATTACCAGTCCAGCATGTTACCACTGGACTACAGATCCGTCTGGATATATAGAAAGCACCTGTTGTCTTATGTCTTTTATTATCTATACAACATGTTATATGTATTGCTTTGTTTACGCGAAACGTTTGTTCCTGCTTTTGTAACTAATCGTTTTTTATGTAATTCTCAGTATGTTGTAATAAGTAAAATGGTAATATACTAGAGGACATAGAAAACGCACGCCTACATTATATACTAGAGGACATAGAAAAAGCACACCTACATTATATACTAGAGGACATAGAAAACGCACACCTACATTATATACTAGAGGACATAGAAAACGCACACCTACATTATATACTAGAGGACATAGAAAACGCACACCTACATTATATATTAGAGGACATAGAAAACGCACACTTACATTATATACTAGAGGACATAGAAAACGCACACCTACATTCAGGCCCGTCGCTGGGCATACGCAAGTACGCACGTGCGTATCATTGGTCTCAGAAAACGAAAAAAATGAAAACTCCAAAAATGCATTAAAACCCCGGGGGTGGGCTTGTAGGGATACATAGGCGCCGGGATGTGTGTAGTGGTGGAATAATTGAGCCCATTGCAAATATTGTGCATCTCAAAATTTAGTTTGTGCTATTTTACGTGCTTGTTTAATTGATAAGGGCGATATATCATGTATATTATACATCTAGCCTTAATTTATACCTTTATTCGGATTGTCGTAAGAACTTTAGTCCTGCAATTGTATGTTACAAAATGCAAGAAATTGCTTCCTCATTTCAAAATAATTCCGGGGGGCATGGCCTCGGACCCCCCTAGCGTACTCGCTCGCTATGCTCACTCGATAAACAAGCATATTTTGGCCGTGCGTATCATCAAAATAGCTCCAGCAACGGCCCTGACATTATATACTAGAGGACATAGAAAACGCACACCTACATTATATACTAGAGGACATAGAAAACGCACGCCTACATTATATACTAGAGGACATAGTAAACGCACACCTACATTATATACTAGAGGACATAGTAAACGCACACCTACATTATATACTAGAGGACATAGAAAACACACACATACATTATATAACAGAGGACATAGAAAACACACATCTACATTATATACTAGAGGACATAGAAAACGCACTCCTACATTATATACTAGAGGACATAGAAAACACACACCTACATTATATACTAGAGGACATAGAAAACACACACCTACATTATATACTAGAGGACATAGAAAACGCACACCTACATTATATACTAGAGAACATAGAAAACACACACCTACATTATATACTAGAGGACATAGTAAACGCACACCTACATTATATACTAGAGGACATAGTAAACGCACACCTACATTATATACTAGAGAACATAGAAAACACACACCTACATTATATACTAGAGGACATAGAAAACGCACTCCTACATTACATGATTATTATTACATGAACATGAAATACGAAGGATTCCATCAAAGATAATCACATCTTTATAACAAAACACAAACTGAACAACTAAAAATATTCCAAAATGTAAAAATACACTTATCCGAAGTGTGCGTTTTCTATGTCATCTAGTATACATGTACGCACTTATCCGAAGTGTGCGTTTTCTATGTCATCTAGTATACATGTACACACTTATCCGAAGTGTGCGTTTTCTATGTTCTCTAGTATACATGTACGCACTTATCCGAAGTGTGCGTTTTCTATGCCCTCTAGTATACATGTACGCACTTATCCGAAGTGTGCGTTTTCTATGTCCGCTAGTATATGTTGTTGTAAGTAATCGTAGTATATTGTTGTAAGTAATCGTAATATATTGTTGTAAGTAATCGTAGTATATTGTTGTAAGTAATCGTAATATATTGTTGTAAGTAATCGTACTATATTGTTGTAAGTAATCGTAATATATTTATGTAGGTAATCGTAATATATTGTTTTAGGTAATCGTAATATATTGCTGTAAGTAATCGTAATATATTATTGTAGGTAATCGTAATATATTGTTGTAAGTAATCGTAATATATTGTTTTAGGTAATCGTAATATATTGCTGTAAGTAATCGTAATATATTATTGTAGGTAATCGTAATATATTGCTGTAAGTAATCGTAATATATTGTTGTAAGTAATCGCAATGTATTGTTGTAGGTAATCGTAATATATTTCTGTAAGTAATCGTAATATATTGTTGTAGGTAATCGTAATATATTGTTGTAAGTAATCGTAATATATTGTTGTAGATAATCGTAATATATTGTTGTAAATACTCGTAATATATTGTTTTAGGTAATCGTAATATATTGTTG
This sequence comes from Archivesica marissinica, assembly GCA_014843695.1. Taxonomy (NCBI): domain Eukaryota; kingdom Metazoa; phylum Mollusca; class Bivalvia; order Venerida; family Vesicomyidae; genus Archivesica; species Archivesica marissinica. The sequence goes on from CM026387.1 coordinate 88,809,120, forward strand.
TAAGAAATCGTAATCTATTGTTGTAAGTAATCGTAATATATTGCTGTAAGTTATCGTAATATATTGTTTTAAGTAATCGTAATAATTATATTGTTGTAGGTAATCGTAATATATTGCTGTAAGTAATCGTAATATATTATTATCTATCTATCTATCTTCCGCTAATGTCGAACCCCTAGCGGGGACGTAGACATGTTGCGCGTCAAAAACCGCCAAGAAGTTAAAAGTATGAGTAGTTAAAAGTATAATTTAAGAAGGTAATGAAAATAAGTTGTGGTAAATGTTTAAAAGCAGCTGCGCAGAACAACTAGGGACTATCGAGGAGGAAACTGTATGTTCTAGTACCTTGCATAGAACACATGTCAGTGAGATAGGCCTATAGTTGACTTGTCCCCTTTTTTGTAAATGGGAGCAACATTTGCTGACTTCCACTGGGCAGGCAGTGATCCTTCGTTGAGGGATTAATGGAATAAGACTTCAAGGATAGGTGAGAGTTCTTTAGACAGGGTTTTAAGTATGATTGGCTTAATTTGGTCAGGACCACTAGCCTTGTGGGGGTTCAGGTTATTGAGAAGTTTCTCTATGCCATTTGAGCTTACTGTGATCTCATTCATGTTTGGCGTGGATTGACCATTCAGGTTTCCATTTGTGTCCTGAATTTTCATTTTACAAATTGAGGTAAGTCTTAGTGGGGATTTGGAGCTGAAGACAGACTGAAACTGTTTGTTCAGTGCTGTGGCTTTAGCAGCTTCTTCATGATGAAATTTGTTTTCATGCTTTAGGGGTGGTATTGATCTGGAATCTTGCTTGGAATGCTTAAGGATGGAATAAAGTGTCTTGGTGTTTTGTCTGTAAGGATGGGAGGCATCAGCACTGTTTAGATTTAGGATGTTTTCCAGGTATTGATGATAAGCCTTTTTGACCTTTTTCCGCACTTATTATTGTAGGTAATCGTAATATATTGTTGTAAGTAATCGTAATATATTGTTGTAAGTAATCGTAATATATTGTTGTAGATAATCGTAATATATCGTTGTAAGTAATCGTAATATATTGTTGTAGATAATCGTAATATATTGTTGTAAGTAATCGTAATATATTGTTGTAGATAATCGTAATATATTGTTGTAAGTAATCGTAATGTATTGTTATAAGTAATCGTAATGTATTGTTGTAAGTAATCGTAATGTATTGTTATAAGTAATCGTAATGTATTGTTGTAAGTAATCGTAATGTATTGTTGTAAGTAATCGTAATGTATTGTTGTAAGTAATCGTAATGTATTGTTGTAAGTAATCGCAATGTATTGTTGTAAGTAATCGTAATGTATTGTTGTAAGTAATCGTAATGTATTGTTGTAAGTAATCGTAATGTATTGTTGTAAGTAATCGTAATATATTGTTGTAAGTAATCGCAATGTGTTGGTGTAAGTAATCGTAATGTGTTGTAAGTAATCGTAATGTGTTGTAAGTAATCGTAATGTATTGTTGTAAGTAATCGTAATGTATTGTTGTAAGTAATCGTAATGTATTGTTGTAGGTAATCGTAATGTATTGTTGTAAGTAATCGTAATGTATTGTAGGTAATCGTAATGTATTGTTGTAGATCATCGTAATGTATTGTTGTAGGTAATCTTAATGTATTGTTGTAGGTAATCGTAATATAATGTTGTAGGTAATCGTAATGTATTGTTGTAGATAATCGTAATGTATTGTTGTAGGTAATCGCAATGTGTTGTAAGTAATCGCAATGTGTTGTTGTAAGTAATCGCAATGTGTTGTTGTCGATAACCGTAATATATTGTTGTATGTAATCGCAATGTATTGTTGTAGATAATCGTAATATATTGTTGTAAGTAATCGCAATGTATTGTTGTAGATAATCGCAATGTATTGTTGTAGATAATCGTAATGTATTGTTGTAGATAATCGCAATGTGTTGTTGTAGATAATCGTAATGTATTGTTGTAGATAATCGCAATGTGTTGTTGTAGATAATCGTAATGTGTTGTTGTAGGTAATCGTAATGTGTTGTAAGATATCATTTTAAATGTAAATGGAAATCTCATATTACGGACATTGCAAACATTTTGAATGCAGAAGTAACATTTTATAAAACACTGAATACCTCGGAAATATTAACAGAACCACAATGAAAGAGTATATTACGAAAACGACATCAGAGGCAAATTTAATAAAACGAAAGCTAATCTGTGCGAGGGCTTAATTAGCGAAATGGAATGTATGGATGCAATCAATAATATGAAATTAAATAAAAGTCCGTGATTGGATGGAATAACATGTGAATTTTGCAAACAGTTCTGGAATACAATAGGTATATTGTCTTTAATTTATGAAAACGATAATTATAAAATTGCAGCAAATGGTTCTAGCCAATAAAATACAAAAAGTAATTAATAAATTATAAACACAGATCAGCAAGGGTATATTAAGAATATATGTATTGGACACAATTAAGGCAAATACAAGACATTATCAAATATACAGAACACTTACAAATTGATGGGCCATTTATTTTTAGATTTTCGTAAAGCCTTCGATACGGTTCGCTATTCTGGAATATTTGTGGCAAGGTTGTACAGCCAAAGAATGTCCAGTGCGCGTGGCAAGGTTGTACAGCCAAAGAATGTCCGGTATGTGTGGCAAGGTTGTACAGCCAAAGAATGTCCGGTGCGCGTGGCAAGTTTGTACAACCAAAGAAAGTCCGGTGCGCGTGGCAAGGTTGTACAGCCAAATAATGTCCGGTGCGCGGTTGGCAAGTTTGTACAACCAAAGAATATCCGGTGCGTGTGGCAAGGTTGTACAACCTAAGAAAGTCCGGTGCACGTGGCAAGGTTGTACAACTAAAGGATGTCCGGTGCACGTGGCAACGTTGTACAGCCAAATAGTGTCATGTCCGCACATGTTATACATGTTGCAACGTTACACAGCCAAATTACGTCATGTCCGCATAGCGACGTTGTACTGTCAAATAATGTCATGTCCGCGTATCAACCATGTGTACAACCAAACACTTTCCTATCGCGTGGCAACGTTGTTCACCAAAGTGTCATCTTCGTGTGGCAACGTTGTACAGTCAAATAGTGTCATGTCTGCGTGGCAAGGTTGTACAACCAAATAGTGTCCTGTCCGAATGGCAAGGTTGTACAACCAAATAGTGTCCTGTCCGAATGGCAAGGTTGTGCAACCAAATAGTGTCCTGTCCGAATGGCAACGCTGTGCAACCAAATAGTGTCCTGTCCGAATGGCAAGGTTGTACAACCAAATAGTGTCCTGTCCGAATGGCAAGGTTGTACAACCAAATAGTGTCCTGTCCGAATGGCAAGGTTGTACAACCAAATAGTGTCCTGTCCGAATGGCAAGGTTGTACAACCAAATAGTGTCCTGTCCGAATGGCAACGCTGTGCAACCAAATAGTGTCCTGTCCGAATGGCAAGGTTGTGCAACCAAAG
>CM026387.1:88813591-88942509 GCA_014843695.1 Archivesica marissinica
TAGGAGGTTGGGTAGGAGGTTGGGTAGGAGGTTGGGTAGGAGGTTGGGTAGGAGGTTGGGTAGGAGGTTGGGTAGGAGGTTGGGTAGGAGGTTGGGTAGGAGGTGGGGTAGGAGGTTGGGTAGGAGGGTAGGAGGTTGGGTAGGAGGGTAGGAGGTTGGGTAGGAGGGTAGGAGGTTGGGTAGGAGGTTGGGTAGGAGGGTAGGAGGTTGGGTAATAATTATATATGCAAACCTGGTATAATAATAATAATATAAATCAACCGTTTTCAGTAATATTTTACTGATGTACGAATATAGTTTTTCTTCTGATATGAACATTTTACTAGCACTTGTAAATAATTAGCACATTTCAGTTTGAATCTCCTGCCTGGAACTGAAAGAGTGTATTTCAAGTATTCGTCTGCAAAGCCGAAATTCAAAGAGATGTCAGAAACGTTGATCTATGCCAAACTCTATGACCATCAGATGAGTTTAGTTTTAATCTTATTGTGAAAATAATGGGATTTAATGCAGAAATCGCGGCAAATATGAAACATAGTCGAGAGTTGGTACCGGTCAAGAATTGGTACCCTGACACTACATAGAATTCAAATGTCACGAGCATCTGGGTTACCGACCTGCGTCTTGGTATATCGACCGATACATTAATAACAATGTCGCTCTACCACTGGACTACGTACGCCACTAAGTTTAATACACGATCAATATATGTATTTTATTTATTTTCATATTTCAGATTCGATGTACATCAGATGTTCACACACCTAACAACCCGGTGGATTGTATATGCATAATATAGCGAGGTTCTCTGACGGACAACCTGAGTGTGATTGCATCCAGCCGTATCCACCTACCCAACATAAACACTGGAGAATTAAAAACAATAATAGGCTAGGAGTAAGGTATAAACCGCACCAGTATACTCCTAGTAACATGGTAGTGAAACCGAACTCATTTATCATACTAATTATACAACGTCTGGTGCTTGCTGTTTGTTCTGCGGAACCTTGACAGCACCAATAAAGGGGTTGACATCTCCCGCCGCAGACACACCAATTTACCACTTGTAGAAGAATAAAGCATAGTCACAGAGATGAAAACCTGCCAAAATCCTTCGAATCAATTTAATTTGGCAAAGCTCTGAGATTGGTAGAGCCGCTGAAATGGTATCAGTGAAAGAATGATGGATTCGCGATAAGCATGTTGTGAGATATTCATAAATGTACGCTACACGCTCTATAGAAACATATACCTGGCCATCATTAGTGAAACTTGCAAGGATAAATAAACCGTTGCTAGACTTTTTGAGAAAAAAAGATAAATGCATTTATAAAATATAATATAATGGATTGTCGCTGTGTCAGAAGGAAGCTTCGTGGAATTGTTTTCTGTGACAACAAGTAATTTATTGACGGTGATTTTAAACTAACCAAATGATCGTGCTGTTTATGAGGAGTCCTCCGGATAACAACCATAGGAATATTCCCGCGCATCCATGCAGACAAGAGCAATTTGTTGAGTGAGAGGACATAATGATGACAGGAAGTTAGTTGGAGAGTAGTTCCCGTGTCACGGACTGCGAGAAACAGTACGTCAATTTAAACAGAACGAGTATTGGCGAAGATAATGTGACAGATAAATCAAATTTCACGAGCATTGTGTGTAATACATGGGATATCAGTTACAGAAGATCGGGACATTCACGAGCATTGTGTAATACATGAGATATCAGTTACAGAAGATCGGGACATTCACGAGCATTATGTAATACATGAGATATCAGTTACAGAAGATCGTGACATTCACGAGCATTGTGTAATACATGATATATCAGTTACAGAAGATCGGAACATTCACGAGCATTGTGTAATATATGAGATATCAGTTACAGAAGATCGGGACATTCACGACTTGTGTAATACATGAGATATCAGTTACAGAAGATCGGGACATTCACGAGCATTGTGTAATATATGAGATATCAGTTACAGAAGATCGGGACATTCACGAGCATTGTGTAATATATGAGATATCAGTTACAGAAGATCGGGACATTCACGAGCATTGTGTAATATATGAGATATCAGTTACAGAAGATCGGGACATTCACGAGCATTGTGTAATACATTAGATATCAGTTACAGAAGATCGGGACATTCACGAGCATTGTGTAATACATGATATATCAGTTACAGAAGATCGGGACATTCACGAGCATTGTGTAATATATGAGATATCAGTTACAGAAGATCGGGACATTCACGAGCATTGTGTAATATATGAGATATCAGTTACAGAAGATCGGGACATTCACGAGCATTGTGTAATATATGAGATATCAGTTACAGAAGATCGGGACATTCACGAGCATTGTGTAATATATGAGATATCAGTTACAGAAGATCGGGACATTCACGAGCATTGTGTAATATATGAGATATCAGTTACAGAAGATCGGGACATTCACGAGCATTGTGTAATATATGAGATATCAGTTACAGAAGATCGGGACATTCACGAGCATTGTGTAATATATGAGATATCAGTTACAGAAGATCGGGACATTCACGAGCATTGTGTAATATATGAGATATCAGTTACAGAAGATCGGGACATTCACGAGCATTGTGTAATATATGAGATATCAGTTACAGAAGATCGGGACATTCACGAGCATTGTGTAATACATTAGATATCAGTTACAGAAGATCGGGACATTCACGAGCATTGTGTAATACATGATATATCAGTTACAGAAGATCGGGACATTCACGAGCATTGTGTAATATATGGGATATCAGTTACAGAAGATCGGGACATTCACGAGCATTGTGTAATACATGAGATATCAGTTACAGAAGATCGGGACATTCACGAGCATTGTGTAATATATGGGATATCAGTTACAGAAGATCGGGACATTCACGAGCATTGTGTAATATATGAGATATCAGTTACAGAAGATCGGGACATTCACGAGCATTGTGTAATACATGGGATATCAGTTACAGAAGATCGGGACATTCACGAGCATTGTGTAATATATGGGATATCAGTTACAGAAGATCGGGACATTCACGAGCATTGTGTAATATATGGGATATCAGTTACAGAAGATCGGGACATTCACGAGCATTGTGTAATATATGAGATATCAGTTACAGAAGATCGGGACATTCACGAGCATTGTGTAATACATGGGATATCAGTTACAGAAGATTGGGACATTCTTTTTCATTTTTATACACGAGAAGGCAACATGGGTGAGCAAATTGGGCTGAATGTTACAGGTTTGAATAGTACATACTACGACTACGGACCACCACCCCCGCCAAGGGATGTGTTTAGTAACTTTAAAAAATACGCGTATTTAATAACATGCGTGATTGGAATTATAGGAAATATTATTATATTCTTTGTGTTTACGCGGACCAAATTGAAGAAACCTTCCACTTCTCGATACCTGGCGGCGGCGGCCGTGGCGGACTCGGGTTTCCTTCTCGCAGTCATGTGCATGCATGTGGAGAAATTCTACACAGTGAACATCTACTCTGTGATCGGACCGTGTCAGCTGATATCATTTGGAGATCACGCATTCTCCTTTCTGTCTCGATGGTACCTCACGGCTGTCATTACAGAAAAATACATTGGCGTCATGTGGCCAAGAAAGAAATCAAAGATGTGTACCGTCTTCCGGGCAAAATGTGTCATAATATCGCTGGCAATAATAAGCATAGTGTGTTATTTATATGTCACGTGGTTCATTGGAGTTTACGGTAACCCCCCGCAATGCAATATATACAATACTGCCGAACAACTACAAACCTGGAAACTACTTGGCCAAATGGACACCATCATTAATTTTATTGTGCCATATTTGACAATATTCATATTGACTTGCCTTATAGCAAATAGAAGCTGGGTATACCACAAGCGATCCATGACGGCAAGCGAAAGGTTTCTACGGCGCAGGAGAGTTACAACCGCAGAAGATAAGGAGTTTAAGACTACCCCATTGTTAATCGTGCTTGCAGCTTGCACTTTGACCCTGAGTGTACCAAACAGTATAACAAGGATACGTTCGTTCTCTGATGGGTTTAGGCCTACGGAAACGAACATTTTTTTGATGCAACTGTTTCATTTCTTTGTCGTGTTAAACAGTGCAATTAAGATATACATTTACTTGCTAGCTTCGAACGCTTTTGCCAGGCAACTTGGGAGAGCCTGCTGCATGTTGCGCTCAGTGTGGAGGAGTTCTGATGATGCCGAACTACAGACTAGACACATCACAGTTAGCATGGACGGAAGTTCGACGAAGCACGAGACGACTGCAGTGGAGGGGAGGGTGTAACGATGTTGAACTATAGATAGGTGAATGGATACGAAAATCGATAACATATGATGCTAAAGGTGTGTGATGACATCATTCAGGTTTCACGTTTTTCACAATCACGTGACACCCACTACCAACAAGTACCTCTTATGTCGCAAAAGATTAACAGATACAGTTTATCCATAATTCAATGTGTATCTAGGACTAGCTGTCAACATGACAATATAAGCTTGAACAAAGTATATATAAAGCTACATCTACAGCCAAATGTTAGGGTCTGGTAACTAGGGGACATGCAATGACACTATGTTAGGGCCTGGTAACTTAGGGACATGTAATTACACTAGTATGTTAGGGCCTGGTATCTAGGGGACATGCAATGAAACTAGTATGTTAGGGTCTCGTAACTAGGGGACATGCAATGACACTAGTATGTTACGGCCTGGTAACTAGGGGACATGCAATGAAACTAGTATGTTAGCGCCTGGTATCTAGGGAACATGCAATGAAACTAGTATGTTAGGGCCTGGTAACTAGGGGACATGTAATGAAACTAGTATGTTAGCGCTTGGTAACTAGGGGACATGTAATGAAACTAGTATGTTAGTGTCTCGTAACTAGGGGACATGCACTGACACTAGTATGTTAGCGCCTGGTAACTAGGGGACATGTAATGAAACTAGTATGTTAGGGCCTGGTAACTAGGGGACATGTAATGAAACTAGTATGTTAGCGCCTGGTAACTAGGGGACATGCAATGAAACTAGTATGTTAGAGCCTGGTAACTAAGGGACATGTAATGAAACTAGTATGTTAGGGTCTGGTAACTAGGGGGCATGTAATGAAACTAGTATGTTAGGGCCTGGTAACTAGGGGACATGTAATGAAACTAGTATGTTAGGGCCTGGTAACTAAGGGACATGTAATGAAACTAGTATGTTAGGGCCTGGTAACTAAGGGACATATAATGACACTAGTATGTTAGGGCCTGGTAACTAGGTGACATGCAATGGAACTAGTATGTTAGCGCCTGGTAACTAGGGGACATGTAATGAAACTAGTATGTTAGGGCCTGGTAACTAAGGGACATGCAATGAAACTAGTAAGTTAGGGCCTGGTAAATAGGGGACATGCAATGAAACTAGTATGTTAGGGCCTGGTAACTAGGGGACATGTAATGAAACTAGTATGTTACGGCCTCGTAATTAGGGGACATGTAATGACACCAGTATGTTAGGACCTGGTAACTAAGGGACATGCAATGACACCAGTATGTTAGGGCCTGGTAACTAGGGGACATGTAATGACACCAGTATGTTAGGGCCTGGTAACTAGGGGACATGCAATGACACTAGTATGTTAGGGCCTGGTAACTAAGGGACATGCAATGACACTAGTATGTTAGGGCCTGGTAACTAAGGGACATGCAATGACACCAGTATGTTAGGGCCTGGTAACTTGGGGACATGCAATGACACCAGTATATTAGGGCCTGGTAACTAAGGGACATGCAATGAAACTAGTATGTTAGGGCCTGGTAACTATGGGACATATAATGACACCAGTATGTTAGGGCCTGGTAACTAGGGGACATGCAATGACACCAGTATGTTAGGGCCTGGTAATTAGGGGACATATAATGACACCAGTATGCTATGGCCTGGTAACTAAGGGACATGTAATGACACTAGTATGCTAGGGCCTGGTAACTAAGGGACATGCAATGACACCAGTATGTTAGGGCCTGGTAACTAGGGGACATGTAATGACACCAGTATGTTAGGGCCTGGTAACTAGGGGACATGCAATGACACTAGTATGTTAGGGCCTGGTAACTAAGGGACATGCAATGACACTAGTATGTTAGGGCCTGGTAACTAAGGGACATGCAATGACACCAGTATGTTAGGGCCTGGTAACTAGGTGACATGCAATGATACCAGTATGTTAGGGCCTGGTAACTAATGGACATGCAATGAAACTAGTATGCTAGGGCCTGGTAACTAGGGGACATGCAATGAATCTAGTATGTTAGGGCCTGGTAACTAAGGGACATGCAATGAAACTAGGATGTTAGGGTCTGGTAACTAGGGGACATGCAATGAATACTAGTATGTTAGCGCCTGGTAACTAGGGGACATGCAATGAAACTAGTATGTTAGGGCCTGGTAACTAGGGGACATGCAATGAAACTAGTATGCTAGGCCTGGTAACTAAGGGACATGCAATGAAACTAGTATGTTAGGGCCTGGTAACTAAGGGACATGTAATGACACTAGTATGTTAGGGCCTGGTAACTAAGGGACATGTAAAGACACTACTATGTTAGGGACTGGTAACTAGGGGACATGCAATGAAACTAGTATGTTAGGGCCTGATAACTAAGGGACATGCAATGAAACTAGTATGTTAGGGCCTAGTAACTAGGGGACATGTAATGACACTAGTATGTTAGGGCCTGGTAACTAAGGGACATGCAATGAAACTAGTATGTTACATGTTCCAGGGCATGCACACAAATATTTAGAACATACACTGATAGTATATTAACAAAAAACGCATTTGTTTATCAAGGGATTGATTGAGAGACCATATGGTGTCTTACGAACTGATAATGGAAGTGTAGATTCATAATACAGGTGTACATAGAACTGGGTATACTGGCATATCACAGATCGCAGTACTTATCGTGTTTATTGTGATATACTCTGTTATTGACCTCAAACATGTGCTGCGTAGAGATATCCCTCTATGTTCTCTGATATTCGTGCATCATCGATGTAGGTTCGAATCCCACTGGAAATGTCAAATTCTTCATGTGAGGACACTATCCAGCTGGCTTTCGGAAGTCGGCGGTTTTACCCTGGCGCCCGTCCGCGCCTGAAATACTGCTCAGGTGGGCACTCGGAGTCTTTACCTTCAATAATAGCAATAATGTCGCCATATGATAAGCTGTCTGTGTGACTTTAAACTCGAAACACACACAGATGCACGATAGTCGCACCTTGCAAAAAGGCAGTGGGACATTCAAACAACAATATTTGTAGAGGAGGGTAGCACCGTTTAACGTCATATACTCAGCTACACGTCAAAAGACCACGCAATAGCATAACAATTCCGCTAAACGTCTATTAAACTCATAATCGCTAAACGTCATAAATATTACGCAATAAGTAAAATAATAAAAATCCGTTAAATGTCTGTAGCACCGCTATGCGATCAAATGACTGCGGGACAACCATCCGTAATAAGAGAATGGAATGACCTAGCTAGTAACGTTAGGAATGCCACAACTCTAAACACCTGTGGGTCTAATGACAGCTACCACGTTTTCTTTGAATGTACAGACTATTCTAATTTTCGAATTTATTTCCTACAACATTTGCTAAGATTATGCTAATCTGCAGACTAGTCTACGTAGCGAGGAAACTCTTACAGATGTCATTAACAAAATAATATTTGAATATATCCATAATTTCATTCGTGATACAAAACGATTCTTTGACTGAAACCCCATGTATATAAGACCCCTGTATAATAAGACGCGCACTTGATGAATTTACCCTTGTCTGCCTGCCTGCCTGTGCTACCTTCCCAGACATCTCTGTCTTCTGCATTCTCGTCGGTATTTCATTTCTCTCATTTCTAAGCAATATTCACACTTTGTATATATGTATTAAATCCACACCGTGCTATATATTAATGTGTACTTTGAACTGCAAGGAGAGAAACTATATAAGCTATATATCGCCCACATGGTTCGCCAGAGGCGAGGTTAAATAAACTCAATCATCATAATCCTTTCCTATATACTTACTTCTTTGAGTTCATGTACATGTATTATTTCCACACCGCACAATATATTACTGTGTATTTTGAACTGCAAGGAGAGAAAATATATAAGCACTGCCCCGTTTTAATCCTTTCCTATATATTTACTTCTTTGAGTTCGTGTACATGTATTGTTGTGTGACTGTATTTAGTGGAATACATATGTTTAAACCAAGCGTCTTAAATGTACGTTTAGCGGATTGTTGACGTTTAACGGTGTTACAGAGGAGATGTTCCCAGAAATCGTTGTAACGTTCCTTTAACGTTAATCGAATAGCCTATTCATGTGCAATATCCGCCACGGACGTCAACTGCCATGACGTCAATCAATAAATGCAGTGAATAAATAGAGAATATTAGGTTAGGCTACTGTCTTATAAATTTTAATTCATTAGGCGAGTCGGAGAAAAAATACAAGACGTAGCTCTACCGAGCCTTGTATTTTTTCGGAGACGAGCCTAATAAATTAAAATTTATAAGACAGTAACCTAATATTCTATTTATCCTACATTCTGAGTGTGCACACCCGACACAAAAACAAACAAACTAGCCATGACAGCTTACAAACTCGCCTACGCACTTGGTAATATGTTGCGCATTGATGTTTCTATTGATAGATAAATGATAAATGACATTTCTCTGACAACAGTAGTTTCCAGAGGGTCTCATCGAGTGCTGTTAATTCATCCCAAACAACCTGAAACTTTGCCTGTACACGACTTTCTTCTTGAGACATTTTCCAAACTCAGCAGACAACACAATGTGACGACAGACGCTTTGTTTATTTACAAACCGTAATCTGCGTCATAAAAGTAGTCCGTCACGAAAGCTTTATAGTCAGTGCCTAATAAAGCAAAATGTATTAGGCATGCCGTTTGTGTACGTTATTTCGCATGAAGGTAGGATAAATACAGTATATCCTGTCCAGCACATCACACATCCCTTGCGTGCTTATTGTTCATTTATGTTATATCACAAATGTCTAGAATGCAATATTAAAGTATATAATAAATATGTTATTAGTTTAGTTTATACAAATTTATTTTAGCTCGATTGCGAAACAAGTTCTTTCAACTTATATTAATCACTCTCGATACATCATTCCTGATGGAATCCATCGCCATAAAGGAGAGTGAAGAGCAATGTGGAATTTAAATGCCTTGCCTAAGGGCACAATCGTAACGGCTCGAGCGGGGCTCGAACTCCGTACCGTTCTCACCTGAAGCGAAGGCGCATCCACTGCGCTATCACGACTTGCACAATATGTCATTGAATGTATATGGTGATATATAATATGAATAAGGCAACGTCTCAAAGCGAGCTCAAGCATAGGAGTCATTTGGAGTAGCTATGACGTATCTAAATAAATTAAATAGGCATTACATATGCACGAGGAAAGTCAATAAAATGTTGAAGTTAAATCAATTGGTGAACTCAGAGGAGCAAGATAACTACATCGTCACTAGGGAGTTGACAACTACGGAGGATAGATGGACGACAACGAGTATGCGTTTCTTGTGGACGTCAGATGTGCAGGTGTGCGCTCGTTTTGTTGTTGCTGAGCGTTATGCAAACAGAATAAAAATGGCAGCCATTTTTATTTCGATTCGATTTTAAGAGGGACTGTTTCAATTTCGATTATTGAAAATATACAATTTCCAATGATGTGTTATTGCATTCGTTCAATGAGAACATCGGTCAGTTACTGCCCCTGAATACTCTCTAAAAGTAGATAGGTCCTACTAAGTGTTTTCCTCTGTTTTTTATCTTTGTTTCCTTTACACAATATGCTAGCAATTTTATTCCACTATCACTTCTTATGAGTTTTAAATTACTATATCTCAACAGATCTCATACAGTATATGCAATGGGTACTTATTTCTAAAAGAATATTTTCAGTTAATTAACACGATTTTGATATAATCACATTTATCATACCGCAACATCTGGTTAGGGACCAACAGCAATAACAAATGATTCAAACTAAAATGACCTATTCACATTTTAGAATAAATCAGACTTTATCTGCCAAAGGAGGTAATAGAAAATTAGAGATGTCTCGCATTGGCATGCATTTTATTTGTCAAAATATGTTTACACTGTACTATAACATTTTAGATTTAGATATTACCCGCATGAATTAGAACAGGGAAACCCCACTGTACCTCTTTTTCATTTTTTTTACGTTAGTGAATCTCTCCTGTACCTCCTTACAGACAGTAGCTCTTTCCGGCTATCCAAGCTTCCGGTAAACGAAAAACATTGACGATCTATATCGATACTCTTTTCTCAACTCAAGTTGCCGTAAAGATCGCGTAGCGAGCTAATACTTTGGACGTGAACACCTTTGCCAAACAAACTAACATCAACCCAAGTAATATTTTGCTAAGGACATAGAAAACGCACACTTCGAATAAGTGTGTTTTTACATGAAAAACAATAAGTATATAAATACATAGCTTTAAACAGTTTGGAATATTTTTAGTTGCTCAGTTGGTGTTTTGTAATAAAGATGTGATAATTATATCTTTGATGGAAACCTTCGTATTTCGTTTTCATGTAATAATAATCATATACTGTAGGTGTGTGTTTACTATGTCCTCTAGCATACACAATTAAATTAAATTCTACAATCATGACTATGTTGTATGGAATGCCACGAGTGGACACTGATTCAAGACACCACATTGAACATTCATGTAGTCAATATTCCTTACTTCTACATCAAACTTTTACATCAAACCTTATAATTCAATTTTCAGAATATCCATATAAATAGGTTCCGTTTACTTCGATGAAATCAGCCGTTCGGCTTCATCAATTACATATCCTTTTAAGATTAATGAATGGTAGAAATGATTTGATATCTAATTGATATTTATAGATAAGATTCGTGTTTTGCAATGAACTGATATGAATACGCAACGCAACGGTCACGTGACATGTTGTCGAAGAAAGTGTACAGAACGCTTTTATTTTGACCTCGTTCTTGTTTCTATCAGCATCTTATGGCGTTATTCCGGGCACTGATTTCTAAGCAAGTCTAAGAGAGTATAATAGATAATGATATATTTTTCAAGAGGTTTTGGGGCAATCAGATAATTGTGATAGGACAAACTTAGGCTGCCCAATAGTTAGGCTGCAAAATGTTACTCTAAATGAAACCGGAGAATACCACTTAACACGAAGAGATTCAAACTCCCGTGATTGTATAGAGAATAGCATTCGGGAGAGATTCAAACCTCCGTGCTGGTATAGAGAATAGAACTCGGAGAGATTCAAACCCCCCGTGCTGGTATAGAGAATAGAACTCGGAGAGATTCAAACCCCCCGTGCTGGTATAGAGAGTAGCACTCGGAGAGATTCAAACCCCCGTGCTGGTATAGAGAGCAACACTCGGAGAGATTCAAACCCCCGTGTTAGTATAGAGAGGAGCACTCGGAGAGATTCAAACCCCCGTGTTGATATAGAGAGTAACACGCAGGCGAAATTCAAACCCCCGTGCTGGTATAGAGGGTAGCACTCTGAGAAATTCAAAGCCCCGTTCTAGTATAGAGGGTAGCACTCGGGAGAGATTCAAACCCCCGTGTTGGTATAGAGAGTAGCACTCGGAGAGATTCAAACCCCAGTGCTGGTATAGAGAGTAGCACTCGGGAGAGATTCAAACCCCCGTGTTGGTATAGAGAGTAGCACTCGGAGAGATTCAAACCCCAGTGCTGGTATAGAGAGTAGCACTCGGGAGAGATTCAAACCCCCGTGTTGGTATAGAGAGTAGCACTCGGAGAGATTCAAACCCCGTGTTGGTATAGAGAATAGCACTCGGAGAGAGATTCAAACCCCCGTGCTGGTATAGAGAATAGCACTCGGAGAGATTCAAACCCCCGTGCTGGTATAGAGAGTAGCACTCGGAGAGAGATTCAAACCCCCGTGCTGGTATAGAGAATAGCACTCGGAGAGAGATTCAACCCCCGTGCTGGTATAGAGAATAGCACTCGGAGAGAGATTCAAACCCCCGTGCTGGTATAGAGAATAGCACTCAGGAGAGATTCAAACCCCCGTGCTGGTATAGAGAATAGCACTCGGAGAGATTCAAACCCCAGTGCTGGTATTGAGAATAGCACTCGGAGAGATTCAAACCCCCGTGTTGGTATAGAGAGTAGCACTCGGGAGAGATTCAAACCCCGTGCTTGTATAGAGAATAGCACTCGGGAGAGATTCAAACCCCCCGTGCTGGTATAGAGAGGAGCACTCGGAGAGATTCAAACCCCAGTGCTGGTATAGAGAGTAGCACTCGGGAGAGATTCAAACCCCGTGCTGGTATAGAGAATAGCACTCGGGAGAGATTCAAACCCCCGTGCTGGTATAGAGAGTAGCACTCGGAGAGATTCAAACCCCCGTGCTGGTATAGAGAGTAGCACTCGGGAGAGATTCAAACCCCCGTGCTGGTATAGAGAGTAGCACTCGGGAGAGATTCAAACTCCAGTGCTGGTATAGAGAGTAGCACTCGGGAGAGATTCAAACCCCGTGCTGGTATAGAGAGTAACACTCGGGAGAGATTCAAACCCCCGTGCTGGTATAGAGAGTAGCACTCGGAGAGATTCAAACCCCCGTGCTGGTATAGAGAGTAGCACTCGGGAGAGATTCAAACCCCCGTGCTGGTATAGAGAGTGGCACTCGGGAGAGATTTAAACCCCAGTGCTGGTATAGAGAGTAGCACTCGGGAGAGATTCAAACCCCCGTGCTGGTATAGAGAGTAACACTCGGGAGAGATTCAAACCCCCGTGCTGGTATAGAGAGTAACACTCGGGAGAGATTCAAACCCCCGTGCTGGTATAGAGAATAGCACTCGGAGAGATTCAAACCCCGGAACATAAGTATAAGTAGAATAGTCAGACTACGTCACAGAATATGCGCTGACACTTAACATATCGGCTAAGTAGAATAGTCAGACTACGTCACAGAATATGCGCTGACACTTAACATATCGGCTAAGTAGAATAGTCAGACTACGTCACAGAATATGCGCTGACACTTAACATATTGGCTAAGTAGAATAGTCAGACTACGTCACATAATATGCGCTGACACTTAACATATCGGCTGCGCGACTGATTTTATAATGGGAGATAACTTATATAATATAAACACAACGTGAAGTACTGACTGGTTATTTAGACCGCCATTATACATGTCCATGAGACCCCGGTGGCACATGTTATGGGTGTCACGTATTAGGGTGTCATGTGTCGTAGTGTAGCAACATGCCAAGACAACATAGAAGTTTTCTATATACGTTTATTTATCGTCACTACCGGTTGCCCATATGAGCGACGCCTCTGGAAGAGATTAGTCACTTTAGATTTGTTGGAGGATAGTACAATGATACAGACAGAGACCCATTCCAGAGAATCCTCTGGTTCTCTTACGTGCACTGTGTAGAGCACCGACACGAGACCTCGGTTTAAAGTCCCATTTGAAAGACTGTTAATTTTATTAGGGTCAGACGGGGGGTCGAACCTGCGACCCCTGGATTAGCAGTCCAGCGTGTTACCATTGGACTACAGATGTCACGTTCATGTCAACTAACCTATAATAAATATGCTTATTATGTTATAGATGCATATGAAATATGTCTAGGTCTCTGCTTTAGGAGCAAATCTAGAGCTAGATGGCGACAGCAATTACACAGCACTTAGTGTATTGAAATTAGAACTGGTAGGGCATTTCGCGAGGGCGCTTTTCAGGAAATTAATTTCTGTGACTATAAACGTTGCGGCTGTAAATTGCGTGCGTCGCTTAATTAAAATGTCGTCTGTCGTATATATAGTGTCACATACTGTAAATTGACGGTAATTGTGTTTGCTTTGCAAAGTGTTTTTGCCAATTTGTACGCTGGGTACAGACCATTAAACTCACAGTTAATATGGCGAAGCCCCGCCACAATATCAAACGATTATAATCAACCCAAAGTGTTACCATTGTGAAACACGCTTCATGTACAAGGAAGCAAAGATGCTAGACACTTTATTGCCTTTTTCTATAGTGACACTTATAGATGTTAAATATGACATTTAAAAACACGGCACAGGAACCAGCTCTCCTTATATATGCTGCACTATATTCTAAATGTGTCCGGTTAGCGCCCTCGCTTCTCACCAATGCAACCCGGGTTTGATCCTCGTACCGGAACGTATTTGAGATGGTACGGTGGTCGCCAGATCGGACAGGTGGGTTTTTCTCCGGGTACTCCGGTTTCCTCCCACACGAATGACCACATTTACGCTTTCATCCCCGCCATCGAGAGTGATTAATATAAGTTGTTAGGACTTGCTTCGCAATCGTTGTTAATTAAATAAAGTTTAAAATGTGTCGAAGCAAGTTATAACATTGAGTACATACAAAACTCACAGGTTCAATTTCTCATTTATTTATTAATGTAAATATATATACCTTTTCTTCCTCCACTTTTAAGAGAGTAAAACATAGTATATGCATACATTGCACTGTAAATAATTACATGTAAATACAGTGAGTGACAACCCATACAATATAAGTATGCACATACTGGTATGTATAAATATCACATCAAATGTTAATGTAATATCTATATGTATAGTAAATTGTTTGTTTATTATAGTGTCACCCTTATTTAAAGGGCCAGCCATTTCTGACTTATGAGACACCTATTTTTATGAGCATCAGTACTTCAACTGCAGCTCACCAACCGGCCATATCAGAACGAACCTATGACGTGATTTGAACCTTCGAACTCCCACTCCGTAGGCGTACGCCTTAACCACTAAACCACGGAGACTGTTATATTGTATGTGTTAGGCTATACATGATAGCCACTTAAACTTGCCGAGGGATGATACTAAATATCAATACCGTAGCCAGAGGCATATTTCACCCGAGGCAATCTAGGTGGTCCGGGGGCACGTTCCCCTTTAACATTGTTTGGGTTAGAAGCGATTTCCTGTGTTTTATGATTTAATGAGTTTAGACGTATAATTATGTATTGACCTTTCAGCTCTCTAGCAGTCAACATTTTATACAGTTTTGGGAATTTTAACCGAGGCACCTGCCGCTGTGTGACTCTGTGTACCTACGGGCCTGAATACATAGCACATATGCTGGCGTTGTGATTCCGATATTAATCTACGAACATTTAAATAATTATTGTTAGATTCTGCTGCATGAGAATTAAATAAAAGCAGCCAAAGTTATAACTTAAACAAATGTTTCGTGTACTGTTGCTTCAGTTTAAACAATTAGGCATGCACATACAATGTTGTACTATTCACATTAATAGCGTATACACAGATACATTCATCCCAAAAATCCACAACAATGCATGTATTCTATTACAAATAGCATTGCTACTACAAACTCATTCGAAATAATTTGAATAATTAATTAAATAATCAATAAACAGTGTTGTTGCGGTCTACTAACTCTCAAAAGTGAAAGTAGGATTTAATATAACGGTCAGCCACGCTCCTGTATTGACGTTTATATTTATTAGATTCCATTTTTAGCGCGTGATAGCGTAATAATTAATTAAATAATCAATAAACAGTGTTGTTGCGGTCTATTAACTCTCAAAAGTGAAAGTATGATTTAATATAACGGTCAGCCACGCTCCTGTATTGACGTTTAGATTTATTAGATTCCATTCTTAGCGCGTGATACTGTCGTTTAGATATAATATAAAAACAGCTCAGTCAAAAAATAAATATGTACATGCACACATGGTGAGATATAACGGTAAATTGGTACCATAAATCTTGTTATTCAGGATACACACGTTGTATTACATGTGGATGTTGGCCCTATTTACATTAACTTGCTATATCAACAAACGCTGTATGCGACGTTTGATTATTGGTTGGAATAGCAAATATGTGGGGACAATTTATACAATGTATTAGGAAATTACATTCTGTAGAAATTTGCTTTTTCAAATAGAATGTCGCTTTAAAGCAGATCAGAATATAGTACATGTACATCAACACAACATACTACAATCCTTCCTTTGTGGATGTCGTGCGAACGCAGGTGTGAAAGGCCAGGAGTTCGGATCCCGCTGGAGCCGTTACGATCGTGCCCTAAGGCAAGGCATTTACATTCCATATTGTCTCCTCCCCCCCCCCCCTCTCTCTCTCTCTCGTGGCGATGGATGCCATCAGGAATGAGGTATTGAGAGTGATTAATATAGTCTGTTCATTTATATTTCCAATCTTTCATTTCTTCTGATACCACATCCATTATGAAGAGGTATTCAAATCAAACTGAAAAACAGCAAAAATATCACAAATGTAATGATGAGCATTGAAACCGGACACCTGTGAATAACGTCATTGTGTTTACACACTGTATTCCTCCGCCCAATATTACATTGACCGCGGATGCACTTCCGCCTATTTGCGTATATACAACCTTGGAACGAGTTTATTTTGTGAAAGCTGCAAGCATTCTAGTCAATGTTGTTTACGTAATTAAAGACAGCTTATGTAGATATATGTAACCAATCTGGTACTAAATAGTGGTTATTCTAATAACTTCTAGAATCGTGTTCATCTCTACAGATAGTTGTACTGCAACAAGTATGTATGTAATCTACACATACAAACATCCTGATTATATATGTAACATTTCATAAAACTATCTGCTGTGTGCTAAGGGAAATGGGAACTTCCGATAAGCGTATCATGAAGAAGCAAGTAATTGGCAAGCTGGTCGCATTCTTCAAATCTAATCAAAATATAAACTGGGTCAAGAAGTGACTGCAAGATAAGTCCTCACCTTGTTAAACGTACTGAAAGTGTCGGTTAACTAAGATGTAAGAAATTTGCAACATTGTTCAGTTTAGTTGATATATCTTAGTGTATGCGGAAACTTCATTAAAACAGCCCACTGGAATATTCGAAGATATTTTAAACTATACAGTAAAATATACACCTTAGTTATACACATATATTTTAGCACGATTGCGAAACAAGTTCTTACAACTTATATTGATCACTCTCAAGACTTCATTCCTGATGGAATCCATCGCCACGAGGGAGAGAGAAGAGGCAATGTGGGATTTAAATGTCTTGCCTAAGGGCACAATCCAGCGGGCCTCAACCTCCGGACCTTTCGCACCTGAAGCGAACGCGCATCCACAGCGCTATCACGACTTCCAAATATAAACCTTATTTATTACACAAGTATTGCCGAAACAAGCTTTAACAACTTATATTAATCACTCCCGTCGGCGCTATGAAAGCGTATATGTGGCCATTCGAGTGGAAGGACGCCATTTTTATTTGAAGTACCCGGAGAAAATACATCTGTCCATAATGGCAGCCACGCCGTTGTGTATGATCATATATTCCCCAGATCATATAAACTGTAAATGCTATAAATACTATCGTATTCCTCACAGACGTAACTGGTTCTGGTGCGGGCCGTTTTCTAATGTTGTTAAAACTTGTGGCCCAAACCATTTGTATTATCAGGCTATATTGTTATACCTATGTGTTGTATATTATATCTTGATCAATGCAATAAAATATGATTAAACAAAAAAATAAACACAGACGTAACGTGTGACAAATATGATCGACACGCAGTCACATCATAGTTATCACACCAGCTATTGTCTATCTATCTATCTATCTATCTATCTATCTATCTATCTATCTATCTATCTATCTATCTATCTATCTATCTATCTATCTATCTATCTATCTATCTATCTATCTATCTATCTATCTATCTATCTGTCTGTCTGTCTGTCTGTCTGTCTGTCTGTCTGTCTGTCTGTCTGTCTGTCTGTCTGTCTGATCTATCTATCTATCTATCTATATATCTATCTATCTATCTATCTATCTATCTATCTGTCTGTCTGTCTGTCTGTCTGTCTGTCTGTCTGTCTGTCTGTCTGTCTGTCTGTCTGTCTGTCTGTCTGTCTGTCTGTCTGTCTGTCTGTCTGTGTCTGTCTGTCTGTCTGTCTGTCTGTCTGTCTGTCTGTCTGTCTGTCTGTCTGTCTGTCTGTCTGTCTGTCTGTCTTGTCTGTCTGTCTGTCTGTCTGTCTGCTGTCTGTCTGTCTGTCTGTCTGTCTGTCTGTCTGTCTATCTATCTATCTATATATCTATCTATCTATCTATCTATCTATCTTCCGAGTATGAGTAGTTAAAAGTATAATTTAAGAAGGTAATGAAAATAAGTTTTGGTAAAAGTTTAAAAGCAGCTGCGCAGAACAACTAGGGACTGGCATGTTCAATATGGCAAACTGCCGTATTGAATTGCTCTATGGTAGGGAGATGGACAATGTCAGGAGGGAGGTGGTTCCAATGGTAGATTGTTCTTGGAAAAAAGGAAAACGTGTAGTAGTCTGTAGTTGCTGTAATTAACCTATAGCTTAAGGAATGACAATGGCGAGCAGGACGGGAGAGGGGAACTAGGTAATTTTCAATGGGAATAGCAACAAGATCATTATGAATTTTATACATAAGGGATAACCTATTGTCAATACGCCGTTGATCTAGTCTGCGTAGATTTAGGGAATGTAGCATGTCTGTAACACTAGAGGTACGATAGAAGTCAGCCTCTATCCAACAGGCTGCTCTTCGCTGGACACCTTCAATTTGGTCTATCAATGTTTGGGTATGGGGCGACCAGATCTCGGAACTATATTCAAGCTGGGGTCTCCCTAGTGTCTGGTAAGCCATGGACTTAAGGGGTTCAGATTTGACTTTTTATGTGAGTGTCCCACGACATTTGAGATATTTGAGATATCCACGCCAAGGTATTTGGCTGAGGTGACCGACTCAAGTAGGACTCCATGGAGTTTATATTTGCTGGGAATAGGATGTTTCCTTCTGGTGACGTGGATAACTTGACATTTGGAGGGGTTACATTAAATTGTTAAAGAGATTGAAGAGTAATCCTGTGATTTGTGAGAGATTTCCCATGCAGAGTTCGATACGTTCCATGGAGAGTTCGATACTTTACATGCAGAGTTCGAGACTTTCCATGCAGAGTTCGAGACTTTCCATGTAGAGATCGATACTTTCCATGGAGAGTTCGATACTTTACATAGAGAGTTCGAGACTTTCCATGCAGAGTTCGATACTTTCCATGGAGAGTTCGATACTTTACATGGAGAGTTCGAGACTTTCCATGCAGAGTTCGATACGTTCCATGGAGAGTTCGATACTTTACATGCAGAGTTCGATACGTTCCATGGAGAGACCGAGACTTTACATGCAGAGTTCGAAACTTTCCATGCAGAGTTCGAGACTTTCCATGCAGAGTTCGATACGTTCCATGGAGAGTTCGATACTTTACATGCAGAGTTCGAAACTTCCCATGCATAGTTCGATACTTTAACATGCAGAGTTCGAAACTTTCCATGCAGAGTTCGAAACTTTACATGGAGAGACCGAGAAATTACATGCATAGTTCGATACTTTACATGCAGAGTTCGATACTTTCCATGGAGAGTTCGAAACTGTCCATGGAGAGTTCGAAACTTTACATGCAGAGTTCGATACTTTCCATGGAGAGTTCGAAACTTTACATGCAGCGTTCATGGAGAGTTCGAGATTTCCCATGGAGAGTTCGAGACTAATCTTAAATCTCATGAAACATACAACAACAACAACAACAACAATAACTTGTATTCGACATTAAGCAAAATTGCAATGTTTCTAGTCTAAATGATATAAACAGTCTGCATGTGTATCTTATGTCTAGTCTAAATGATATAAACAGTCTGCATGTGTATCTTATGTCTAGTCTAAATGATATAAACAGTCTGCATGTGTATCTTATGTCAGTTTGACTTATGTTGATGACGTGAATGTTGCTTGGTGTCTGGAGGTTTTGTGCGTTTATCACGAAATTGCTTAGAATTGATTCGCCTGATGAGCAGTTGTGCTTGAGGCAAGCTTGTCACTGGTTATGTATACTTGGTTCTTTGCCATTGTAAACTATTGATGTTCACTGCTCTTTTTACTTTCATAATTTGCAGAGGTAGTCCAGTGCCTGTGGTGACATACTCGGACTGTCAATCAAGGTCATGGGTTCGATCCGGGTTTCACGGCCGAAACATGTCAGAAATCATATAATCGTGTTTCTCTGCCACAGCATAGCTTAAGTGGGCACTGTACAAATAATGCATCTTCATTATGCGAGAAAATTTGGAATTTTAGAATCAAAAAAATAAAGTTATGCAATGTTCCGAACATTGTACAACATCATGCATCGCATACCCTCTGCTCATATCGATCAATTACCTGAATGACCCTAGAACCTTTTTTTAATAAACTTTTTTTATTTTACAACGATTGCGAAGTAAGTTTTAGCAACTTATATTAATCACTCTCGTTGGCTCGGATGAAAGCGTATATGTGGTCATTCATGTGGGAGGAAACCGGAGTACCCGGATAAAACCCACCTGTTCAATCTGACGACCATCGTATCATCTCACATACTGCCCTTGTCCCTAGAACTGTACACTGACCCTGACTACCCTTAGAACTGTACACTGACTCTGAATGTCCATAGAACTGTACACTGACTCTGAATACCCTTAGAACTGTACACTGACGCTGAATACCCTTAGAACTGTACACTGACTCTGAATGTCCATAGAACTGTACACTGACTCTGTATACCCTTAGAACTGTACACTGACTCTGTATACCCTTAGAACTGTACACTAACCCTGAATACCCTTAGAACTGTATACTGACCCTGAATACCCTTAGAACTGTACACTGACTCTGTATACCCTTAGAACTGTACACTGACCCTGAATGTCCTTAGAACTGTACACTGACCCTGAATACCCTTAGAACTGTACACTGACCCTGAATACCCTTAGAACTGTACACTGACTCTGAATGTCCTTAGAACTGTACACTGACTCTGAATGTCCTAGAACTGTACACTGATTCCGTATACCCTTAGAACTGTACACTGACTCCGAAAACCCTTAGAACTGTACACGGACCCTGAATACCCTTAGAACTGTACACTGACTCTGTATACCCTTAGAACTGTACACTGACACTGAATGTCCATAGAACTGTACACTGACTGTGAATACCCTTAGAACAGTACACTGACTCTGAATACCCTTAGAACTGTACACTGACCCTGAATACCCTTAGAACTGTACACTGACTCTGAATACCCTTAGAACTGTACACTGACCCTGAATACCCTTAGAACTGTACACTGACTCTGTATACCCTTAGAACTGTACACTGACACTGAATGTCCTTAGAACTGTACACTGACCCTGAATGTCCTTAGAACTGTACACTGACCCTGAATGTCCTTAGAACTGTACACTGACCCTGAATGTCCTTAGAACTGTACACTGACACTGAATGTCCTTAGAACTGTACACTGACCCTGAATGTCCTTAGAACTGTACACTGACCCTGAATACCCTTAGAACTTTACACTGACTCTGAATGTCCTTAGAACTGTACACTGACCCTGAATGTCCTTAGAACTGTACACTGACTCTGAATACCCTTAGAACTGTACACTGACTCTGAATGTCCTTAGAACTGTACACTGACTCTGAATGTCCTTAGAACTGTACACTGATTCCGTATACCCTTAGAACTGTACACTGACTGAAAACCCTTAGAACTGTACACGGACCCTGAATACCCTTAGAACTGTACACTGACTCTGTATACCCTTAGAACTGTACACTGACACTGAATGTCCATAGAAATGTACACTGACTGTGAATACCCTTAGAACAGTACACTGATTCTGAATACCCTTAGAACTGTACACTGACTCTGTATACCCTTTTAGAACTGTACACTGACTCTGTATACCCTTAGAACTGTACACTGACTATGGCTGTCCTTAGAACTGTACACTGACTCTGTATAGTATTAGAACGGTACACTACCTCTGTATAGCATTAGAACTGTACACTGACTCTGTATAGCATTAGAACGGTACACTGACTCTGTATAGCATTAGAACGGTACACTGACTCTGAATGTCCTTAGAACTGTGCACTGACGCTGAATGTCCTTAGCACTGTACACTGACGCTGAATGTCCTTAGAACTGTACACTGACACTGAATGTCCCTAGAATTGTACACTGACGCTGAATGTCCTTAGAACTGTACACTGACGCTGAATGTCCTTAGAACTGTACACTGACGCTGAATGTCCTTAGAACTATACACTGACGCTGAATGTCCTTAGAACTGTACACGGACCCTGAATACCCTTAGAACTGTACACTGACTTTGTATACCCTTAGAACTGTACACTGACACTGAATGTCCATAGAAATGTACACTGACTGTGAATACCCTTAGAACAGTACACTGATTCTGAATAACCTTAGAACTGTACACTGACTCTGTATACCCTTTTAGAACTGTACACTGACTCTGTATACTCTTAGAACTGTACACTGACTATGGCTGTCCTTAGAACTGTACACTGACTCTGTATAGTATTAGAACGGTACACTGACTCTGTATAGCATTAGAACTGTACACTGACTCTGTATATCATTAGAACGGTACACTGACTCTGTATAGCATTAGAACTGTACACTGACTCTGAATGTCCTTAGAACTGTACACTGACGCTGAATGTCCTTAGCACTGTACACTGACGCTGAATGTCCTTAGAACTGTACACTGACACTGAATGTCCCTAGAATTGTACACTGACGCTGAATGTCCTTAGAACTGTACACTGACGCTGAATGTCCTTAGAACTGTACACTGACGCTGAATGTCCTTAGCACTGTACACTGACACTGAATGTCCTTAGAACTATACACTGACGCTGAATGTCCTTAGAACTGTACACTGACGCTGAATGTCCTTAGCACTATACACGGACGCTGAATGTCCTTAGCACTGTACACTGACACTGAATGTCCCTATAATTGTACACTGACGCTGAATGTCCTTAGAACTGTACACTGACGCTGAATGTCCTTAGAACTGTACACTGACGCTGAATGTCATTAGCAATGTACACTGACACTTAATGTCCCTAGAATTGTACACTGACTCTGAATGTCCTTAGAACTGTACACTCATTCTGAATGTCCTTAGAACTGTACACTGATTCTGAATGTCCTTAGAACTGTACACTGACTCTGAATGTCCTTAGAACTGTACACTGACTCTGATTACCCTTAGAACTGTACACTGATTCTGAATGTCCTTAGAACTGTACACTGACTCTGAATGTCCTTAGAACTGTACACTGACGATGAATATCCTTAGAACTGTACACTGACGCTGAATGTCCTTAGAACTGTACACTGACGATGAATGTTCTTAGAACTGTACACTGACTCTGAATGTCCTTAGAACTGTACACTGACGCTGAATGTCCTTAGAACTGTACACTGACGATGAATACCCTTAGAACTGTACACTGACACTGAATGTCCTTAGAATTGTACACTGACGCTGAATGTCCTTAGAATTGTACACTGACCATGAATACCCTTAGAACTGTACACTGACGCTGAATGTCCTTAGAACTGTACACTGACGATGAATACCATTAGAACTGTGCATTGGTCCTGGATGCCATTAGCACTGTGCATTGGCCCTGCATAATATTAGAACTGTACATTGGCCCTGTATGCCATTAGAACTGTACATTGGCCCTGTATGCCATTAGAACTGTACATTGGCCCTGTATGCCATTAGAACTGTACATTGGCCCTGTATGCCATTATAACTGTACATTGGCCCTGTATGCCATTAGAACTGTACATTGGCCCTGAATGCCATTAAAACTGTACATTGGCCCTGCATACCATTAGCACTGTGCATTGGCCCTGAATGCCATTAAAACTGTACATTGGCCCGGAATGCCATTAAAACTGTACATTGGCCCTGAATACCATTAAAAGTACATTTGCCCTGTATGCCATTAGAACTGTGCATTGGCTCTGAATGTCATTAGAACTGTACATTGGCCCGGAATGCCATTAGACCTGTACATTTGCCCTGTATGCCATTAGAACTGTGCATTGGCTCTGAATGTCATTAGAACTGTACATTGGCCCTGGATGCCATTAGAAATGTACATTGGCCCTGTATGCCATTAGAACTGTACATTTGCCCTGTATGCCATTAGAACTGTACATTTGCCCTGTATGCCATTAGAACTGTACATTTGCCCTGTATGCCATTAGAACTGTACATTTGCCCTGTATGCCATTAGAACTGTACATTGGCCCTGTATGCCATTCGAACTGTACATTGGCCCTGTATGCCATTCGAACTGTACATTGGCCCTGTATGCCATTAGAACTGTACATTGGCCCTGTATGCCATTCGAACTGTTGGCTTAATGCAGAACGGGTGTTACTGCGATACCACTGCATGTACTTTATTAAAACTATACATGTATATTCAATAAACATACATATAGCTTAACGTTACTTAGTACATATGCCATATATATGTAAACATTAATTTATATTCACTCTATGCTCTCTCTCTCTCTCTCTCTCTCTCTCTCTCTCTCTCTCTCTCTCTCTCTCTCTCTCTCTCTCTCTCTCTCTGTCCGTTTGTTCGGATTTGATGCTTATTCCAAATCTAGAATATATCACAGCCTGTAACTAGAATATATCACAGACCTGTAACTAGAATATATCACAGTCTGTAACTAGAATATATCACATACCTGTAACTAGAATATATCACAGTCTGTAACTAGAATATATCACATACCTGTAACTAGAATATATCACAGCCTGTAACTAGAATATATCACAGCCTGTAACTAGAATATATCACAGACCTGTAACTAGAATATATCACAGTCTGTAACTAGAATATATCACATACCTGTAACTAGAATATATCACAGTCTGTAACTAGAATATATCACATACCTGTAACTAGAATATATCACAGCCTGTAACTAGAATATATCACAGCCTGTAACTAGAATATATCACAGACCTGTAACTAGAATATATCACAGTCTGTAACTAGAATATATCACAGCCTGTAACTAGAATATATCACATACCTGTAACTAGAATATATCACAGTCTGTAACTAGAATATATCACATACCTGTAACTAGAATATATCACAGTCTGTAACTAGAATATATCACAGACCTGTAACTAGAATATATCACATACCTGTAACTAGAATATATCACATACCTGTAACTAGAATATATCACATACCTGTAACTAGAATATATCACAGCCTGTAACTAGAATATATCACATACCTGTAACTAGAATATATCACATACCTGTAACTAGAATATATCACAGTCTGTAACTAGAATATATCACAGTCTGTAACTAGAATATATCACAGTCTGTAACTAGAATATATCACAGTCTGTAACTAGAATATATCACAGTCTGTAACTAGAATATATCACAGACCTGTAACTAGAATATATCACAGTCTGTAACTAGAATATATCACAGCCTGTAACTAGAATATATCACATACCTGTAACTAGAATATATCACAGCCTGTAACTAGAATATATCACAGTCTGTAACTAGAATATATCACAGCCTGTAACTAGAATATATCACATACCTGTAACTAGAATATATCACAGCCTGTAACTAGAATATATCACAGTCTGTAACTAGAATATATCACAGTCTGTAACTAGAATATATCACAGTCTGTAACTAGAATATATCACAGTCTGTAACTAGAATATATCACAGTCTGTAACTAGAATATATCACAGACCTGTAACTAGACTATATCACAGACCTGTAACTAGAATATATCACAGCCTGTAACTAGAATATATCACAGTCTGTAACTAGAATATATCACAGTCTGTAACTAGAATATATCACATACCTGTAACTAGAATATATCACAGCCTGTAACTAGAATATATCACAGTCTG
This sequence comes from Archivesica marissinica, assembly GCA_014843695.1. Lineage (NCBI taxonomy): Eukaryota > Metazoa > Mollusca > Bivalvia > Venerida > Vesicomyidae > Archivesica > Archivesica marissinica. The sequence goes on from CM026387.1 coordinate 88,839,679, forward strand.
TAACTAGAATATATCACAGTCTGTAACTAGAATATATCACAGTCTGTAACTAGAATATATCACAGTCTGTAACTAGAATATATCACAGTCTGTAACTAGAATATATCACATACCTGTAACTAGAATATATCACATACCTGTAACTAGAATATATCACATACCTGTAACTAGAATATATCACATACCTGTAACTAGAATATATCACATACCTGTAACTAGAATATATCACAGCCTGTAACTAGAATATATCACAGACATGTAACTAGAATATATCACAGTCTGTAACTAGAATATATCACAGCCTGTAACTAGAATATATCACAGTCTGTAACTAGAATATATCACAGTCTGTAACTAGAATATATCACATACCTGTAACTAGAATATATCACAGTCTGTAACTAGAATATATCACAGCCTGTAACTAGAATATATCACAGTCTGTAACTAGAATATATCACAGTCTGTAACTAGAATATATCACAGTCTGTAACTAGAATATATCACAGTCTGTAACTAGAATATATCACAGTCTGTAACTAGAATATATCACAGTCTGTAACTAGAATATATCACAGACCTGTAACTAGAATATATCACAGCCTGTAACTAGAATATATCACAGCCTGTAACTAGAATATATCACATACCTGTAACTAGAATATATCACAGACCTGTAGCTAGAATATATCACATACCTGTAACTAGATTATACCACAGACCTGTAGCTAGAATATATCACATACCTGTAACTAGATTATACCACAGACCTATAACTAGAATATATCACAGACCTGTAACTAGAATATATCACATACTTCAGTCGCAATATGGAGTAATCAATTTGGTTATGTAAATACAAAAACTGAATATTAGATAGCGTTATTCTCTCTAGAGAAATGTTTTCCACACTTATTTGGCATGCATCAATGGTGAGTTTGTTGACATGTACACACATCTGTTTGTAAATGGGCAGATTGTCAAGCAATTTCGTAATCAGAATCAATTTCTATTGTAGATTGGAAACACTATTTGTATTCAAAACACTATTTGTATTCAAACCCCTATTTGCAAATGTTACTGTGCCGTGTGATATAAAAGTACAGAGACTACGAACAGTATACATTTGTCAGTTACTACTCTTGAATACTGTCTACAGTAGGTTGGTCATTTTAATTGATTTCCTCTTGTTTTATCGTTATTTCCTTTGCGCAACATGCTATACATGTTCAGCCGCTTTTTCATCTTATAAGTATTAAATTTCCTAATCTCGACATATAGCCTACAGTATACCTAGTGGGTACTTTACTGTTACAGACGAATCTGTAGCCCAGTGGTAACACGCTGGACTGTTAATCCATGGAACGCAGGTTCTATCCCCCGTCTGACCCTAATAAAATTAACAGTTTTTCAGATGGGACTTTAAACCGAGGCCTCGTGTCGGTGTTGTACACTGTGCATGTAAAAGAACAAGAGGATACTCTGGAATGGATATCTGTCTGTATCACTGAACTATCCTCCAAAAATCTAAAATGACTAATATCTTCAGGAGGCGTCGCTCATATGGGCAACCGGTAGCGACGATAAATAGACGTAAAACACACATGTTCGCATAGGCAACCGGTAGCGACGATAATATACGTAAAACACACATGTTCGCATAGGCAACCGGTAGCGACGATAAATAGACGTAAATCACACACTGTAACGATGTATTATTTTAGCAAATAATTAACATGATTTTGATAAAATCACATTTATCATACTGCAATATCGGGTTAGGGAACAACAGTAAACACAAAGGATTCCAACTAAATGGATGTCATGATAAATCGGACATTATCTGTCAAGGGAGGTAATAGAAAAACCAGCGATGTCTACCATTGATGAGAAAATAATTGATGTTATCCAATTTTGATACAATTTTGGATAAAGTAATTGAATTGATGTAATACAATATAATACAGCACTGTTAAGTAGAGTTGGGATATTAATGGGTATTCATATATGATTGATGTTTTATTATGTAGATATGCTTGCTGTTTCCAGGATATGCAGCTCTCGTGTATTGTATAAGCTCTCACTGTCTAATGTTCACCTAGGAACAGACGGATCTGTAGTCCAGTGGTAACACGCTGGACTGATAATCCAGGGATCGCAGGTTCGATCCCCCGTCTGACCCTAATAAAATTAACAGTCTTTCAGATGGGACGTTAAACCGAGGTCTCGTGTCGGTGCTTTACACCGTGCACGTAAAAGAACCAGAGGTTACTCTGGAATGGGTCTCTGTCTGTATCATTGCACTATCCTCCAAAATTTAAAATGAATAATCTATTCAGGAGGCGTCGCTCATATGGGCAACCGGTAGCGACGATAAATAACGTAAAACACACATGTTCACATAGGCAACCGGTAGCGACGATAAATAAACGTAAAACACACATGTTCATGTATAATAATAAACTTATGTTAGATCTATGTTAATAATTTTATTTATGTCATATAATATACTTTTATATCATCCAGTATACTTTAGTGACAGTAATTCCTCTTATCTAATATAATTCTGAAACAGTAACTTGGCATCCATCATACGTTAGAGAGTAATTTATTTCGTCTAATATACTGTAATTTATTTCGTCCATTATACTTTAGAGAGAGAGTAATTAATGTCATCCATTATACTTTAGAGAGAGTAATTTATTTCATCCATTATACTTTAGAGAGAGTAATTGATTTCATCCATTATACTTTAGAGAGAGAGAGTAATTTATTTCGTCCAATATACTGTTGTGACATAATTTCTTTCCTTTTTATCGTGTTATGTACATACTAGGCCTATCTCAAACAATCAACATAATATACGTAGATTTCTGCTTACTATGGCTATATCACCTTGCATAGTTACTTTAGAAATAAATACTCCTGGCCATTTCCAACACACTCCCCATTTCCAACACACTCCCCATTTCCAACAAAACACTCCACATTTCCAAAACACTCCCCATTTCCAACACAATCACCATTTCCAAAAGTCCGCCTACGTGGTCGAGTGGTTACGGTCGCTGACTTGTATACAACTGTAGCCTATCATCACTGATGGTCACGGGTTCGAGCCCCGCTCAGGCCATGTCTCATTTATATGAAAATGTTGGCAGTTTCTTACGGAGGTTGGTGCACCCAAGTACTGGTTAACCGCTGGAGCCTGCCCAGGAAAGGTGTTGTTAGGTAAACTGCCCGCCGGCGATATAGCCCAAAATGGTGCTGATGCAGGCGTAAAACCCGAAATATAACATAACCATTTCCAAAACACACACCGCTATCATTTCGATACATTCCTCTTGCAGCCACAATCGGAAGTCTGCTCCAATATTCTGCTTTGCTACAATTATATAGGTCTAGCAATAATTAATTGTATTGTGTCATTTTGAGACAAGAAATGCAATCCACTTTTTGCAGCCCAGAACTTCCGGAATAAGCGTAATTTACACCCCTATTATCGATAATTGGTAGGCATGATATTATATGTATTCATACGATAACGACATTTATGTATGCAATGCTAACGTTTGTACTGGCTATTACCATAATTATACCCATGGCAATAGAACTCAACAACAGAACGACGTACGATCATCACAAACCAGCGAAATACAAGCAGACAAGTCAAATGTATGTATGTATGTTCCATTAATGTCAAACCCGTCCCGGGGAACTAGACATGTTTTCCTGGGCATGCTTAGCCGACCATAGCGGGTAACCAATACTAAGCAATATGTGTGAGGTGCCATGCTCAATGACACTACATACGTGGTCTGACTGAGGATCGAACCCGGACCGTTCGATTCCAAATCCGACGCTCTACCATTGGACCACGGACGCAACACAAATACTTATATTCTTGCGCGGTCTTTGTCTCTGTCTGCTCCAGTTCCACTGTTTCTCCATCATTTCGCTTTCACATTCAGTCAGGTTATCTAGCCATTGCATACACTCATATTTTAATATATCATAATTTTTATCACGTATGCTAATTTTGCTTGGATTCAGTTTCATACAACCATCGCATATTGTCTTTTCTCATCGGTGACATATCTCTGTTATTATATAATGCCGTAAATTCTCGACAATGTTCGGATTGTACCGTTATCCTATGAAATGATAGCAATTTGGACACGGAAATAAACTTAAACTACCGGACTTGTCTGTGATATATATTTAGCATAAAGTAGTCCCCTTGTCTATCCAGTTAGACAAATTGCACCTATATACAGACATTTGGCGCCGTTTAGGATGCACACCACTGTATTTTCTCCTTCTTCGCGCTATAGTAAATCGATTAACTTTCACAGTCAAATGCTCAGTTCCAAACAAGAATCGACATTTACCACATGCAGTTCTGTAAACTCCAGGGCTGCTGCTTGCTGTTAGACACAAGTAAGTCATGGCATCACCATCAAAGTTTTTCACAATTTTCAAATGTAAACAAACACCGGTTAAAAATGGAGCGCGTAGGAATCCTAGCTGTCATGTAGGGCTGTTTACTCATCAATGCGCTGGAGCAAGTAGTACTGAAATAAATGCACAAACAGTCTTCTTTAGATGAGCACAAATGCCACAGATGCACCACAATCACAGTAAGAAATGCAAACAGTCTCTGGTTCTACAGTAAAACATCATCAAATTATGGTCTGCTTGATTGTAAAAACTACTTTCTAGGGTACAACGACCCGGAACCAATTCCCCAGTAGGGTCACACGTTTAGTGGGTGTGAGATAAATCAATGTGAGTAAATTGTCATATTCCAATAACCTCATCACTTTATAGTACATTCATACCCCATTGATGTGTGTATACCAAGGCTTGCACAATTTGTAAAGTGCATCAAGAAAAGTGAGAAAATAAATCTACCACCTCCATAGAGTTGCAGAAAAGGAAATATCACCCTCGGGCTGAAGGGTGCTAGATTCACTCTATCTCTATCCCCCTCCCACAAAAGGCGCGAAAAGCCTGTATATAGGTGAGAAAAAAAAATATGTCTAACCGCGTAGACAAGGGAACTTTGGTTTTCTGTTCTATAATTATAGTGTCATGACTTTATTTTTATTTATTTTTAACTTTGTTTATTTTACAACGATTGCGAAGCAAGTTTTAACAACTTATATTAATCACTCTCGTTGGCTCGGATGAAAGCGTAAATGTGGTCATTCGTGTGGGAGGAAACCGGAGTACCCGGAGAAAACCCACCTGTCCGATCTGGCGACCATCGTACCATCTCACATACTTCCCGGTCTGAGGATCGAACTCGGGTCGCATTGGTGAGAAGCGAGCGCGCTAACCACTGCGCTAATCAGACATCCTCTGACTTTAAAAGCTGAGTATCACATAACATAAGCAATTAATACATTAAAATTACAAATAAAATGTGAACTACGTTTTGTTGCGTTTACTATTCTGTTACAGCATATCCCATAACGCACTTTAATACCCTATGTATATGTGCACACGTGTATTACAATCTGGGAGGATTCTGATTGGTTGAGAAAATAATCCTTATTATTTGTAAATTCAACTTTAAATTATACATAGTCCTTGGCGGATTGATACATAACAACGTCAACGATAAGACAAACGACGATTCTAAACTTGTTATTATATACATGAAATATAATTACGCCAATTCAGTTTAAATTTTTGTTTAATTTCACTGGGGAGGGCCAATTACTAATGTTGATAGAACGTGTGGCCCAACCCATTTGCGTTCATGTGTGTGTGTCAATCTTTCTATTGTTGTATGTGTATATAATACAATCAAGTATTATTAAGCTGACGATTTAAAAGTAGTATTGACGTAAAACATAAATATAATGCTGTTTTGAGTAGTGACGTCATGGCAATTTATTGACGTCATTACAATGTGTACTGATTCTTAGAGCCAATATGAAAATAGCCAATATGACCAATATGACAGTTGCCAATATGACAGTAGCCAATATGACAGTAGCAACGTTATGTTCGTACAAATAAGTATTATCAAAACGAGCGCGATATGATATTTATGTGAGGTCACATCATATTTTATTTTATTCGTTTTGGAATTTCAAACTTCCAAAACGAATTTCATAAATTATTCTATGAAATAAACACTCAGGTAAGATCTTATATAATTAATATAATTAAACACTCCATCTTACCAAACTAACCTAAATTAATCTAAAATGATTAATCTCTTCATGAGGCGTCGCGCTTATGGGCAACCGGTAGCGACGATAATTAAAACGTAAAACACACATACCAAACTAACACATATCGCCAAATGAAACCTAAACCAGCAGCATAGAATGTGATACGTGCACCCAAGGAAAATAATTCTTTAAAACAATTTTCATCCTTATCTTTTATTTTACAGTAATATTATGTATTGATGTAAATAATTAAAAATAAAAAATATGATTAAACTGAAGAACACATTTGTTATAGACTACTTTGCATGTTCATTCTATCTCGGAATTACTGAACTGTGGGTGAACAGTAGAGGGAGAGGACGAACACGCCAGTATTGAGGACGGACACTCGATGACTGAGTACGGATAGTTGAGGGTGAGGACGAACACTCCAGTATTGAGGACGGACACTCGATGACTGAGGACGGATAGTTGAGGGTGAGGACGAACACTCCAGTATTGAGGACGGACACTCGATGACTGAGGACGGATAGTTGAGGGCGAGGACGAACACTCCAGTATGGAGGACCGACACTCGATGACTGAGGACGGATAGTTGAGGGCGAGGACGAACACTCCAGTATTGAGGACGGACACTCGATGACTGAGTACGGATAGTTGAGGGTGAGGACGAACACTCCAGTATTGAGGACGGACACTCGAGAACTGAGGATGGATATTTGAGGGCAGCTGACGACATTCGAAGAACGAGAACGAACAATTGGGATGAAAACGGAAAGGCGGATTTTGAGGACTGACGGAAATCTCAGCGAAAGGTTGTATCTTCAGCTAAAAGGCTCCAAAATAATAGCAACTTTACTGGTTGGTACATTTTGAATGCTAGACTTAGAACCGTGTAACATAGCTTAAAGATTGAAGATCTTGTCAATAAAAAGTATTTCAGACGAAACCAATTTTGAAATATAGGACGTTTTATTACGATAAGTTTATATTTCTAGATCATGGAAATCGAGTTAGCAAGCACGTTAAAATGACAGATGTATGGAATGTCTCTGGGTTAGCACGAACGTTAAGATGACAGATGTATGGAATGTCTATGGGTTAGCATGAACGCCAAGATGACAGGTTTATGGACTGTCTCTGGGTTAGCACGAACGGCAAGATGACCGGTTTATGGAATATCTCTGGGTTATCACGAACGTCAAGATGACCGGTTTATGGCATATCTCTGGGTTAGCACGAACGCCAAGATGACCGGTTTATGGAATATCTCTGGGTTAGCATGAACGTTAAGATGACCGGTTTATGGAATGTCTCTGGGTTAGCATGAACGTTAAGATGACCGGTTTATGGAATATCTCTGGGTTAGCACGAACGTTAAGATGACCGGTTTATGGAATGTCTCTGGGTTAGCACGAACGTTAAGATGACCGGTTTATGGAATGTCTCTGGGTTAGCACGCACGTTAAGATGACAGATGTATGGAATGTCTCTGGGTTAGCACGAACGTTAAGATGACAAATGTATGGACTGTCTCTGGGTTAGCACGAACGCCAAGATGACCGGTTTATGGAATATCTCTGGGTTATCACGAACGTCAAGATGACCGGTTTATGGCATATCTCTGGGTTAGCACGAACGCCAAGATGACCGGTTTATGGAATATCTCTGGGTTAGCATGAACGTTAAGATGACCGGTTTATGGAATGTCTCTGGGTTAGCATGAACGTTAAGATGACCGGTTTATGGAATATCTCTGGGTTAGCACGACGTTAAGATGACGTTATGGAATGTCTCTGGGTTAGCACGAACGTTAAGATGACAGATGGAATGTCTCTGGGTTAGCACGCACGTTAAGATGACAGATGTATGGAATGTCTCTGGGTTAGCACGAACGTTAAGATGACAAATGTATGGACTGTCTCTGGGTTAGCACGAACGTCAAGATGACCGGTTTATGGAATATCTCTGGGTTATCACGAACGTCAAGATGACCGGTTTATGGAATATCTCTGGGTTAGCACGAACGCCAAGATGACCGGTTTATGGAATATCTCTGGGTTAGCACGAACGTTAAGATGACCGGTTTATGGAATGTCTCTGGGTTAGCACGAACGTTAAGATGACCGGTTTATGGAATATCTCTGGGTTAGCACGAACGTTAAGATGACCGGTTTATGGAATGTCTCTGGGTTAGCACGAACGTTAAGATGACCGGTTTATGGAATGTCTCTGGGTTAGCACGCACGTTAAGATGACAGATGTATGGAATGTCTCTGGGTTAGCACGAACGTTAAGATGACAAATGTATGGACTGTCTCTGGGTTAGCACGAACGTCAAGATGACCGGTTTATGGAATATCTCTGGGTTATCACGAACGTCAAGATGACCGGTTTATGGAATATCTCTGGGTTAGCACGAACGCCAAGATGACCGGTTTATGGAATATCTCTGGGTTAGCACGAACGTCAAGATGACCGGTTTATGGAATGTCTCTGGGTTAGCACGAACGTTAAGATGACCGGTTTATGGAATATCTCTGGGTTAGCACGAACGTTAAGATGACAGATGTATGGAATGTCTCTGGGTTAGCACGAACGTTAAGATGACTTTGGTTCTCTGGGTTACACGAACGTCAAGATGACCGGTTTATGGAATATCTCTGGGTTAGCACGAACGTTAAGATGACCGGTTTATGGAATATCTCTGGGTTAGCACGAACGTTAAGATGACCGGTTTATGGAATGTCTCTGGGTTAGCACGAACGTTAAGATGACCGGTTTATGGAATGTCTCTGGGTTAGCACGAACGTTAAGATGACCGGTTTATGGAATGTCTCTGGGTTAGCACGAACGTTAAGATGACCGGTTTATGGAATGTCTCTGGGTTAGCACGAACGTTAAGATGACCGGTTTATGGAATATCTCTGGGTTAGCACGAACGCCAAGATGACCGGTTTATGGAATATCTCTGGGTTAGCACGAACGTCAAGATGACCGGTTTATGGAATGTCTCTGGGTTAGCACGAACGTCAAGATGACCGGTTTATGGAATGTCTCTGGGTTAGCACGAACGTTAAGATGACCGGTTTATGGAATCTCTCTGGGTCAGCACGAACGCCAAGATGACCGGTTTATGGAATGTCTCTGTGTTAGCACCAACGTCAAGATGACCGGTTTATGGAATGTCTCTGGGTTAGCACGAACCGTAAGATGACCGGTTTATGGAATATCTCTGGGTTAGCACGAACATTAAGATGACCGGTTTATGGAATATCTCTGGGTTAGCACGAACGTTAAGATGACCGGTTTATGGAATATCTCTGGGTTAGCATGAACGCCAAAATGACCGGTTTATGGAATGTCTCTGGGTCAGCACGAACGCCAAGATGACCGGTTTATGGAATATCTCTGGGTTAGCACGAACGCCAAGATGACCGGTTTATGAATATCTCTGGGTCAGCACGAACGCCAAGATGACCGGTTTATGGAATATCTCTGGGTCAGCACGAACGTCAAAATGACCGGTTTATGGAATGTCTCTGGGTTAGCACGAACGTTAAGATGACCGGTTTATGGAATATCTCTGGGTTAGCACGAACGTTAAGATGACCGGTTTATGGAATGTCTCTGGGTCAGCACGAACGCCAAGATGACCGGTTTATGGAATGTCTCTGGGTTAGCACGCACGTTAAGATGACAGATGTATGGAATGTCTCTGGGTTAGCACGAACGTTAAGATGACAAATGTATGGACTGTCTCTGGGTTAGCACGAACGTCAAGATGACCGGTTTATGGAATATCTCTGGGTTATCACGAACGTTAAGATGACCGCTTTATGGAATATCTCTGGGTTAGCACGAACGTTAAGATGACCGGTTTATGGAATGTCTCTGGGTTAGCACGAACGTCAAGATGACCGGTTTATGGAATGTCTCTGGGTTAGCACGAACGTTAAGATGACCGGTTTATGGAATGTCTATGGGTTAGCACGAACATTAAGATGACCGGTTTATGGAATGTCTCTGGGTTAGCACGAACGCCAAGATGACCGGTTTATGGCATATCTCTGGGTTAGCACGAACGTTAAGATGACCGGTTTATGGAATGTCTCTGGGTTAGCACGAACGCCAAGATTACCGGTTTATGGCATATCTCTGGGTTAGCACGAACGTTAAGATGACCGGTTTATGGAATGTCTCTGGGTTAGCACGAACGTTAAGATGACCGGTTTATGGAATATCCCTGGGTTAGCACGAACGTCAAGATGACCGGTTTATGGAAAGTCTATGGGTTAGCACGAACGTTAAGATGACCGGTTTATGGAATGTCTCTGAGTTAGCACGAACGCTAAGATGACCGGTTTATGGAATGTCTCTGGGTTAGCACGAACGTTAAGATGACCGGTTTATGGAATATCTCTGGGTTAGCACGAACGTTAAGATGACCGGTTTATGGAATGTCTCTGGGTTAGCACGAACCGTAAGATGACCAGTTTATGGAATATCTCTGGGTTAGCACGAACATTAAGATGACCGGTTTCTGGAATATCTCTGGGTTAGCACGAACGTTAAGATGACCGGTTTATGGAATTGGGTTAGCACGAACGTTAAGATGACCGGTTTATGGAATGTCTCTGGTTGCACGAACGTAAGATGACCGGTTTATGGAATGTCTCTGGGTTAGCACGAACGTTAAGATGACCGGTTTATGGAATATCTCTGGGTTAGCACGAACGTTAAGATGACCGGTTTATGGAATGTCTCTGGGTTAGCACGAACCGTAAGATGACCAGTTTATGGAATATCTCTGGGTTAGCACGAACATTAAGATGACCGGTTTCTGGAATATCTCTGGGTTAGCACGAACGTTAAGATGACCGGTTTATGGAATATCTCTGGGTTAGCACGAACGCCAAGATGACCGGTTTATGGAATATCTCTGGGTCAGCGCGAACGTCAAAATGACCGGTTTATGGAATGTCTCTGGGTTAGCACGAACGTTAAGATGACCGGTTTATGGAATATCTCTGGGTTCGCACGAACGTTAAGATGACCGGTTTATGGAATCTCTCTGGGTCAGCACGAACGCCAAGATGACCGGTTTATGGAATGTCTCTGTGTTAGCACCAACGTCAAGATGACCGGTTTATGGAATGTCTCTGGGTTAGCACGAACCGTAAGATGACCGGTTTATGGAATATCTCTGGGTTAGCACGAACATTAAGATGACCGGTTTATGGAATATCTCTGGGTTAGCACGAACGTTAAGATGACCGGTTTATGGAATATCTCTGGGTTAGCATGAACGCCAAAATGACCGGTTTATGGAATGTCTCTGGGTCAGCACGAACGCCAAGATGACCGGTTTATGGAATATCTCTGGGTTAGCACGAACGCCAAGATGACCGGTTTATGGAATATCTCTGGGTCAGCACGAACGCCAAGATGACCGGTTTATGGAATATCTCTGGGTCAGCACGAACGTCAAAATGACCGGTTTATGGAATGTCTCTGGGTTAGCACGAACGTTAAGATGACCGGTTTATGGAATATCTCTGGGTTCGCACGAACGTTAAGATGACCGGTTTATGGAATCTCTCTGGGTCAGCACGAACGCCAAGATGACCGGTTTATGGAATATCTCTGGGTCAGCACGAACGTCAAAATGACCGGTTTATGGAATGTTTCTGGGTTAGCACGAACCGTAAGATGACCGGTTTATGGAATATCTCTGGGTTAGCACGAACATTAAGATGACCGATTTATGGAATATCTCTGGGTTAGCACGAACGTTAAGATGACCGGTTTATGGCATATCTCAGGGTTAGCATGAACGCCAAAATGACCGGTTTATGGAATGTCTCTGGATCAGCACGAACGCCAAGATGACCGGTTTATGGAATATCTCTGGGTTAGCACGAACGCCAAGATGACCGGTTTATGGAATATCTCTGGGTCAGCACGAACGCCAAGATGACCGGTTTATGGAATATCTCTGGGTCAGCACGAACGTCAAAATGACCGGTTTATGGAATGTCTCTGGGTTAGCACGAACGTTAAGATGACCGGTTTATGGAATATCTCTGGGTCAGCACGAACGCCAAGATGACCGGTTTATGGAATATCTCTGGGTCAGCGCGAACGTCAAAATGACCGGTTTATGGAATGTCTCTGGGTTAGCACGAACGTTAAGATGACCGGTTTATGGAATCTCTCTGGGTCAGCACGAACGCCAAGATGACCGGTTTATGGAATGTCTCTGTGTTAGCACCAACGTCAAGATGACCGGTTTATGGAATGTTTCTGGGTTAGCACGAACCGTAAGATGACCGGTTTATGGAATATCTCTGGGTTAGCACGAACATTAAGATGACCGGTTTATGGAATATCTCTGGGTTAGCACGAACGTTAAGATGACCGGTTTATGGAATATCTCTGGGTTAGCATGAACGCCAAAATGACCGGTTTATGGAATGTCTCTGGGTCAGCACGAACGCCAAGATGACCGGTTTATGGAATATCTCTGGGTTAGCACGAACGCCAAGATGACCGGTTTATGAATATCTCTGGGTCAGCACGAACGCCAAGATGACCGGTTTATGGAATATCTCTGGGTCAGCACGAACGTCAAAATGACCGGTTTATGGAATGTCTCTGGGTTAGCACGAACGTTAAGATGACCGGTTTATGGAATATCTCTGGGTTCGCACGAACGTTAAGATGACCGGTTTATGGAATCTCTCTGGGTCAGCACGAACGCCAAGATGACCGGTTTATGGAATGTTCTGGGTTAGCACGCACGTTAAGATGACAGATGTATGGAATGTCTCTGGGTTAGCACGAACGTTAAGATGACAAATGTATGGACTGTCTCTGGGTTAGCACGAACGTCAAGATGACCGGTTTATGGAATATCTCTGGGTTATCACGAACGTTAAGATGACCGCTTTATGGAATATCTCTGGGTTAGCACGAACGTTAAGATGACCGGTTTATGGAATGTCTCTGGGTTAGCACGAACGTCAAGATGACCGGTTTATGGAATGTCTCTGGGTTAGCACGAACGTTAAGATGACCGGTTTATGGAATGTCTATGGGTTAGCACGAACATTAAGATGACCGGTTTATGGAATGTCTCTGGGTTAGCACGAACGCCAAGATGACCGGTTTATGGCATATCTCTGGGTTAGCACGAACGTTAAGATGACCGGTTTATGGAATGTCTCTGGGTTAGCACGAACGCCAAGATTACCGGTTTATGGCATATCTCTGGGTTAGCACGAACGTTAAGATGACCGGTTTATGGAATGTCTCTGGGTTAGCACGAACGTTAAGATGACCGGTTTATGGAATATCCCTGGGTTAGCACGAACGTTAAGATGACCGGTTTATGGAAAGTCTATGGGTTAGCACGAACGTTAAGATGACCGGTTTATGGAATGTCTCTGAGTTAGCACGAACGCTAAGATGACCGGTTTATGGAATGTCTCTGGGTTAGCACGAACGTTAAGATGACCGGTTTATGGAATATCTCTGGGTTAGCACGAACGTTAAGATGACCGGTTTCTGGAATATCTCTGGGTTAGCACGAACGTTAAGATGACCGGTTTATGGAATATCTCTGGGTTAGCACGAACGCCAAGATGACCGGTTTATGGAATATCTCTGGGTCAGCGCGAACGTCAAAATGACCGGTTTATGGAATGGCTCTGGGTTAGCACGAACGTTAAGATGACCGGTTTATGGAATATCTCTGGGTTCGCACGAACGTTAAGATGACCGGTTTATGGAATCTCTCTGGGTCAGCACGAACGCCAAGATGACCGGTTTATGGAATGTCTCTGTGTTAGCACCAACGTCAAGATGACCGGTTTATGGAATATCTCTGGGTTAGCACGAACATTAAGATGACCGGTTTATGGAATATCTCTGGGTTAGCACGAACGTTAAGATGACCGGTTTATGGAATATCTCTGGGTTAGCATGATCGCCAAAATGACCGGTTTATGGAATGTCTCTGGGTCAGCACGAACGCCAAGATGACCGGTTTATGGAATATCTCTGGGTTAGCACGAACGCCAAGATGACCGGTTTATGGAATATCTCTGGGTCAGCACGAACGCCAAGATGACCGGTTTATGGAATATCTCTGGGTCAGCACGAACGTCAAAATGACCGGTTTATGGAATGTCTCTGGGTTAGCACGAACGTTAAGATGACCGGTTTATGGAATATCTCTGGGTTCGCACGAACGTTAAGATGACCGGTTTATGGAATCTCTCTGGGTCAGCACGAACGCCAAGATGACCGGTTTATGGAATATCTCTGGGTCAGCACGAACGTCAAAATGACCGGTTTATGGAATGTTTCTGGGTTAGCACGAACCGTAAGATGACCGGTTTATGGAATATCTCTGGGTTAGCACGAACATTAAGATGACCGATTTATGGAATATCTCTGGGTTAGCACGAACGTTAAGATGACCGGTTTATGGCATATCTCAGGGTTAGCATGAACGCCAAAATGACCGGTTTATGGAATGTCTCTGGATCAGCACGAACGCCAAGATGACCGGTTTATGGAATATCTCTGGGTTAGCACGAACGCCAAGATGACCGGTTTATGGAATATCTCTGGGTCAGCACGAACGCCAAGATGACCGGTTTATGGAATATCTCTGGGTCAGCACGAACGTCAAAATGACCGGTTTATGGAATGTCTCTGGGTTAGCACGAACGTTAAGATGACCGGTTTATGGAATATCTCTGGGTCAGCACGAACGCCAAGATGACCGGTTTATGGAATATCTCTGGGTCAGCGCGAACGTCAAAATGACCGGTTTATGGAATGTCTCTGGGTTAGCACGAACGTTAAGATGACCGGTTTATGGAATCTCTCTGGGTCAGCACGAACGCCAAGATGACCGGTTTATGGAATGTCTCTGTGTTAGCACCAACGTCAAGATGACCGGTTTATGGAATGTTTCTGGGTTAGCACGAACCGTAAGATGACCGGTTTATGGAATATCTCTGGGTTAGCACGAACATTAAGATGACCGGTTTATGGAATATCTCTGGGTTAGCACGAACGTTAAGATGACCGGTTTATGGAATATCTCTGGGTTAGCATGAACGCCAAAATGACCGGTTTATGGAATGTCTCTGGGTCAGCACGAACGCCAAGATGACCGGTTTATGGAATATCTCTGGGTTAGCACGAACGCCAAGATGACCGGTTTATGAATATCTCTGGGTCAGCACGAACGCCAAGATGACCGGTTTATGGAATATCTCTGGGTCAGCACGAACGTCAAAATGACCGGTTTATGGAATGTCTCTGGGTTAGCACGAACGTTAAGATGACCGGTTTATGGAATATCTCTGGGTTCGCACGAACGTTAAGATGACCGGTTTATGGAATCTCTCTGGGTCAGCACGAACGCCAAGATGACCGGTTTATGGAATGTATCTGGGTTAGCACGCACGTTAAGATGACAGATGTATGGAATGTCTCTGGGTTAGCACGAACGTTAAGATGACAAATGTATGGACTGTCTCTGGGTTAGCACGAACGTCAAGATGACCGGTTTATGGAATATCTCTGGGTTATCACGAACGTTAAGATGACCGCTTTATGGAATATCTCTGGGTTAGCACGAACGTTAAGATGACCGGTTTATGGAATGTCTCTGGGTTAGCACGAACGTCAAGATGACCGGTTTATGGAATGTCTCTGGGTTAGCACGAACGTTAAGATGACCGGTTTATGGAATGTCTATGGGTTAGCACGAACATTAAGATGACCGGTTTATGGAATGTCTCTGGGTTAGCACGAACGCCAAGATGACCGGTTTATGGCATATCTCTGGGTTAGCACGAACGTTAAGATGACCGGTTTATGGAATGTCTCTGGGTTAGCACGAACGCCAAGATTACCGGTTTATGGCATATCTCTGGGTTAGCACGAACGTTAAGATGACCGGTTTATGGAATGTCTCTGGGTTAGCACGAACGTTAAGATGACCGGTTTATGGAATATCCCTGGGTTAGCACGAACGTTAAGATGACCGGTTTATGGAAAGTCTATGGGTTAGCACGAACGTTAAGATGACCGGTTTATGGAATGTCTCTGAGTTAGCACGAACGCTAAGATGACCGGTTTATGGAATGTCTCTGGGTTAGCACGAACGTTAAGATGACCGGTTTATGGAATATCTCTGGGTTAGCACGAACGTTAAGATGACCGGTTTATGGAATGTCTCTGGGTTAGCACGAACCGTAAGATGACCAGTTTATGGAATATCTCTGGGTTAGCACGAACATTAAGATGACCGGTTTCTGGAATATCTCTGGGTTAGCACGAACGTTAAGATGACCGGTTTATGGAATATCTCTGGGTTAGCACGAACGCCAAGATGACCGGTTTATGGAATATCTCTGGGTCAGCGCGAACGTCAAAATGACCGGTTTATGGAATGTCTCTGGGTTAGCACGAACGTTAAGATGACCGGTTTATGGAATATCTCTGGGTTCGCACGAACGTTAAGATGACCGGTTTATGGAATCTCTCTGGGTCAGCACGAACGCCAAGATGACCGGTTTATGGAATGTCTCTGTGTTAGCACCAACGTCAAGATGACCGGTTTATGGAATGTTTCTGGGTTAGCACGAACCGTAAGATGACCGGTTTATGGAATATCTCTGGGTTAGCACGAACATTAAGATGACCGGTTTATGGAATATCTCTGGGTTAGCACGAACGTTAAGATGACCGGTTTATGGAATATCTCTGGGTTAGCATGAACGCCAAAATGACCGGTTTATGGAATGTCTCTGGGTCAGCACGAACGCCAAGATGACCGGTTTATGGAATATCTCTGGGTCAGCACGAACGCCAAGATGACCGGTTTATGGAATATCTCTGGGTCAGCACGAACGTCAAAATGACCGGTTTATGGAATGTCTCTGGGTTAGCACGAACGTTAAGATGACCGGTTTATGGAATATCTCTGGGTTCGCACGAACGTTAAGATGACCGGTTTATGGAATCTCTCTGGGTCAGCACGAACGCCAAGATGACCGGTTTATGGAATATCTCTGGGTCAGCACGAACGTCAAAATGACCGGTTTATGGAATGTTTCTGGGTTAGCACGAACCGTAAGATGACCGGTTTATGGAATATCTCTGGGTTAGCACGAACATTAAGATGACCGATTTATGGAATATCTCTGGGTTAGCACGAACGTTAAGATGACCGGTTTATGGCATATCTCAGGGTTAGCATGAACGCCAAAATGACCGGTTTATGGAATGTCTCTGGATCAGCACGAACGCCAAGATGACCGGTTTATGGAATATCTCTGGGTTAGCACGAACGCCAAGATGACCGGTTTATGGAATATCTCTGGGTCAGCACGAACGCCAAGATGACCGGTTTATGGAATATCTCTGGGTCAGCACGAACGTCAAAATGACCGGTTTATGGAATGTCTCTGGGTTAGCACGATCGTTAAGATGACCGGTTTATGGAATGTCTCTGAGTTAGCACGAACGCTAAGATGACCGGTTTATGGAATATCTCTGGGTTAGCACGAACATTAAGATGACCGGTTTATGGAATATCTCTGGGTTCGCAGGAACGTTAAGATGACCGATTTATGGAATATCTCTGGGTCAGGACGAACGCCAAGATGACCGGTTTATGGAATATCTCTGGGTTAGCACGAACATTAAGATGACCGGTTTATGGAATATCTCTGGGTTCGCAGGAACGTTAAGATGACCGATTTATGGAATATCTCTGGGTCAGGACGAACGCCAAGATGACCGGTTTATGGAATATCTCTGGGTTAGCACGAACGCTAATATGACCGGTTAATGGAATGTCTCTGGGCTAGAATATCCGCGCACTTGCTTGCCTGGTCGCTTCTCGTAGATTTATATAATCCTGTTATGCCAGAAGTAATCAACCAGAAATATAAATTTGGATCAACAATGTATCAACAGACATATATAATATGTCAATTGTAGACACTCGATGCTACAGGCGTATTGATAAGGCATCGGTCTTAAGTTTTCCTATGTTAATATCAAGGGAACACATACATTTCATGTGAAAGTTAGGTGTACAGATAATGCACCGGCCTTAGTTTTCCTATGTTTTCAATATCAAGCGAACACATACATTTCATGTTGAAGTTAGGCGTACTGATAAGGCATCAGTCTTAAGTTTTCCTATTTTCAATATCAAGCTAACACATACATTGCATGTTGATGGTATTGTAGGCTCTACTAAGCCTCTTGTATTCCGAATGTCAATGTATGTTGTCGGGTTTGAATTAACATTGGAATCGCCTGATCCAAGTATCGTTGTAAACCATAGTCTAATTATTTATTACAAACCTATAACATACATGTGGGTGAAGTTAGCAGTGAGCAGTGTACTGCCAGTGTATTGCTGTACTGCTGACAGTGAGCAGTGTACTTTTTTTTCAAGTACTTGCTTTTTCTGGCAGTGAGCAGTGGGGAATGTACGGGTAGTATATTCCAGAAGTGGGTAGTGTAATCCAGCAGTGAGTGGCGTAATCTAGTAGTGGATGATGTGCAAATGCCAAATTTCGGGCGGAAAATCAAGATAATTAAAAAAATGTTTTTATTATTTTCCATACTTTCTTTTCTGGTAGTGAACTGCTGTACTGCTAGCTGTGAGCAGTGAGTAGTGCAATCCAGCAGTGAGTTATGTATTCTGATAGTGAATGATGTGTATATGCCAAATTTCGAAACAAAGAAAATAATTAAAAAATTATTTACTTTTTCCCGTACTTGCTTTTTCTGGCAGTGAGCAGTGGGGAATGTACGAGCACTGCTGGCTTACATTACCCACTGCTGGAATTACTCTAGGAGCTAGCTGTAGTTGAGTATGCACTTTTATGTGCGCTCAGTTTGACTTTGGATCTTTGTTCCTTGTGGTCTGGGGATGAAAAAAAGTTTGGTCACATGCTCTGGATCAGGTGCAGGAAGTCGCCATCTTGGATTGAAAATGGCCGCCATGCACAACCTATTTCATCCAATATCTCAGCTCCTGGTAGGGATAGGCTCATGAAAATGGTGGCTATATCAACATTTTCATGGTCAAGGATTCCAATAATGTCAGTTTCAACAATGTCAGGTGGCCGCCATCTTGGATTCCAATATGGCCGCCTTATAATACCTATTTTCTTCCATGTCTCCGTTTCTATTGCAGATAGAGTCATCAAACTGGTGACTATACCCAGGTTTTCATGGGCAACGAATCCAGTAATGGCATTTTCAACAAAGATTGGTGGCCGCCATCTTGGATTCCAATATGGCCGCCTTATAATACCTATTTTCTTCCATTTCTCCGTTTCTATTGCAGATAGAGTCATCAAACTGGTGACTATACCCTTTCATGGGCAAGGCATCCAATAATGCAATGTAATTGCAGTTTCAACAATGATTGACGGCCGCCATCTTGGATTCCAATATGACCACCATTTAGTGGTGATCAGGTGTCGTCTGAGTAGACCAAAATCTTGAAATTACATAGCTGCAAGTACTGAGGGCCCTGTCGCTGTTCTTTGCTTTTGGTAGAACAAACTATAGTCGCTGGTTGCCTCTCTACTATGAAGATTGCATCAAATTAGAGGTAAACTTCCCTTTAATCTATGATTCGTTCAAGAAAGGAGGATTCATTGTGAAACACACAATGAGACGTGGCAGTGGCGTCCCCATGGATCAAGCTCTGGAGAAAGAGTACAACAAACCGGCGAAAGGACAAGGTGGAATAATTGGCATTACTCGCCAAAAAGAAGCAGTGTGCCAATGGAACATAATAAAGCAGGAGAAAGCACAATTTACAACGCACTTGCGGGAGATTTGTAACTTGAACGAAGATGACGAGTATTCTTTGCACCACGAACCGAAGCTGATGAGCAATGTGTAGAACAGATTGTTAGTTACATTGATGAAAGGACCAATCCATTCACGGTCAGCACAAACAACGAAGTGAAAAACATCGTTACAGGAAAGCAACTAGTCAAGGACACGTCGTCTTTCTTGATACATTGCATAGATGAAGGTGAAAAGAGCTATTGTGAATTTCGAGTATTGAGGCTGCAGACGAAAGAGTTGATGTTGTTTGATCCATTTCCAAAGATACGAAAAGTGGCAAAAGCAGTTGGACCACAGAAGAAGATTGATGTGAAGAAAGAAACAGTTTCAGCCTTGCGAACTATTGACTTTGCGAGGTTGCAAATGTACAGCATAGAAATGTTACTGCGTTATGAGCTCACAAGTACCTCTTTCTACCTAACTATTTAAAGATGAGTTTCTAAGAAAACCACAACAGTTCGAACTTACAAGTGAGATTGAGAAGAATATGCAAACTCCACCCCCTGCTGATATTCCACAGGAAGATGAAGCCATGATCGACTTCATGGCATATGCTCGAAAAGTGGCAGTAAAGAAGTTAAAGCTCAGGACGTTCGGTGATTTGGTGAAGAAACTGTGGAACACATGCATCTACCTGTCAGGAGACTGTAACCGGATTGATATAATCTTCGACTTATATCTTCAACATAGTATCAAGCAATGTGAGCGTGATCGTCGCAGCAAACATGATGCAATAAACACTATTATTAGTCGAACTGATCAACCACTACCTGTCGATATGGAAAGTTTCTTGTCATCAACAGAAAACAAAGTGAGACTGCAGCAATTCTTCATAAAATGGATGATTGAAACATACAAAGACTGCAAACCTGTATACCTTGGAGGAGCACACTAACCAGACTTGACAGCGTGCATGAAACTTGTTCAGGGGAACGAAGAATATGAGTGTCTGCTGAAATGTGATCATGAGGAGGCTGATGACAGAATCATGTTCCATGTGAATCATGCTTTTACTGTTGATAAGTTTCGGAAAGTCATTGTGGCATCAGCAGACACTGATGCCTTTATCTCTCTGGTGTACCATTTCATGCAGTGGGTTCATTTTGGCATGAAAGAGCTTTATGAGAGAGATTTATGTGGACAGGGTATTTACACAAGGGCAATCCCTGTTCACGATGTCGGATCCGGAATAGATTCTAGTGTAGCTGAAAGCTTACCAGCTATCCATGTATTGAGTGACTGTGACAGCACAAGCAATATAAGAACAAAGAAGTATACACTTAAAACTGCGCAAGCGTTGGAATGTGAGCATGTTCTTTCATTCGCAAAGGCTCCAATTATGGATGGAATGATTCATACTGCCGAGACATTTCTGGTTGCTTGTATCTCTAGCGATAATACAGTAGGAACATTCGATAAAATGAGGTTCAAAATATACCACAAGAAAACATTTCAACTAGATCTCGAAAAACTACCGTGTACATCGGCTAGTGTTCACCTCCATATAAAACGTGCATATCTTCAATGTTATATCTGGCTTCATGCACCGTTTCTAGAAAACGTTCCGCTTGATCCAACCGAGTACGGGTACACTTTGGACAAAGAAGGTCATCTTTCACCTGAGATAGTACACGATGTACTATCTAGTGACTTTCCTGCGCCTTGCAATTGAATCAAATGTGCAAAAGGTACTGTCTGTCCGTGCAGGGTCAGAAACATTACTTGCTGTGAGTTCTGCAAGTGTGGAGCTGGTGAAGGTTGTAGAAACCCGATTAAATAACTCATCTCTTACTACTCTAGAATAGATATTGAAGAACATATTATAGGTACCAGTATATACTATAAGGTGGCCATATTAGAATCCAAGATGGTGGCCGTCAATCATTGTTGAAATTGCCATTACATTGCATTATTGGATTCCTTGCCCATGAAAACCTGGGTATAGTCACCAGTTTCTTGACTCTATCTGCAATAGAAACGGAGACATGGAAGAAAATAGGTATTATAAGGCGGCCATATTGGAATCCAAGATGGCGGCCACCAGTCTTTGTTGAAAATGCCATTATTGGATTCCTTGCCCATGAAAACATGGGTATAGCCATCAGTTTGATGACTCTATCTGCAATAGAAATCGAGATATGTAAGAAAATAGGTATTATAAGGCGGCCATATTGGAATCCAAGATGGCGACCATCTGACATTGTTAAAACTGACATTATTTGAACCCTTGACCATGAAAATGTTGATATAGCCACCATTTTCATGAGCCTATCCCTACCAGGAGCTGAGATATTGGGTGAAATAGGTTGTGCATGGCGGCCATTTTCAATCCAAGATGGCGACTTCCTGCACCTGATCCAGAGCATGTGACCAAACTTTTTTTCATCCCCAGACCACATGGAACAAAGATCCAAAGTCAAACTGAGCGCACATAAAAGTGCATACTCAACTACAGCTAGCTCCTAGAGTAAATACACTACTCGTACATTCCCCACTGCTCACTGCCAGCAGTACAGCACTACAGAACTGGAATGAGCCGCTCATCGATAAATCACAGCGCTCATCGCTGAAGTATATTTGCCTGGTTTTTTTTTATTATTTCCCCCCCCCCCGAAATTTGGCATTTGTACCATCATTCACTACTACAATACACCACTCACTGCTGGATTACACTTCCCACTGTTGGAATACACTGCTCGTACAATTGTACATTTCCCCCACTGCTCACTGCGAGAAAAGAAGGTATGGAAAATAATAAAAAAACATGTTTTATTATTTTTATTTTCCCCCGAAATTTGGCATTTGCACATCATCCACTACTAGATTACGCCACTCACTGCTGGATTACACTACCCACTTCTGGAATACACTACTCGTACATACCCCACTGCTCACTGCCAGAAAAAGCAAGTACGGGAAAAAATAAATATTTTTTTAAATTATTTTTTTCGAAATTTGGCATATACACATCATTCACTACTAGAATACATAACTCACTTCTGGATTACACTACGCACTGCTCATTGCTAGCAGTACAGCAGTACACTGCTCACTGCTAGCAGTACAGCAATATACTGCTCACTGCTAACTTCACCCACATCATGTACATGACACTGTTTGCTTGTTTAATTCCTGGTTATTATAAGGTTACAAGTTGAAGGCCTCGTGGTAGATTACTTAATTGTTCAAATGAGTTATCTCGTTAAATTAAGTTTTTATTATTATTATTATTATTATTATTATTATTAAAAGTAGCCTTGAATGATCCTGCTTCGTAATTATTAATATTGGCAGAGGGAGTACTTTCTTGCACAATAGTGGCTTTTCCGTCCTGAGAACGTACTTTCTTGGTACCAAGTGCACAATAATTATCCATTCTCGTTAGGTGATGTTTAAGCTCGTTGCATCCGAGAGGACAGCAGTTATATTATTATCAAATCCATCTATATCCCAATTGAATGAATTGTTACCGCACGGTACTCTGTATGAATTACCACTGAATCACAAATAGTTAATAATAAAATGACACCAGAAAAATTACAGAGACTTCTGGTAGGTATTGGTCTGTCCTTGGATAGTTCTGGTTGGCATTGGTCTGTCCTTGGATAGTTCTGGTTGGTATTGGTCTGTCCTTGGATAGTTCTGGTTGGCATTGGTCTGTCCTTTGAGGGTTCTGGTTGGCATTGGTCTGTCATTGGAGAGTTCTGGTTGGTATTGGTCTGTCCTTTGAGGGTTCTGGTTGGCATTGGTCTGTCATTGGAGAGTTCTGGTTGGTATTGGTCTGTCCGTTGAGGGTTCTGGTTGGCATTGGTCTGTCCTTTGAGGGATCTGGTTGGTATTGGTCTGTCCTTTGAGGGTACTGGTTGGTATTGGTCTGTCCTTTGAGGGTTCTGGTTGGTATTGGTCTGTCCTTGGAGAGTTCTGGTTGGCATTGGTCTGTCCTTTGAGGGAATTGGTTGGTATTAGTCTGTCCTTTGAGGGTTCTGGTTGGTATTGGTCTGTCCTTTGAGGGTTCTGGTTGGCATTGGTCTGTCCTTGGAGAGTTCTGGCTGGTATTGGTCTGTTCTTGGAGAGTTCTGGTTGGTATTGGTCTGTCCTTGGAGAGTTCTGGTTGGTATTGGTCTGTCCTTTGAGGGTTCTGGTTGGCATTGGTCTGTCCTTGGAGAGTTCTGGCTGGTATTGGTCTGTTCTTGGAGAGTTCTGGTTGGTATTGGTCTGTCCTTGGAGAGTTCTGGTTGGTATTGGTCTGTCCTTTGAGGGTTCTGGTTGGCATTGGTCTGTCCTTGGAGAGTTCTGGCTGGTATTGGTCTGTTCTTGGAGAGTTCTGGTTGGTATTGGTCTGTCCTTGGAGAGTTCTGGTTGGTATTGGTCTGTCCTTTGAGGGTTCTGGTTGGCATTGGTCTGTCCTTGGAGAGTTCTGGCTGGTATTGGTCTGTTCTTGGAGAGTTCTGGTTGGTATTGGTCTGTCCTTGGAGAGTTCTGGTGGTTGGTTGTTTGGGTTTTTGGTATTGGTCTGTCCTTTGAGGGTTTGGTTGGCATTGGTCTGTCCTTTGAGGGTGCTGGTTGGTATTGGTCTGTCCTTTGAGGGTTCTGGTTGGTATTGGTCTGTCCTTGGAGAGTTCTGGTTGGCATTGGTCTGTCTTTGAGGGTTTGGTTGTATTATCTGTCTTTGAGGGTTCTGGTTGGTATTGGTCTGTCCTTTGAGGGTTCTGGTTGGCATTGGTCTGTCCTTGGAGAGTTCTGGCTGGTATTGGTCTGTTCTTGGAGAGTTCTGATTGGTATTGGTCTGTCCTTGGAGAGTTCTGGTTGGTATTGGTCTGTCCTTGGATAGTTCTGGTTGGTATTGGTATGTCCTTGGAGAATTTGGTTGGTATTGGTATGTCCTTGGATAGTTCTAGTTGGTATTGGTATGTCCTTGGAGACTTCTTGTTGGTATTGGTCTGTCCTTGGATGGTTCTCATTGGAATGTGTCTGTCCTTGGAGACTTATTGTTGGTATTAGTCAGTCATTGGAGACTTATTGTTGGTATTAGTCAGTCATTGGAGACTTATTGTTGGTATTAGTCAGTCATTGGAGACTTATTGTTGGTATTAGTCAGTCATTGGAGACTTATTGTTGGTATTAGTCAGTCATTGGAGACTTATTGTTGGTATTAGTCAGTCCTTGGAGACTTATTGTTGGTATTAGTCAGTCATTGGAGACTTATTGTTGGTATTAGTCAGTCCTTGGAGACTTATTGTTGGTATTAGTCTGTCCTTGGAGACTTATTGTTGGTATTAGTCAGTCCTTGGAGACTTATTGTTGGTATTAGTCAGTCATTGGAGACTTATTGTTGGTATTAGTCAGTCATTGGAGACTTATTGTTGGTATTAGTCAGTCATTGGAGATTTATTGTTGGTATTAGTCAGGCCTTGGAGACTTATTGTTGGTATTAGTCAGTCATTGGAGACTTATTGTTGGTATTAGTCAGGCCTTGGAGACTTATTGTTGGTATTAGTCAGTCATTGGAGACTTATTGTTGGTATTAGTCAGTCATTGGAGATTTAGTGTTGGTAATAGTCAGTCATTGGAGAATTATTATTGGTATAAGTCTGCCCCTGGAGACTTAGTGTTGGTAATAGTCAGTCATTGGAGACTTATTGTTGGTAATAGTCAGTCATTGGAGACTTATTGTCGGTATTAGTCAGTCCTTGGAGACGTATTGTTGGTATTAATCAGTCATTGGAGACTTATTGTCGGTATTAGACAGGCCTTGGAGACTTATTGTTGGTATTAATCAGTCATTGGAGACCTAATGTTGGTATTATTCAGTCATTGGAGATTTATTGGTGGTATTAGTCAGTCATTGGAGACTTATTGTTGGTATTAGTCAGTCATTGGAGACTTATTGTCGGTATTAGTCAGTCATTGGAGACTTATTGTTGGTATTAGTCAGTCATTGGAGACCTAATGTTGGTATTATTCAGTCATTGGAGATTTATTGGTGGTATTAGTCAGTCATTGGAGACTTATTGTTGGTATTAGTCAGTCATTGGAGACTTATTGTTGGTATTAATCAGTCATTGGAGACTTATTGTTGGTATTAGTCAGTCATTGGAGACTTATTGTTGGTATTAGTCTGTCCCTGGAGACTTCGTGTCGGTATTAGTCTGTCCCTGGAGACTTCGTGTTGTTATTAGTCTGTCCCTGGAGACTTCGTGTTGGTATTAGTCTGTCCCTGGAGACTTCGTGTTGGTATTAGTCTGTCCCTGGAGACTTCGTGTTGGTATTAGTCTGTCCCTGGAGACTTCGTGTTGTTATTAGTCTGTCCCTGGAGACTTCGTGTTGGTATTAGTCTGTCCCTGGAGACTTCGTGTTGGTATTAGTCTGTCCCTGGAGACTTCGTGTTGGTATTAATCTGTCCCTGGAGACTTCGTGTTGGTATTAATCTGTCCCTGGAGACTTCGTGTTGGTATTAGTCTGTCCCTGGAGACTTCGTGTTGTTATTAGTCTGTCCCTGGAGACTTCGTGTTGGTATTAGTCTGTCCCTGGAGACTTCGTGTTGGTATTAGTCTGTCCCTGGAGACTTCGTGTTGGTATTAGTCTGTCCCTGGAGACTTCGTGTTGGTATTGGCCTGTCCCTGGAGACTTCGTGTTGTTATTAATCTGTCCCTGGAGACTTCGTGTTGGTATTAGTCTGTCCCTGGAGACTTCGTGTTGGTATTAGTCTGTCCCTGGAGACATATTGTCGGTATTAGTCTGTCCCTGGAGACTTCGTGTTGGTATTAGTCTGTCCCTGGAGACTTCGTGTTGTTATTGGTCTGTCCCTGGAGACTTCGTGTTGTTATTGGCCTGTCCCTGGAGACTTCGTGTTGTTATTAGTCTGTCCCTGGAGACTTCGTGTTGTTATTGGTCTGTCCCTGGAGACTTCGTGTTGTTATTGGCCTGTCCCTGGAGACTTCGTGTTGGTATTAGTCTGTCCCTGGAGACTTCGTGTTGGTATTAGTCTGTCCCTGGAGACTTCGTGTTGGTATTAGTCTGTCCCTGGAGACTTCGTGTTGGTATTAGTCTGTCCCTGGAGACTTCGTGTTGGTATTAGTCTGTCCCTGGAGACTTCGTGTTGTTATTGGTCTGTCCCTGGAGACTTCGTGTTGTTATTGGCCTGTCCCTGGAGACTTCGTGTTGTTATTGGCCTGTCCCTGGAGACTTCGTGTTGTTATTGGCCTGTCCCTGGAGACTTCGTGTTGTTATTGGCCTGTCCCTGGAGACTTCGTGTTGGTATTGGCCTGTCCCTGGAGACTTCGTGTTGGTATTAGTCTGTCCCTGGAGACTTCGTGTTGGTATTGTTATAACTTCACACATGAGCGTCTTTTACATTGCACATTTTGATTCATGGCAAATCTGCAATCAGAATAGAAACGTGTCATTATTTGGCTAAGCTACCATTCAATCCAGTGTAAGCCGACTGGTCTATCCAGGCAAGCATGCCATATTACATCATTATCACAGTTAAGACTACTTTCATAAAGTCGCATTTCCACTAACAGCTTTGGTGAAATGCAAGTAAGACAGTGGACGTGACCAATGGATGTTTCCTTGACAGAATTGTATGCGTCGTGTGTAGTTATGTACTTGACACGTTCTGGTTTCTGTTGCACGGTAATATTGTTATTTGCAATGTACTCCCGTGGTACTTAATCGCTAAGCAGACGGATCTGTAGTCCAGTGGTAACACGCTGGACTGGTAATCCAGGGATCGCAGGTTCGATCCTCCGTCTGACCCTAATAAAATTAACAGTCTTTCAGATGGGACGTTAAACCGAGGTCTTGTGTCGGTTCTTTACACCATGCACGTAAAAGAACCAGAGGAGATTCTGGAATGGGTCTCTCTCTGTATCATTGCACTATCCTCCAAAATCTAAAATGACTAATCTCTTCAGGAGGCGTCGCTCATATGGGCAACCGGTAACGACGATAAATTGTTTGGGGGGGTTGGGGCTAAAGTCGCACCGATAGCTTAGGTCATAGTGCGACTCTCATTCATTGGTGAAGGAATTTAGGGTAGAAACACAGCCCTTCCGCAGCTGGATAGCTTCCTCACATGAAACACAGCCCCTCCGCAGCTGGATAGCTTCCTCACATGAAACACAGCCCCTCCGCAGCTGGATAGCTTCCTCACATGAAACACAGCCCCTCCGCAGCTGGATAGCTTCCTCACATGAAACACAGCCCCTCCGCAGCTGGATAGCTTCCTCACATGAAACACAGCCCCTCCGCAGCTGGATAGCTTCCTCACATGAAACACAGCCCCTCCGCAGCTGGATAGCTTCCTCACATGAAACACAGCCCCTCCGCAGCTGGATAGCTTCCTCACATGAAACACAGCCCCTCCGCAGCTGGATAGCTTCCTCACATGAAACACAGCCCCTCCGCAGCTGGATAGCTTCCTCACATGAAACACAGCCCCTCCGCAGCTGGATAGCTTCCTCACATGAAACACAGCCCCTCCGCAGCTGGATAGCTTCCTCACATGAAACACAGCCCCTCCGCAGCTGGATAGCTTCCTCACATGAAACACAGCCCCTCCGCAGCTGGATAGCTTCCTCACATGAAACACAGCCCCTCCGCAGCTGGATAGCTTCCTCACATGAAACACAGCCCCTCCGCAGCTGGATAGCTTCCTCACATGAAACACAGCCCCTCCGCAGCTGGATAGCTTCCTCACATGAAACACAGCCCCTCCGCAGCTGGATAGCTTCCTCACATGAAACACAGCCCCTCCGCAGCTGGATAGCTTCCTCACATGAAACACAGCCCCTCCGCAGCTGGATAGCTTCCTCACATGAAACACAGCCCCTCCGCAGCTGGATAGCTTCCTCACATGAAACACAGCCCCTCCGCAGCTGGATAGCTTCCTCACATGAAACACAGCCCCTCCGCAGCTGGATAGCTTCCTCACATGAAACACAGCCCCTCCGCAGCTGGATAGCTTCCTCACATGAAACACAGCCCCTCCGCAGCTGGATAGCTTCCTCACATGAAACACAGCCCCTCCGCAGCTGGATAGCTTCCTCACATGAAATAATTCGACATCCCCATTTGGATTCGAACTACAGCGGCGATGGGCAAGTGTGGCTGTCCGGTTAGAGCAGTGATTAGCGCGCACGCTTCTCACCAATGCAACCTGGGTTCGATCCTCGGACCGGGTAGTTTGCGAGATGGTACGGTTGTCGCCAGATTGGACAGGTGGGTTTTCTCCGAGTACTCCGGTTTGCTACCACATTAATGACCACATATACGCTTTCATCCGCGCCAACGAGAGTAATTAATATAAGTTGTTAAAACTTGCTTAGCAATCGTTTTGAAATAAATCAAGTTTATACTTTGATAGGCAAGAGATTTGAAGCTAACTATCACACATTTCCCCCAATAATCAGGGAATATTTCTGTGTCAAATATTGTGTTAAATGTAGACACTAGATAAGGAGGTAATGAACTGATTTAATTCGATAAAGAAAGGCTGCAACACTATTACTAAGATCACTACTTTTGTGTATTTGAAGTATGCTAATGGTTTTAGCGATTTCTTCATAAATGAATGGACAATCAAGCTCTTCTCTGTATCTGGACCTAACTCTGCATTATTTACGGTGATAAAATCACCATACTCATTACTCGAAATGAATCTGAAATGGGCAAAACAGATATTGAAGCTGACATCACAAATTCGGGAAGGGTCGTAACTAATGTTGCTAGAACTTGTGGTCCGCCTCGTTTGCCTTTATTTAATTTGTCATGTTTTGTATTCACATTTATATGTAAAACGAATCGAGCAATAAAATATGATTAAACTACAAGGACTATAACTTTGAATTTTTGTTTTGCGTTTCTCTTGGTAAGAGCAAATTATTAAGCACTAATTATTATACTTGATAGAAAGAGAACA
Organism: Archivesica marissinica; assembly: GCA_014843695.1. Taxonomy (NCBI): domain Eukaryota; kingdom Metazoa; phylum Mollusca; class Bivalvia; order Venerida; family Vesicomyidae; genus Archivesica; species Archivesica marissinica. Next base: position 88,869,703 of record CM026387.1, read on the forward strand.
GCTCTCTTATCAATTAAAAATACATACGTAGTCCAGTAGTAACACGCTGGACTGGTAATCCAGGGATCACAGGTTCGATCCCATGTCTGAGTCTAATAAAATAAACAGTCTTTCAGGTGGCACTTTAACCCGAGGTCTCGTCAACACAGTCAATTAAAAACACATACTTTGCTAGTTGACATTCAATGTATTAGTCAAATAAATGTGATGTGTTAAGCTTTGGTTTCTTAGGAGCTCTAGTAAACGTTTTGCCATGCAGTCTTAAACGAAATATCATATACAATGTCAGGGAAACTCTTAATACACATGTTGATAACTGAATCTGTAAACATTTCCTAATAGCACTTTAGTTCTTTATTTCCATGTCAGTATGTCCCAGTATTTCCATGTCAGTATTTCCATGTCAGTATGTCCCAGTATTTCCATGTCAGTATTTCCATGTCAGTATGTCCCAGTATTTCCATGTCAGTATTTCCATGTCAGTATTTCAAACCATTAGGTTTTAAGTAGGTAGACTTTCATTTTCAATTAACAACTTTTCTGTGGTTTTACTCTGCAAATTTACTCTACAAATTAGGATTATTATTATAAGGAGATTTCTCTAAATCAGAATCCTTCCAGGGTGCACTACACGTGTGTACATGTGTACATATAGGATTATTCTCTAAACCAGAATCCTTCCAGGGTGCACTACACGTGTGCACATATAGGAGTATTCTCTAAACCAGAATCCTTCCAAGTTGCATTACACGTGTGTACATATAGGATTATTCTCTAAACCAGAATACTTCCAAGTTGCATTAAACGTGTGTACATATAGGAGTATTCTCTAAACCAGAATCCGTCCAGGATGCACTACACGTGTGTACATATAGGATTATTCTCTAAATCAGAATCCTTCCAGGGTGTACTACACGTGTGTACATATAGGATTATTCTCTAAACCAGAATCCGTCCAGGGTGCACTACACGTGTGTACATATAGGAGTATTCTCTAAACCAGAATCCTTCCAGGGCGCACTACACGTGTGTACATATAGGATTATTCTCTAAACCAGAATCCTTCCAGGGTGCACTACACGTGTGTACATATAGGATTCGTATCTAACCCAGAATCATTCCAGGGTGCACTACACGTGTGTACATATAGGAGTATTATCTAACCCAGAATCCTTTCAGGGTACACTACACGTGTGTACATATAGGATTATTCTCTAAACCAGAATCCTTCCAGGGTGCACTACACGTGTGTACATATAGGATTATTCTCTAAACCAGAATCCTTCCAGGGTGCACTACACGTGTGTACATATAGGATTATTCTCTAAACCAGAATCCTTCCAGGGTGCACTACACGTGTGTACATATAGGATTATTCTCTAAACCAGAATCCTTCCAGGGTGTACTACACGTGTGTACATATAGGATTATTCTCTAAACCAGAATCCGTCCAGGGTGCACTACACGTGTGTACATATAGGAGTATTCTCTAAACCAGAATCCTTCCAGGGCGCACTACACGTGTGTACATATAGGATTATTCTCTAAACCAGAATCCTTCCAGGGTGCACTACACGTGTGTACATATAGGATTCGTATCTAACCCAGAATCATTCCAGGGTGCACTACACGTGTGTACATATAGGAGTATTATCTAACCCAGAATCCTTCCAGGGTACACTACACGTGTGTACATATAGGATTATTCTCTAAACCAGAATCCTTCCAGGGTGCACTACACGTGTGTACATATAGGATTATTCTCTAAACCAGAATCCTTCCAGGGTGCACTACACGTGTGTACATATAGGATTATTCTCTAAACCAGAATACTTCCAGGGTGCACTACACGTGTGTACAAATAGGAGTATTCTCTAAACCAGAATCCTTCCAGGGTGCACTAAACGTGTGTACATATAGGATTATTCTCTAAACCATAATCCTGCCAGGGTGCATTACACGTGTGTACATATAGGAGTATTCTCTAAACCAGAATCCTTCCAGGGTGCACTACACGTGTGTACATATAGGATTATTCTCTAAACCAGAATACTTCCATGGTGCACTACACGTGTGTACATATAGGATTATTCTCTAAACCAGAATACTTCCAGGGTGCACTGCACGTGTGTACATATAGGAGTATTAGCTAACCCCGAATCCTTCCAGGGTGCACTACACGTGTGTACATATAGAATTATTCTCTAAACTAGAATCCTTCCAGGGTGCACTACACGTGTGTACATATAGGATTATTCTCTGAACCAGAATCCTGCCAGGGTGTACTACACGTGTGTACATATAGGATTATTCTCTAAACCAGATTCCTGCCAGGGTGCATTACACGTGTGTACATATAGGAGTATTCTCTAAACCAGAATCATTCCAGGGTGCACTACACGTGTGTACATATAGGAGTATTCTCTAAACCAGAATCCTTCCAGGGTGTACTACACGTGTGTACATATAGGAGTATTCTCTAAACCAGAATCCTTCCAGGGTGCACTACACGTGTGTACATATAGGATTATTCTCTAAACCAGAATCCTGCCAGGGTGCATTACACGTGTGTACATTTAGGAGTATTATCTAATCACGAATCCTTCCAGGGTGCACTACACGTGTGTACATATAGGATTATTCTCTAAACCAGAATCCGTCCAGGGTGCACTACACAGGTGTGTACATATAGAATTATTCTCTAAACCAGAATACTTCCAGGGTGCACTACACGTGTGTACATATAGGAGTATTCTCTAAACCAGAATATTGCCAGAGTGCACTACACGTGTGTACATATAGGATTATTCCTTAAATTCTCTAAACCAGAATCCGTCCAGGGTGCACTACACGTGTGTACATATAGGATTATTCTCTAAACCAGAATCCTTCCAGGGTGCACTACACGTGTGTACATATAGGAGTATTCTCTAAACCAGAATCCTGCCAGGGTGCATTACACGTGTGTACATATAGGGGTATTCTCTAAACCAGAATCCTTCCAGGGTGCATTACACGTGTGTACATATAGGAGTATTCTCTAAACCAGAATCCTGCCAGGGTGCACTACACGTGTGTACATATAGGAGTATTCTCTAAACCAGAATATTGCCAGGGTGCACTACACGTGTGTAAATATAGGATTATTCCTTAAATTCTCTAAACCAGAATCCGTCCAGGGTGCACTACACGTGTGTACATATAGGATTATTCTCTAAACCAGAATCCTTCCAGGGTGCACTACACGTGTGTACATATAGGAGTATTCTCTAAACCAGAATCCTGCCAGGGTGCATTACACGTGTGTACATATAGGAGTATTCTCTAAACCAGAATCCTTCCAGGGTGCATTACACGTGTGTACATATAGGATTATTCTCTACACCAGAATCCTTCCAGGGTGCACTACACGTGTGTACATATAGGATTATTCTCTAAACCAGAATCCTTCCAGGGTGCACTACACGTGTGTACATATAGAATTATTCTCTAAACCAGAATCCTTCCAGGGTGCACTACACGTGTGTACATATAGGATTATTCTCTAAACCAGAATCCTGCCAGGGTGCACTACACGTGTGTACATATAGGAGTATTCTCTAAACCAGAATACTGCCAAGGTGCACTACACGTGTGTACATATAGGATTATTCCTTAAACCAGAATCCTTCCAGGGTGCACTACACGTGTGTACATATAGGATTATTCTCTAAACCAGAATCATTCCAGGGTGCACTACACGTGTGTACATATAGGATTATTCTCTACACCAGAATCCTTCCAGGGTGCACTACACGTGTGTACATATAGGATTATTCTCTAAACCAGAATACTTCCAGGGTGCACTACACGTGTGTACAAATAGGAGTATTCTCTAAACCAGAATCCTTCCAGGGTGCACTAAACGTGTGTACATATAGGATTATTCTCTAAACCATAATCCTGCCAGGGTGCATTACACGTGTGTACATATAGGAGTATTCTCTAAACCAGAATCCTTCCAGGGTGCACTACACGTGTGTACATATAGGATTATTCTCTAAACCAGAATACTTCCATGGTGCACTACACGTGTGTACATATAGGATTATTCTCTAAACCAGATTACTTCCAGGGTGCACTACACGTGTGTACATATAGGAGTATTAGCTAACCCCGAATCCTTCCAGGGTGCACTACACGTGTGTACATATAGAATTATTCTCTAAACTAGAATCCTTCCAGGGTGCACTACACGTGTGTACATATAGGATTATTCTCTAAACCAGAATCCTGCCAGGGTGTACTACACGTGTGTACATATAGGATTATTCTCTAAACCAGAATCCTGCCAGGGTGCATTACACGTGTGTACATATAGGAGTATTCTCTAAACCAGAATCATTCCAGGGTGCACTACACGTGTGTACATATAGGAGTATTCTCTAAACCAGAATCCTTCCAGGGTGTACTACACGTGTGTACATATAGGAGTATTCTCTAAACCAGAATCCTTCCAGGGTGCATTACACGTGTGTACATATAGGAGTATTCTCTAAACCAGAATCCTGCCAGGGTGCATTACACGTGTGTACATGTAGGAGTATTATCTAACCCCGAATCCTTCCAGGGTGCACTACACGTGTGTACATATAGGATTATTCTCTAAACCAGAATCCGTCCAGGGTGCACTACACAGGTGTGTACATATAGAATTATTCTCTAAACCAGAATCCTTCCAGGGTGCACTACACGTGTGTACATATAGGATTATTCTCTAAACCAGAATCCTGCCAGGGTGCACTACACGTGTGTACATATAGGAATATTCTCTAAACCAGAATACTGCCAGGGTGCACTACACGTGTGTACATATAGGATTATTCTCTAAACCAGAATCCTGCCAGGGTGCACTACACGTGTGTACATATAGGAGTATTCTCTAAACCAGAATATTGCCAGAGTGCACTACACGTGTGTACATATAGGATTATTCCTTAAATTCTCTAAACCAGAATCCGTCCAGGGTGCACTACACGTGTGTACATATAGGATTATTCTCTAAACCAGAATCCTTCCAGGGTGCACTACACGTGTGTACATATAGGAGTATTCTCTAAACCAGAATCCTGCCAGGGTGCATTACACGTGTGTACATATAGGCGTATTCTCTAAACCAGAATCCTTCCGGGGTGCATTACACGTGTGTACATGTAGGAGTATTCTCTAAACCAGAATCCTGCCAGGGTGCACTACACGTGAGTACATATAGGAGTATTCCCTAAACCAGAATATTGCCAGGGTGCACTACACGTGTGTAAATATAGGATTATTCCTTAAATTCTCTAAACCAGAATCCGTCCAGGGTGCACTACACGTGTGTACATATAGGATTATTCTCTAAACCAGAATCCTTCCAGGGTGCACTACACGTGTGTACATATAGGAGTATTCTCTAAACCAGAATCCTGCCAGGGTGCATTACACGTGTGTACATATAGGAGTATTCTCTAAACCAGAATCCTTCCAGGGTGCATTACACGTGTGTACATATAGGAGTATTCTCTAAACCAGAATCCGTCCAGGGTGCACTACACGTGTGTACATATAGGAGTATTCTCTAAACCGGAATACTGCCAAGGTGCACTACACGTGTGTACATATAGGAGTATTCTCTAAACCAGAATCCTTCCAGGGTGCATTACACGTGTGTACATATAGGAGTATTCTCTAAACCAGAATCCTTCCAGGGTGCACTACACGTGTGTACATATAGGAGTATTCTCTAAACCAGAATCATTCCAGGGTGCATTACACGTGTGTACATATAAGAGTATTCTCTAAACCAGAGTCCTTCCAGGGTGTACTACACGTGTGTACATATTGGATTATTCTCTAAACCAGAATCCTGCCAGGGTGCATTACACGTGAGTACATATAGGAGTATTCTCTAAACCAGAATGCTTCCAAGTTGCATTCCACGTGTGTACATATAGGAGTATTCTCTAAACCAGAATCCTGCCAGGTTGCACTACACGTGTGTACATATAGGATTATTCTCTAAACCAGAATCCTTCCATGGTGCACTACACGTGTGTACATATAGGAGTATTCTCTAAACCAGAATCCTTCCAGGGTGTACTACACGTGTGTACATATAGGAGTATTCTCTAAACCAGAATCCTTCCAGGGTGCACTACACGTGTGTACATATAGGATTATTCTCTAAACCAGAATCCTGCCAGGGTGCATTACACGTGTGTACATGTAGGAGTATTATCTAACCCCGAATCCTTCCAGGGTGCACTACACGTGTGTACATATAGGATTATTCTCTAAATCAGAATCCGTCCAGGGTGCTCTACACACGTGTGTACATATAGAATTATTCTCTAAATCAGAATCCTTCCAGGGTGCACTACACGTGTGTACATATAGGATTATTCTCTAAACCAGAATCCTGCCAGGGTGCACTACACGTGTGTACATATAGGAGTATTCTCTAAACCAGAATACTGCCAGGGTGCACTACACGTGTGTACATATAGGATTATTCCTTAAATTCTCTAAACCAGAATCCGTCCAGGGTGCACTACACGTGTGTACATATAGGATTATTCTCTAAACCAGAATCCTGCCAGGGTGCATTACACGTGTGTACATATAGGAGTATTCTCTAAACCAGAATCCTTCCAGGGTCCATTACACGTGTGTATATATAGGAGTATTCTCTAAACCAGAATTCGTCCAGGGTGCACTACACGTGTGTACATATAGGATTATTCTCTAAACCAGAATCCATCTAGGGTGCACTACACGTGTGTACATATAGGATTATTCTCTAAACCAGAATCCTTCCAGGGTGCACTACACGTGTGTACATATAGGATTATTCTTTAAACCAGAATACTTCCAGGGTGCACTACACGTGTGTACATATAGGATTATTCTCTAAACCAGAATCCTTCCAGGGTGCACTACACGTGTGTACATATAGGATTATTCTCTAAACCAGAATCCTTCCAGGGTGCATTACACGTGTGTACATATAGGAGTATTCTCTAAACCAGAATGCTTCCAAGTTGCATTCCACGTGTGTACATATAGGAGTATTCTCTAAACCAGAATCCTGCCAGGTTGCACTACACGTGTGTACATATAGGATTATTCTCTAAACCAGAATCCTTCCAGAGTGCACTACACGTGTGTACATATAGGAGTATTCTCTAAACCAGAATCCTTCCAGGGTGCACTACACGTGTGTACATGTGTACATATAGGATTTTCTAAACCAGAATCCTTCCAGGGTGCACTACACGTGTGTACATATAGGATTATTCTCTAACCCAGAATCATTCCAGGGTGCACTACACGTGTGTACATATTGGAGTATTCTCTAAACCAGAATCATTCCAGGTTGCACTACACGTGTGTACATATAGGAGTATTCTCTAAACCAGAATCCGTCCAAGTTGCATTACACGTGTGTACATATAGGATTATTCTCTAAACCAGAATCCTTCCATGGTGCAATACACGTGTGTACATATAGGAGTATTCTCTAAACCAGAATACTGCCAGGGTGCACTACACGTGTGTACATATAGGATTATTCCTTAAATTCTCTAAACCAGAATCCTTCCATGGTGCACTACACGTGTGTACATATAGGAATATTCTCTAAACCAGAATCCTGCCAGGGTGCATTACACGTGTGTACATATAGGAGTATTCTCTAAATCAGAATCCGTCCAGGGTGCTCTACACACGTGTGTACATATAGAATTATTCTCTAAACCAGAATCCTTCCAGGGTGCACTACACGTGTGTACATATAGGATTATTCTCTAAACCAGAATCCTGCCAGGGTGCACTACACGTGTGTACATATAGGAGTATTCTCTAAACCAGAATACTGCCAGGGTGCACTACACGTGTGTACATATAGGATTATTCCTTAAATTCTCTAAACCAGAATCCGTCCAGGGTGCACTACACGTGTGTACATATAGGATTATTCTCTAAACCAGAATCCTGCCAGGGTGCATTACACGTGTGTACATATAGGAGTATTCTCTAAACCAGAATCCTTCCAGGGTCCATTACACGTGTGTATATATAGGAGTATTCTCTAAACCAGAATTCGTCCAGGGTGCACTACACGTGTGTACATATAGGATTATTCTCTAAACCAGAATCCATCTAGGGTGCACTACACGTGTGTACATATAGGATTATTCTCTAAACCAGAATCCTTCCAGGGTGCACTACACGTGTGTACATATAGGATTATTCTAACCAGTCTTCCAGGGTGCACTACACGTGTGTACATATGGATTATTCTCTAAACCAGAATCCTTCCAGGGTGCACTACACGTGTGTACATATAGGATTATTCTCTAACCCAGAATCATTCCAGGGTGCACTACACGTGTGTACATATTGGAGTATTCTCTAAACCAGAATCATTCCAGGTTGCACTACACGTGTGTACATATAGGAGTATTCTCTAAACCAGAATCCTTCTATGGTGCAATACACGTGTGTACATATAGGATTATTCTCTAAACCAGAATCCGTCCAGGGTGCACTACACGTGTGTACATATAGGAGTATTCTCTAAACCAGAATCCTTCCAGGGTGCACTACACGTGTGTACATGTGTACATATAGGATTATTCTCTAAACCAGAATCCTTCCAGGGTGCACTACACGTGTGTACATATAGGATTATTCTCTAACCCAGAATCATTCCAGGGTGCACTACACGTGTGTACATATTGGAGTATTCTCTAAACCAGAATCATTCCAGGTTGCACTACACGTGTGTACATATAGGAGTATTCTCTAAACCAGAATCCTTCTATGGTGCAATACACGTGTGTACATATAGGATTATTCTCTAAACCAGAATCCGTCCAGGGTGCACTACACGTGTGTACATATAGGAGTATTCTCTAAACCAGAATCCTTCCAGGGTGCACTACACGTGTGTACATGTGTACATATAGGATTATTCTCTAAACCAGAATCATTCCAGGGTGCACTACACGTGTGTACATATAGGAGTATTCTCTAAACCAGAATCCGTCCAAGTTGCATTACACGTGTGTACATATAGGATTATTCTCTAAACCAGAATCCTTCCATGGTGCAATACACGTGTGTACATATAGGAGTATTCTCTAAACCAGAATTCTGCCAGGGTGCACTACACGTGTGTACATATAGGAGTATTCTCTAAACCAGAATACTGCCAGGGTGCACTACACGTGTGTACATATAGGATTATTCCTTAAATTCTCTAAACCAGAATCCTTCCATGGTGCACTACACGTGTGTACATATAGGAATATTCTCTAAACCAGAATCCTGCCAGGGTGCATTACACGTGTGTACATATAGGAGTATTCTCTAAACCAGAATCCTTCCAGGGTCCATTACACGTGTGTATATATAGGAGTATTCTCTAAACCAGAATTCGTCCAGGGTGCACTACACGTGTGTACATATAGGATTATTCTCTAAACCAGAATCCATCTAGGGTGCACTACACGTGTGTACATATAGGATTATTCTCTAAACCAGAATCATTCCAGGGTGCACTACACGTGTGTACATATAGGATTATTCTCTAAACCAGAATCCTTCCAGTGTGCACTACACGTGTGTACATATAGGATTATTCTCTAAACCAGAATCCTTCCAGGGTGCATTACACGTGTGTACATATAGGATTATTCTCTAAACCAGAATACTTCCAGGGTGCACTACACGTGTGTACATATAGGATTATTCTCTAAACCAGAATCCTTCCAGGGTGCACTACACGTGTGTACATATAGGATTATTCTCTAAACCAGAATCCTTCCAGGGTGCATTACACGTGTGTACATATAGGAGTATTCTCTAAACCAGAATGCTTCCAAGTTGCATTCCACGTGTGTACATATAGGAGTATTCTCTAAACCAGAATCCTGCCAGGTTGCACTACACGTGTGTACATATAGGATTATTCTCTAAACCAGAATCCTTCCAGAGTGCACTACACGTGTGTACATATAGGAGTATTCTCTAAACCAGAATCCTTCCAGGGTGCACTACACGTGTGTACATGTGTACATATAGGATTATTCTCTAAACCAGAATCCTTCCAGGGTGCACTACACGTGTGTACATATAGGATTATTCTCTAACCCAGAATCATTCCAGGGTGCACTACACGTGTGTACATATTGGAGTATTATCTAAACCAGAATCATTCCAGGTTGCACTACACGTGTGTACATATAGGATTATTCTCTAAACCAGAATCCTTCCAGGGTGCACTACACGTGTGTACATATAGGAGTATTCTCTAAACCAGAATCCTTCTATGGTGCAATACACGTGTGTACATATAGGATTATTCTCTAAACCAGAATCCTTCCAGGGTGCACTACACGTGTGTACATATAGGAGTATTCTCTAAACCAGAATCCTTCCAGGGTGCACTACACGTGTGTACATGTGTACATATAGGATTATTCTCTAAACCAGAATCCTTCCAGGGTGCACTACACGTGTGTACATATAGGAGTATTCTCTAAACCAGAATCCGTCCAAGTTGCATTACACGTGTGTACATATAGGATTATTCTCTAAACCAGAATCCTTCCATGGTGCAATACACGTGTGTACATATAGGAGTATTCTCTAAACCAGAATCCTGCCAGGTTGCACTACACGTGTGTACATATAGGATTATTCTCTAAACCAGAATCCTTGAAAGTGAAGTTAGTACCTCCAAGAGGTGCAAATAAGGAAATCCCACCCGAGGGATAACGGTGCGTGCAAAGAACGAGGTCCACACATCTTCAGTCCGCGGTGGTGATTTCCTTATCTGCAACTCTATGGGGGTGGTGGATTTAGTTTCTCACCTTTCTTATGATATTGATGCATTTTGTATGTCTGATTTTTACGTTTATATATCGTCGCCACCGGTTGTCCATATGAGCGACGCCTCCTGAAGAGATTAGTCATTTTAGATTTTGGAGGATAGTGCAATGATACAGACAGAGACCCATTCAAGAGTCTCCTCTAGTTCTTGTACGTGCACAGTGTACAGCACCGACACGAGACCTCGGTTTAACGTCCTATCTGAAAGACTGTTAATTGTATTAGGGTCAGAAGGCGGATCGAACTTGCGATCCATGGATTACCAATCCAACGTGTTAACCACTGGTCTACAGATCCGTCTGTATCCTCCGATGCGGTGCGCATGGTCGTCAAGTGTTATAGTTGGTTGTTGGCGTCTGTGACCTGCATTGTTGATTCGCAGTTCTAAGCCGATACTTATTTCACGACAATCCTCAGACTTGCGTTCCTCACACTTAATAATGGACAATGTGGCTTTCCTACTGCTCGCGGCTGTTCGAAATTGGAATTCATTTTCTGCAAATAGGAACATTACTTGTAAGCCTATAATTTCACTGGAATAAAACAAGATAAATGATAAACATGGAAAAAAACAACCTCCATATATTGACTGCCCGAGCGGATTATAATTAACCTATATAATTATGGTACATACAATAGTACAAAATTAAATCACCAACGGAACTTACAGTACAGTATAGCTCTACTATCAGAATCCACGTGTACACTACAGTGCAGCTCTACTATCAGAATCCATGTGTACACTACAGTATAGCTCTACTATCAGAATCCATGTGTACACTACAGTATAGCTCTACTATCAGAATCCATGTGTACATTACAGTATAGCTCTACTATCAGAATCCATGTGTACACTACAATATAGCTCTACTATCAGAATCCATGTGTACACTACAGTATAGCTCTATTATCAGAACCCACGTGTACACTACAGTACAGCTCTACTATCAGAATCCACGTGTACACTACAGTATAGCTCTACTATCAGAATCCACGTGTACACTACAGTATAGCTCTACTATCAGAATCCATGTGTACACTACAGTATAGCTCTACTATCAGAATCCACGTGTACACTACAGTATAGCTCTACTATCAGAATCCACGTGTACACTACAGTATAGCTCTACTATCAGAATCCACGTGTACACTGCAGTGCAGCTCTACTATCAAAATTCATGTGTACACTACAGTGCATAATCCATAGATAAGATACACCATTCATGGATAACATACATCATTCATGGATAAGATACACCATTCATGGATAACATACATCATTCATGGATAAGATACATCATTCATGGATAAAATACAACAATCATGGATAACATACATATTTCATGGATAAGATACATCATTCATGGATAAAATACAACAGTCATGGATAAGATACATCATTCATGGATAAAATACAACATTCATGGATAAGATACATCATTCATGGATAAGATACAACAGTCATGGATAAGATACATCATTCATGGGTAAGATACATCATTCATGGATAAGATACAACATTCATGGATAAGATACAACATTCATGGATAAGATACAACATTCATGGATAAGATACATCATTCATGGATAAGATACAACATTCATGGATAAGATACAACATTCGTGGATAAGATACAACATTCATGGATAAGATACATCATTCATGGATAATATACAACATTCATGGATAAGATACAACATTAATGGATAAGATACATCATTCATGGATAAGATACAACATTAATGGATAAGATACATCATTCATGGATAAGATACAACATTAATGGATAAGATACATCATTCATGGATAAGATACAACATTAATGGATAAGATACATCATTCATGGATAAGATACAACATTCATGGATAAGATACAACATTCATGGATAAGATACAACATTCATGGATAAGATACAACATTCATGGATAAGATACAACATTCGTGGATAAGACACAACATTCATACAACATTCATGGATAAGATACAACATTCGTGGATAAGACACAACATTCATGGATAAGATACAACATTCATTCAACATTCATGGATAAGATACAACATTCGTGGATAAGACACAACATTCATACAACATTCATGGATAAGATACAACATTCGTGGATAAGACACAACATTCATGGATAAGATACAACATTCGTGGATAAGACACAACATTCATGGATAAGATACAACATTCATGGATAAGATACAACATTCATGGATAAGATACAACATTCAGGGATAAGATACAACAGTCATTCAACATGCCTGGATAAGATACAACATTCGTGGATGAGATACATCATTCATGGATAAGATACAACATTCAGGGATAAGATACAACAATCATACAACATGCATGGATAAGATACAACATTCATACAACATGCATGGATAAGATACAACATTCATACAACATTCATGGATAGGATACAACATTCATATAACATTCATGGATAAGATGCAACATGCATGGGTAAGATACAACATTCTTGGATAAGATACAACATTCATGGATAGGATACAACATTCATGGATAGGATACAACATTCATGGATAAGATACAACATTCATGGATAGGATACAACATTCATGGATAAGATACAACATTCATGGATAGGATACAACATTAATGGATAAGATACAACATTCATGGATAGGATACAACATTCATGGATAAGATACAACATTCATGGGTAAGATACAACATTCATGGATAAGATACAACATTCATGGATAAGATACAACATTCATGGATAAGATACAACATTCACTGATAAGATACAACATTCATGGGTAAGATACAACATTCATGGGTAAGATACAACATTCATGGATAAGATACAACATTCATGGATAAGATACAACATTCATGGATAAGATACAACATTCATGGGTAAGATACAACTTTCATGGGTAAGATACAACATGCATGGGTAAGATACAACATTCATGGATAAGAAACAACATTCATGGATAAGATACAACATTCATGGATAAGATACCACATTCATGGATAAGATACAACATTCATGGATAAGATACAACATTCATGGATAAGATACAACATTCGTGGATAAGATACAACATGCATGGATAAGATACAACATTCGTGGATAAGATACAACATGCATTCAACATGCATGGATAGGATACAACATTCATACAACATGCATGGATAAGATACAACATTCATACAACATTCATGGATAGGATACAACATTCATACAACATGCATGGAAAAGATACAACATTCATACAACATTCATGGATAGGATACAACATTCATATAACATTCATGGGTAAGATACAACATTCATGGGTAAGATACAACAGTCATGGATAAGATACAACATTCATGGATAAGATACAACATTCGTGGATGAGATACAACATTCATGGATAAGATACAACATTCATGGATAAGATACAACATTAATGGATAAGATACAACATTCATGGATAAGACACAACATTCATTCAACATGCATGGATAAGATACAACATTCATGCATAAGATACAACATTCATGGATAAGATACAACATTCATGGATAAGATACAACATTCATGCATAAGATACAACATTCATGCATAAGATACAACATTCATGCATAAGATACAACATTCATGGATAAGATACAACATTCATGCATAAGATACAACATTCATGCATAAGATACAACATTCATGGATAAGATACAACATTCGTGGATAAGATACAACATTCGTGGATAAGATACAACATTCATGGATAAGATACAACATTCATGGATAAGATACAACATTCGTGGATAAGATACAACATTCATGGATAAGATACAACATTCATGGATAAGATACAACATTCATGGATAAGATACAACATTCATGGATAAGACACAACATTCATGGATAAGATACAACAACCATGGATAAGATACAACATTCATGGATAAGATACAACAGCCATGGATAAGATACATCATGCATGGATAAGATTCATAATTCATGGATAAGATACAACAGCCATGGATAAGATACAACATTCATGGATAAGATACAACATTAATGGGTAAGATTCAACATTCATGGATAAGATACAACATTCATGGATAAGATACAGCATTCATCGGTAAGATACAACATTCATGGGTAAGATACAGCATTCATGGGTATCTTCATTGTTTAGTAATGACTGGAAGATGTACATTAACCGAGTTGGAAGTATGTCAGTACGTGAACGCAATAATATACGCACATACCGTTTGTATAAACCAGAAATGACAGCTGAAAGGTGCTCCCATCTTATCCTTCCCCCGCGACACCGTTCCGCTTTTAGTTAATTTCGGTGCGTTGTCGCTCTAATTAGAATATAGAGATTGAGAGATATGAAAACCTAGCATAATAGATCGTAAATGTCATGTGTGTACTGTTCTTGAGGATGAGATGCATGCTGTACATAGTGTTTCTTATACGATGAGTATTGACGTATGAATAAATGTGTGTTAACAAGCATATAATGTAGACCCAACATTGAATAGTATGACTCTAAGAGCTAAATTAATACTACTATTTACACATCCATCTTTGATTTGTATCTGTGCCAAAACCTGTTTTAATATTTTACAAAGATATGAGTTTACTTATGTAAATAATTTCTATTATAGTTTTATCTACTTTGAGAGGCAGTTGCTAATTAGTTCACCGTCGATCTGATCGAGGCTGATATTTTCTAAAACATTTCTTAGCTGCGCATGAGTACCCGTATTGGTTTAACACTCATCAAAACAAGGCCTGTATATAGCTCATACAAACAAGGCCGGTATATAGCTCATACAAACAAGGCCGGTATATAGCTCATACAAACAAGGCCGGTATATAGCTCATACAAACAAGGCCGGTATATAGCTCATACAAACAAGGCCGGTATATAGCTCATCAAAACAAGGCCGGTATATAGCTCATCAAAACAAGGCAGGTATATAGCTCATACATACAAGGCAGGTGTATGGATTATAAGACGCGAACCGAATCGTAAAACGTAGACATCTAAATTAAATGGCATATCGTATATAGGCTTTAAATCCTGGCTTAAATCCATTAACTGACTTGTAATCAGTTGGTTTTGACAAAATATTTGTTGGAGAGGATCGAATCTAATGTTGTATATGTGTGTAATATTGTATGATTGTGTTGTGCTAATGTTGTATATGTATGTAATATTGTATGATTGTGTTGTGCTAATGTTGTATATGTATGTAATATTGTATGATTGTGTTGTGCTAATGTTGTATATGTGTGTAATATTGTATGATTGTGTTGTGCTAATGTTGTGTATGTGTGTAATATTGTATGATTGTGTTGTGCTAATGTTGTATATGTGTGTAATATTGTATGATTGTGTTGTGCTAATGTTGTATATGTGTGTAATATTGTATGATTGTGTTGTGCTAATGTTGTATATGTGTGTAATATTGTATGATTGTGTTGTGCTAATGTTGTGTATGTGTGTAATATTGTATGATTGTGTTGTGCTAATGTTGTATATGTATGTAATATTGTATGATTGTGTTGTGCTAATGTATACATATACAATAAAATATTATTCAACTAAAATATGTTTCCAAGTTGATCTAGTAACATAGTTATTTACCATCGGTCCGTCCGTCTGTCCGACTGGACGAACATTATATGGCTGTGAGACTAACATTCAATTGAATACTGCTGATAGCCCCTCAATAATTAGGGTTTGGGGTTAATATCTAGTATTGCCTGCCCTGCCATATAAATACATTAGTCTATTTCTAAATATGGCCATTTGTTTACTATGTAATATATATATATTTGTCTTATTCGCCTGCTATCATTTTCGCGCCAAAATTATCAGTTCTCTTTTCGCGCGTAAATTACTAAATAATGTGTGCCTGGTATAAAGTTATCTGGACAGAGCTTGCACATGGCCAGTTATGTAATATAAAAGCCGAACTGGTTTGATGTGGGTAACATCTTAGTAATATTAGATAACATCACAGATGTCTAGGCGCCGTTATGGCCGAGTCTTCGGTTCGATAGTGTATATAAGAAACGGAATGTATTTACTAAATCAGAACACAATTAGGTTACCACCTGATGTGTGAGTAGGGTGTATTTCAATTTTATATATAGAACACATAAACATGTCTCTATATGATACTTAGAGATTCTGGACATCCTGAGAATCGTAACTGATAAAGATTAGTCGATTAAACAAAGATAGTTCAGCCATAATAAGGAACATATCGTTTCGGTGAACATTATCTGTTTATCATTTGTTTATTAACGAAAGTGAATGGCAGTTATAAAATCAGAAACATTAATGAAATTATCCGAATAGAGTAATTACGGATTAATCTAATTATCCCGTGTAGCCGGAGACGGCTAACATATTAAATAGTTCATTAAGCGTGAAATGAGAAGATACCAACTGTTATAGATTGCGTTTTGAGTATATGAATATATTATAGAAATAAAGATATACGACGAAAGAGAAATAATATATTGAGAGAAACGAAAGACGGTGTTGAGTTATTATTACAAAACAGTCAAACCTGTGTTAGTGGCCACCTCCATTAAGCAGCCAACCTGTATTAAGCAGCCAGTTTCCAGATTCCCAATCGGTTGTTTTGTTATACATTTGACCTCTATTAAGAAGACTCCCTTGGCTGGCTGCTTAAGATAGGTTTGACTGTATGTAGAAAAAGAAGAAACCCTAAACAACACCAACGAGTCTACGATAGGGTAGACCCTGATAAGAGCCTAAACAACATAGATTAATATACGAGAACAAGAAGAGTATGTGACACTATATCGGATCCCAAGCCCAGTACAGTATACAGAAGAATGATTAATTATGCTTACACAACTACGTCACAATTATCATTTGTCAATGTTTCATCTATAGTATTTCATCATATTCAACAACACGGGTTTTCCTGACATCTGATACAGGTTTTCTAAAACTTAACACATGTCACTACTCAAGATCCTTCCATTATCACATCAGTTACACATATAACACAATTAACCGTGCAAAGGACAACAGTAGAACAAAATAATTTGTTAAGAAGATTACAAAAGGGAAATTGTGAGATTTCCGACGAAATTGTTTGACAGAAGAAAAATGAGAAATTATTAGCCAGAGCATGTTTTGAATGCACAGAAATGTCTCAATTCAGCTGCATTCTGTTAGTGACGTGAAGAAAGATATTTCAGACAGCTTATTGTCATATTAAAATTCCAGTGACACACACTATATATATTACATATGGCATAGCCTGGGAACAGGGGAACAGGCGTCGATATATTTTGCCTTGGCAGTGAAATAATATATTTTAACACCGCGACTATTAATTGGGCCGTATTGAGTTTCTGAACATATCAACTGTCATTTGGCTAGAAGTTAAAAAGTGAAAAATCGACAGACTGGAACCCAGGCTAATGCAGATATACACAGTAGTGATGGTGTATCCATGTCTAATACCATATCCTAGCATTACGGTATATGTACAAGTATGTAAATGGGGCCTTTGCTGGGCATAGAGGTTGACTGCATATCACTTATCCTTCGCCGGTGTAAGTTCGAATCCTACTGGGGTGTCGAATTCGTGCGTGCGTGCGTGCGTGCGTGCGTGCGTGCGTGCGTTCGTTCGTGCGTGCGTGCGTGCGTGCGTGCGTGCGTGCGTGCGTGCGTGCGTGCGTGCGTGCGTGCGTGCGTGCGTGCGTGCGTGCGTGCGTGCGTGCGTGCGTGCGTGCGTGCGTGCGTGCGTGCGTGCGTGCGTGCGTGCGTGCGTGCGTGCGTGCGTGCGTGCGTGCGTGCGTGCGTGCGTGCGTGCGTGCGTGCGTGCGTGCGTGCGTGCGTGCGTGCGTGCGTGCGTGCGTGCGTGCGTGCGTGCGTGCGTGCGTGCGTGCGTGCGTGCGTGCGTGCGTGCGTGCGTGCGTGCGTGCGTGCGTGCGTGCGTGCGTGCGTGCGTGCGTGCGTGCGTGCGTGCGTGCGTGCGTGCGTGCGTGCGTGCGTGCGTGCGTGCGTGCGTGCGGCGTGCGTGCGTGCGTGCGTGCGTGCGTGCGTGCGTGCTGCGTGCGTGCGTGCGTGCGTGCGTGCGTGCGTGCGTGCGTGCGTGCGTGCGTGCGTGCTGCGTGCGTGCGTGCGTGCGTGCGTGCGTGCGTGCGTGCGTGCGTGCGTGCGTGCGTGCGTGCGTGCGTGCGTGCGTGCGTGCGTGCGTGCGTGCGTGCGTGCGTGCGTGCGTGCGTGCGTGCGTGCGTGCGTGCGTGCGTGCGTGCGTGCGTGCGTGCGTGCGTGCGTGCGTGCGTGCGTGCGTGCGTGCGTGCGTGCGTGCGTGCGTGCGTGCGTGCGTGCGTGCGTGCGTGCGTGCGTGCGTGCGTGCGTGCGTGCGTGCGTGCGTGCGTGCGTGCGTGCGTGCGTGCGTGCGTGCGTGCGTGCGTGCGTGCGTGCGTGCGTGCGTGCGTGCGTGCGTGCGTGCGTGCGTGCGTGCGTGCGTGCGTGCGTGCGTGCGTGCGTGCGTGCGTGCGTGCGTGCGTGCGTGCGTGCGTGCGTGCGTGCGTGCGTTATTTATCGTCGCTACCGGTTGCCCATATGAGCAACGCCTCCTGAAGAGATTAGTCATTCTAGATTTTTGGAGTTTGGAGGGTAGTGCAATGATACAGACAGAGACCCATTCCAGAGTCTCCTCTGGTTCTTTTACGTGCATGGTCTACAGCACCGACACGAGACCTCGGTTTAAAGTCCCATCTGAAAGACTGGTAATTTTATTAGTCAGACGGGGGATCGAACCTGCGATCCCTGGATTACCAGTCCAGTGTGTTACCACTGGAATACATATCCGTCTGTAATACTTTCAAACGAGAATGTGTCCAGGTGGTTCTGCCCGGTGCATTCCTGTCTGAAAAACTCAACACACGCACGCACGCACGCACGCACGCACGCACGCACGCACGCACGCACGCACGCACGCACGCACGCACGCACGCACGCACGCACGCACGCACGCACGCACGCACGCACGCACGCACGCACGCACGCACGCACGCACGCACGCACGCACGCACGCACGCACGCACGCACGCACGCACGCACGCACGCACGCACGCACGCACGCACGCACGCACGCACGCACGCACGCACGCACGCACGCACGCACGCACGCACGCACGCACGCACGCACGCACGCACGCACGCACGCACGCACGCACGCACGCACGCACGCACGCACGCACGCACGCACGCACGCACGCACGCACGCACGCACGCACGCACGCACGCACGCACATACATACATACATACACATACATACGTCAATCATAGTGCTACACAACACCGTTAAGCAACTATATTTGATGCAAATACAAGTAGATAACTACTAATATATATGAACGTCAATCCATTTAAACAAGTATATGAACGTCAATCCATATATAGACAATTTGCAATTACTGGACTGGAGTTTGCTTTTCTTTCCGGGAGATCAACATTTACTAGATTGTATCATGTAAAGCTTTGAACGAACAATTAGTGTGTGTTTATATTAACGAGTAAATAATTATATGTTATTTTGTCAGGTTGTGTAAATTATGCCTTTGATAAACTAAAAGTTCCATACACAACATGTTTTTACTCATAGCCCAAAAAATTTCTTCTAATGTAACAGACATGCATTATCAGGACAAGAACCCGGCCTCCTCCGTGGTCGAGCGGTTACGGTCGTTGACTTGTATACCACTGTAACCTATCATCACTGATGGTCACGGGTTCGAGCCCCGCTCAGACCGTATCTCATTTATATGAACAAGTTGGCAGTTTATTACGGAGGTTGGTGCACCCAAGTACTGGTTAACCGCTGAGGCCTGCCCAGGAAATGTGTTGTTAGGTAAACTGCCCGCCGGCGATATAGCCCCAAATGGTGCTGATGCAGGCGTAAAACCCGAAATATAACATAACATAATAATTATCAGGACAAGAACGACATAGTACACATAGTTTGCATGTGTCATCAAATAATGCGAGCCCCACTGGAGCCGTTACGATTGTGCCATTAGGCAAGGCAATTAAATTCCACGTTGCCTCTTCTATTTCCCTTGTGGCGATGGATTCCATCAGGAATGAGGTCTCGAGAGTGATTTATATAAGTTGAAATAACTTGTTTCGCAATCGAGCTAAAATAAATGTGTATAAACTAAACTAAATAATGCGATTTGAACTGTACCAATGTACTTCATGCTATTAATGTATTACTTTAACACAACGCATGCTTTAATAAAGGCACATATTTACAACGACGTACCTCGTATCTTTGTAAATAATGCCTATTGAGTGCTTTATATGTCGTCTTCATAATTAATTACAACTGAAAAGCATTTGCTAATTATGCTAATCCCAATCTGATTGGAATTGGTATTTGATCTTTTAAAGCATTTTTTAGTTTGCGAGTAGTGCTTATTTTGCTTTCAGTATTTTTCCTTCCATTACATCTTAATAAGATTTTAAATTTCAATTAGCGACTGCTTTTCAGCTTTATCTCACACATGTAGTTATCACATGTACATGTATATACAATAGTAGTGCAATATGTTATAGATGAATGATGTATATATACATAGTCTCTTGTAACTCTGAATTGAGTGGCAATGTACTTTTTAATATGTAAACTATATTCTATGTTTGTTATATGCTGTACATTGATGAGACTGAAATAAAGAATAAAATAAATAAAGGCACATAGTTTGGAGTACATACTTTAGTTGGATGTATTCATTAATAATTCCAATTAGGAATAATTGCTAGTTTACAACAGGGAACATCAATACACTTTCCAAAATTTACATATTATTAATTAACACATTTTAATTAACGAATCAATTCATTTAATGGAGGAAGTTACAAACAAATAGTTAGATCAATGCAATCTCAGATAAACTAATATAACTAATTAATTAATTGACCATGCGCAATATGCATACCCTTATCTGTTAGAAAGCCGGCGACTATTTTTGATACACTCAGGAAATGACGTGTGATGTAGGAGCATCATTAAAATTGACTGATATCAAAACTATGGTGCGCCGTTTTGCCATTTATTCGTTATTTATGGATATCCATAATTCCAAGTTGTTTGCAGAAATTGGTAAGCATTTGAAAGTGAACACTGGCCTATGCTAATAACTCACACAGGGCTATATGTCTCATTTCATAAACCACAATACAACTCCTCCAAGCTATCAGTTTATACAAATTTATTTTAGCTCGATTGCGAAACAAGTTATTTCAACTTATATAAATCACTCTCGAGACCTCATTCCTGATGGAATTCATCGCCACGAGGGAGAGAGAAGAGGCAACGTGGAATTTAAATGCCTTGCTTAAGGGCACAATCGTAACGGCTCCAGTGGGGCTCGAACTCTGGACCTTTCGCACCTGAAGCGAACGCGTATCCACAGCGCTATCACGACTTCCAAGCTATCGACATTCATACATATAAATCAATGAAAAGGCGGCCAATACATCATGAGCAACGTCAAATAACTGTGTCCTTTGTTGTCAAGCATTCTAAAACAAATGAGAATTTTATCAATTAAGGAATGAATAGTTTCCATCGGGGTATGAACTATATTGGCGTGGTTAAAGTGTGTGGAGGCCGAAGGATGGAAACTATTAACCCGCGATTCTTTACTTATATTTACATTAATTATTCTTTTCAATGTGACAAAGAAAAAAAGTATCACACTTTCCAATTAAAAGGTATTTACTCCAATTTGCGACTTACCGATTTAATCTTTATTTATTTCTCATCCATGTACATTACATAAAATATATACATAAAAGCTTACACATTAACAACAGTACATGGCCATTCTTCAAAGAATTATAAGAGACTATATATCACAGTACGACTATCACATAATTACAGTACAATTCACCAAGGTATTTACAACATAAAACCAAGAAACAGTTGCTAATTCTCTTGTTGAATATGAATTAAAATACATAAGTTTCAAACACTGAAATGGAAAAGAGGGCACTAATGTGCATATTAAGAAATATTTTAAAAGATCAATTATCAGCCTCGATCAGATCGAGAATGAACTAATTAGCAGCTGTTTCTTGTGATAAATAAAAGGTATCAACACATATATTTAAAAAATAAAAATAAATCATATATTATTTACAAAGGTAAAAGTAGCGTCGTTGAAGTATATTAAAACAGGTCTTGGCACAAATTCTAATTAGATATGGATCAGTAAACAGAAAAATAAGTTGATCAGTTTTGCTTAAATTAAGGAAGTTGCGTTCATACAACACTGCCTTTTCAAAAAGAACAGTTCTAAGGTCAGTGTATATGGTACATTCTAATAGTACATGGCGTTCATCTTCCAAAACACTACAAAACGGACATTTGCGATCTTCTAAATGTAGATTTTCATACCTTCCAGTTTCTATGCGAATTGGGGCAACTCCACACCTAAATTTACTATATGCAGACCTATGTCTTGTAGGTAAAATTAGGTTACAATATTCCTCAGTTCGAAAATCAGTTTTAAATGTACAATATGTTCTTAATTTATTGCGACCTCTTCCGGATGTACCAGAAACGCTAGTTATAGAGGAAGACCACTCTGCTACATATTTTACCATATCAGATTTTTCTACACGATCTACAAATGTGTGTTTAGATATGGGTACAGACAAATTACAAAATTCAACCAAATTATGATCTGCAAAATGCTTCTTGACGAAATAAAACCAGTTTTTGCAATTAGCAGATTTAATGTTTGCCCAGAGTGCAATACGTTTATTCAGTCTAGAATTGTTCGTATTAGCTAACCGTGTCCAAAATAATGCAATAGACTTCCATTGACGGACAGTAGGTGGAATCCAACCCATTTCTCCTGAGACCGCAGCATTAGGCGTGTATTTTCCAACACCCAGAAAAAATCTCATAGCTCGGTTTTGGACTGCATTTATACATGTAAATGTTTTAAAACCCCAGACTGAGGCACCATAAGCAATTACAGGCCAAACGATTGAATCGTATAATTTGGTAAATACGTTATAAGGTACTCCACCTATCATTTTGCATTTAGCAATCAGTATACCTAATGCACGACTTGCACTTTGAGCAACCATTTTAGCTGTAACATTTAGATCTAGGTGCTCATGCAGCACAACCCCGAGGTAAGTATATCTATCAACAGTTGCCAACTGGTCATGTCCACACTTAAATAAATAATCAGATCTATTTTCACGTTCTGGACGAAAATGTATAATGTTACTTTTACCAATATTAATTGACATATCATTAAGACAACACCAATCGTATAGTGAGTTTAACAATACTTGTAGATCGTGTGCGTTTTCAGCTAGTAAAACGATGTCATCAGCATATAGAAGTATACAGACAATCTCATCACCGTGTGGCGGGAACCTGGTAATTAGATCATCCTTGGAACAGCGTATACTGTAAGACACGCCTTTTCACGCGACGAACGTTGCCTAACGCTGTGAATGCGTATGCCCTTAACATCGAGTGCGCATGCCAGCTGCGCATCATTAGTTGGAAACCCTCATACGAAAGTGTATACAATCAGGGCACATACGTTCATCGAAGGAAATGCAATATTTAGCGATGTAAATATCTAAGGAACAATTCTACTACCCGTTAATATATATTTGACTGTTTTTTTAAACAAAGACTGTGTTTTAAAGCAAGAGCTTTACCTTGTTTTTCAGTATATTAATATTGTTAGTTGGTTGGTTGACATGTTATATAGAGAATATTATGTTACTGTCTTATAAAGTTTAATTTATTATGTGAGTTGGAGAAATATACAATGTGAGGCTCTGCTTCGCTCTGTCCCGCCTTGTATGTTTTCTATTAAAAAAACATCTAAGTAATACATAAATACACGAAAAGTGCAGTGATTATATTTCATGTGTCACGTATTGTATTATTTCATCAACTAATTATTAACTGATATATTCAAATTTCTCAGAAAACTGTATCATGTGTTTCACTATTTGTCAAACTTCATCATTTGTGGCTATAAATGTGCTTATGCTATTTAATGCCAATACACATTATGTTATGTTATGTTTTCGGAGACGAGCCTAACAATTTAAAATTGATAAGACAGTAACCTAATATTCTATTTATCCTATCTGCGGAAAAATAATGTTTTAGAGAGGAAAGATTACAAATATGCATGACCTGAAGTTCATCATACCATCTGTGAACATATGACGTCATGCAAGCATAATTATGACGTCGCGAAAAAACCGTGTATTAGGCACTGACTAATAAAGCAAAGTTTAATTAGGCAGGGATATTTTTTAACATTGTTACGCATGAATGTAGGATAAATGAGTATATATTGCCTGGTTACTGTGAGCCATGCTGATGGTAGAGTGCGGTATATCGCCGCATAAACGTATGATTGGCAGATTGTTGTATTCTGTTTGACAGGTTCTGGTGGAGGCAGTATCATGCATGATCTGTGGTGGTTATTGGAAAATCAGAAATCAAGCCTGGTCATTATCCAAGGAAACCTTAGTGCACAACGCTCTAGTAATTTTTTCAGGGCGATACAATGCTCCATGCATGCAGAATAACGGACCTGGCACCTTCCAGCATGACAATGCAATACCTCGTATAACAACACAGTTCCATAACGTCAACGTCTTGTCTTAGCCCGCTGCTTCTCCTGGTATGAACCCAATATAAAACATCTGGGATGCATTGAGACGGACGGCCAGGTAAGTCCAGTCACCAAATTTATACTATAAATGTCCTCCGAAATGCACTTTTGTTAGAATGGCAACGTATCCCAGATGAACTCATACAACGTTACGTCAATTCAATCAGACGACGTATTATACGGTGCATTCGTAAAGACGGATGTCATACTGGTTATTACAATGTTAATTGTTATAATGACCTCTAGATGCTCTTATATCAGTATTTACTTTCTAGTTAATTGTTATAATGACCTCTAGATGCTCTTATATCAGTATTTACTTTCTAGTTAATTGTTATAATGACCTCTAGATGCTCTTATATCAGTATTTACTTTCTAGTTAATTGTTATAATGACCTCTAGATGCTCTTATATCAGTATTTACTTTCTAGTTAATTGTTATAATGACCTCTAGATGCTCTTATATCAGTATTTACTGTATATCCTAATATTGTTTAATAACTTTTCATTTTGACCCCTTTGCCCATAATTATTCATAAACAACGCATACCGTGACTGTTTCACATGAAAATACAAACAAATCAGTTCATTTTCTGGGGTCAGTGTAGTTTACACAAATTTATTTTAGCTCGATTGCGTAACAAGTTCTTACAACTTATATTAATCACTCTCGATACCTCATTCCTGGTGGAATCCATCGTCACGAGGGAGAGAGAAGAGGCAACGTGGAATTTAAATGACTTGCCTAAGGGCACAATCGTAACGGCTCCAACGAGGCTCGAACTCCGGACCTTTCACACCTGAAGCGGCTATCACGACTATGTGGGGTTAGTGTATATTAACTATTGATGTCGGCTACACCAGCAGAAACGCTTGGGGTCTGGACACATGTTGCGGGTTCAAAACCACAAAACTACTGTCAGTATATAGCCTTGATAGTGACGGGGTGTCATTTTTAAACTTGCTTGGAATGGCGTAAATATTGTTGTATGTATAGTGTCAAGCCTATACTGTATCATGGTGTTCTTAATTAAAAACTGAAAAGGAAAAATGTTTTTTAGTTTTGTTGTTTGAACCCACAAACATTTGTCAGGACCCCAAGCGTCTGTGTACACAATGGTGTAATATACGCAGTGAATGCATATATATGAAGAATCCCTCCGTGTCATGTTCTCTATCAACAATGCAGACTGGTCATGCTTGTGTACAGCATTCACTGGCTCTCTTAATAGAATGAAATCCCGGAACATTCTATTTAACAGAGCTAGAACTAGTTTACAGTGTCATGTATGCAATATTACTCGTGTGTCTGCGACAGTATTCTAGAGGACATAGAAAACGCACACTTCGGATAAATGTGTTTTACACGAAAAAACAATAACTATATAAATACATAGTTTCAAATATTTTGGAATATTTTTAGTTGTTCAGTTTGTGTTTTGTAATAAATATGTGATATATCTTTGATGGAATCCTTCGTATTTCGTGTTCATGTAATAATAATCATATAATGTAGATTTGCGTTTTCTATGTCCTCTAGTATATAATGTAGGTGTGCGTTTTCTATGTCCTCTAGTATATAATGTAGGTGTGCGTTTTCTATGTCCTCTAGTATATAATGTAGGTGTGCGTTTTCTATGTCCTCTAGTATATAATGTAGGTGTGCGTTTTCTATGTCCTCTAGTATATAATGTAGGTGTGCGTTTTCTATGTCCTCTAGTATATAATGTAGGTGTGCGTTTTCTATGTCCTCTAGTATATAATGTAGGTGTGCGTTTTCTATGTCCTCTAGTATATAATGTAGGTGTGCGTTTTCTATGTCCTCTAGTATATAATGTAGGTGTGCGTTTTCTATGTCCTCTAGTATATAATGTATGTGTGCGTTTTCTATGTCCTCTAGTATATAATGTAGGTGTACGTTTTCTATGTCCTCTAGTATATAATGTAGGTGTACGTTTTCTATGTCCTCTAGTATATAATGTAGGTGTACGTTTGCTATGTCCTCTAGTATAGTTTACATTATTGCATACGTTACTATAAATAGTAACAAATTTAATGGTAGAAAAGCAAAATATCTGGTCGACGCGGGCAATATATTTCGATTTTCGGCTCGCCGAGAACGAATCACGAGCATGTGTCACAGGTAGCAACAACATAGTAACTACATTGTGTAAACATGGCCGCCGAAGCAACACTAAAGTCGTTGTCTGACAGATTGTTGTCTCTTGACGGTAAAATGGCTGAGCGAAATAAGCAAATAACAGCAGAAGAAACATACGGCTATGTATGCAATAAAGAAGTTATTAAACGGCTGCGGTGGGCCATTTGTGGATATTGGCGCACCTATCCAATATTGGCCCACCTATCCGATATTGTCCCTCGGGCCTAACGGCCCTCGGGCCAATATCTCCATAGGATGCGCCAATATCCACAAATGGCCCACCTCCGCGGTTAATAACCACTAAGTATCATGTATGTAATATTACTCGTGTGTTTGCGACAATATATTCCTCACAGTATCTATCCAGGGCGCCCATCCTATTGCTCATTCCACACCGTCTAATCAGCAGTGCCTGAATTGTAAACCTATTCATTTCGGGCGTATATTAATATTTATGGCGGATACCGAAGACATATAATAAAAAAACCAATTAATCACTCGCTGATATTTAGCTAATATTAATTGCAATGCATCAAGTTCATATTAATAACTCGGCCGGAAATCCTATGTACAGATGAGTTTCATAAAATGTTGTACCTATGAGATTGTTGCAAAAGTAGTTGTCATATCGTAGTTTATTTATCGTCGACGCCGGTCTATAGTACATTAGTACATAGTACAAGCGTA
This sequence comes from Archivesica marissinica, assembly GCA_014843695.1. Lineage (NCBI taxonomy): Eukaryota > Metazoa > Mollusca > Bivalvia > Venerida > Vesicomyidae > Archivesica > Archivesica marissinica. The sequence continues at coordinate 88,898,191 of CM026387.1, forward strand.
ACAGCCGCTTGCTTTATGGTCGCAATGTCTCACACAATCTACACGGAACCTCATTGCTATGAAGAGATTAGAGAGGAAGCTACTACTACAGGCTAGGATTGTTTCGCACGCACGCACACACACGCACGCATGCACGCGCGCACACACATAATGTTATGGTAGTAAGGAGACCACTACATCGGAGGCACGTTAATTAATGATATAACTTCCTCATCACTTTCAAAGTTTACACAATCCATGCTTCGGAGATTTGCTGCCGATTCCGCAGTTAACTACTTTACTCATTGTAGCGCAGCATGGATTTTATCCTCTACAACGTTTTCAGGACATAATGAACATTTGCTGTCGTCTATGCAGATTGCTATATCGACCAATTCTATATGTGCATATACGCCGCATGGAGTACAACATTACAGAAAGGTTTAACATCAATACAGTTGTTTGGTATAACACTCTAGTCCAACGGCCAGATAGACCCTTCGTCAACAAACTATGTACAGGTGTTTTATTGTTTTCTGGGACCTATCGCAACTAAACCTACTCGATTAGTGCAGTGGTTAGTGCAGTGGTGCATGCTCGTTCCAAACTATTGCAACCCGGGTTTGATCCTCAGATCCAGTTCGGGGGACGCATTATCGGACAGGTGGGTTTTCTCTCACATATATATATACCTCACATATATAGTCCATCCCAATAGTGTAATCGTGGTATTCAGGGATCGCAGGTTCGATCCCCCGGGTGATCCTAATACTATATATGGGACTATCGTTATACACAATTAATTTAGCTGGGACTATAAGCGGAAGTCTCGTCTATGCTATACATCTGACATGTAAATTAACCAGGGAAGGTTCTGGAATTGGAGCGTCTTTTGTATCTTGCACTATCCTCTAAAACATAAAATGATTAATATACTTCTGGGGGCGTCGTCCCGACTAATTAGGTTCGGCGATAAATAAACGTATACAAAAATAAAAAATGGTGGCAACTATTTTCCCCTATGTGATCACAGGGATTCTGCACGTTTGTGGGTACTAGTATATATATTTAAGTACAGGGATTCTACTCTGTAGGATGTCAGATTTCGCATCGATCAGTAAAATGGCCCTATCTGAAACAATTTTGAACAAATCTGTCCAAATATAACGCCTATCCCGAGTCTTTATATTGTTCTTCAAATAAAACACAACTTTAAGCTGCGTGCATGTATACTTTGCAAATAATTGCCACAGACATTGGCCATAGCAGGTCATATTTCCATACTAGGACACGGGTTCTGTCAGCAACAACAAAAAATCTTCGACGGGAGAGTATTAACAGTGAATAACATTATCAATAAAATTTGTTTCCACTAACGTGTAGGTTTATTCGGCAAAAATGTACGTCAAAAAGAGATTTCGTAGAATTTTTCAATTTGTTTTGAAAATTTCTAAAGCGGCGCAGTCCGCGTTGAAACGAGCGTTCTGATTGGATTATTAGAATGTAACAAGATGTTTGTTTGTTTGTTTTATGATATATATATTAGTACCCTCAAACGTGCCGAATCCCTGTGTATGTGATAGGTCCCATGAACAAAATGTAAACACGTCGCATACGGTGGTAGTGGTGCACTACTTTCCTTAACTATTTTAACGCATCTACATATTACCCGATACAGTAGTGTGAAGATAATGCACAGGTGTGTGTGTGTGTTTTACGTTTATTTATCGTCGCTACCGGTTGCCCATATGAGCGACGCCTCCTGAAGCGATTAGTCATTTTAGAATTTTGGAGGATAGTGCAATGATACAGACAGACCCATTCCAGAGTCTCCTCTTATTCTTTTACGTGCACGGTGTAAAGCACCGACACGAGACAACTGTTTAAAGTCCCATCTGAAAGACTGTTCATTTTATTAGGATCAGGCGGGGGATCGAACCTACGATCCCTAGCTTACCAGTCCAACGTGTTAACCACTGGACTACAGATCAGTCTGTTAGAATGCACATACTTGCTCAAGGATTATATGAAGATGTCATGTAATTGTGCTATATAGAGTTGGATATTATCGCCAATCGCCCTATTTACGGACATCACCTGTCAGTAGCAGGTACTTGGAATATATGGTAGACGCTAACACTGCATACACAAAAATGAGCAAAACAGATCAATATTCATTTTTATTTCGAAATATGTAAATGTTGATATTTTTTATTATTCTCATACACGTGTACACTAAATATCATTTACACAGAGATATAATTATGCAAAGAAATATTAGTTTTTTTGGGTAAGTCTAATGCTTGGCTTTACAAGGTCACCTGTCAATCATGTGACAATACCGGAAACATTTCTGGTACATGAAATTCCATTGGTGTCCGAAACGTAGGTTCTATAATTGACGCCTTGTTGAATTCACATGTGAGTCCAATTGGGGTTTTATTGTAAAAGATGCTATGCAATATTGAGTTTAGTCAAGCGTATTAACTGCAAGAATGATCACTTTACACAGTACTATTATTCCATCTACTATAACAGAGACTGACTAGAAGTTATTCACAGTCAAACCTTAAGTGACCGAATACCGGTACTCCCATGGTAGTTGGAGCCGTTACCGGGCTGTTGCAACAGTATGTGCTTCTAAGTGCTAGGCAAGCACTTTCATGGCAATTAATGACTTAATCTCGTTACTTCATAACTGAACGGGAGTGTGTTAGCCCATAACATAACTAGTATCTAGGGAATCTAACTTTAAAACTGACCTCCCTCCCACTCGTCTGATAGTACGAGAGCAAACATTATTTAGAATTATTTATACGCAAAGCTAACACTTCACAAACATTGGCCAGTCTCGACATCACACGCACGACATTAAGTTGTAGAGATATGCTTGACTATGGTAATACCACTAACCTTGTTATTGTCAGCAGTCATACAAATAGATTAACAATCAGTAATTGTAATTAGACGAACATGCCAATTAGCTATATTTACTACTACACATGTGCATGTCCCTTCCTGTCGTTTATGAATTAGTACAGTACAAACACGAGATAGTGATAGGGGAATTTGAAACAGATATGGTCGTAGCTGATTGGTTGAATTGCTGATGGAATTATCATTTCGGTGCATGTTCGTTTTATTTACTTTTACCAAGAAAGACAAGAATTGATTGTTCTAGGAAATAGGGACATGACAAATATTTTAGATAGTATTTGGAAATAATGCCGGTAATATTTCGCTTCAGTACGAAAGCAATCTGAACGACATACATACAAAAACATATGGTCTTTATAGCCACGTTTATGGATTGTACAGTGATTAGAATTGCTTTTGTATTGTGTGTTATTCCATGTAGTTTGCCATTATGAAGCGATGTAAGCACGAATCGATTGTCTAGCATCAGTGTATGGTATCTTACAAGTGGGAAAAGCCGCTTACTAATGCTGATAAAAACTTGTGGCCCAGCCCATTTTGCTTTCCTTTGTGTGTCAATCTTTGTACTCGTGTATATAATGCAATTACATATTATTAAACTAGACTGTTACAAGTTGTACATTTTAGAATACGCACATCTTTGGTATCTTACAAGTGGGGAAGGAGGGTCACTTACTAATGTTGATCCAACTTGTGGCCCAACCCATTTGCTGTCATATGTGTGTCAATCTTGGTACTGTTATATATGTGTGTATAATGCAATAACATATTATTAAACGAGACTATTACCAGTTGTACCACTTAGATTACGCGCATCGTCAGCACTTTGACCAGTCACTTGATATCCAGAAATAAATAGCATGCTTAGTAGCTGTAATATCTGTATGTTTAATAAGTAATGTGTGAATAAGGTATTTGTAATGTTCATGTGAGTTGACAGAATTTCAGAACTAAAGTTACATTATACATGTATATAAACTGTTTTACATGTTTTCTGAATTAATTCGTGTCGGACAGCACGTCTCATTGGAAATGACAGTGGAAGAGTTTATGTAAACAATCTGTGTTCAAATAGGAACAAATAACTTACCGATTTGGTCTTGTTGCATGTAACATTACAACCTATTTAAGCATTTGCACTGAGACGCGCGCGGTTTAATTCCATCGAATATGTAACTTGACTGTGCTTATAATTATAATACTATTTAAACTTTTACTATTCAACCTCCTTTATTTGGATTTCTACAAGATACGTTAAATCAGAGTCCATATTGTCGTACTCATATATTTAAGCAATATAATGTTTATAAATAATGAAAATGTAAATTATAATATATTATATGTATACTAGGTATTGTCAATACCGTATATGATTTCTCATATTGACATATTTTTCACGTGAATGCTTTTATGTATATATATATGTGTTGTACAATGGTAAACTTTTAAGTTCAAATCTCTTCTTTGTCACTTTATTGAAAGTGGACTAACGAACCAGGTACAGGGTAATATACAAGCTTGTTTCAAGGAAATACTACAATGGTCAGATCGCAAACATGTTTGTTTATATGATTATTTGAACTTCACAATCAACAATAATCACTGTTGTGCTTGTTGTCGTGATGTGCATACATATACCTGGATTAACGTTATATATCGATGTGCATACATATACATACGTGGATTAACGTTATATATCGATGTGCATACATATACCTGGATTAACGTTATATATCGATGTGCATACATATACCTGGATTAACGTTATATATCGATGTGCATACATATACCTGGATTAACGTTATATATCGATGTGCATACATATACCTGGATTAACGTTATATATCGATGTGCATACATATACCTGGATTAACGTTATATATCGATGTGCATACATATACCTGGATTAACGTTATATATCGATGTGCATACATATACCTGGGTTAACGTTATATATCAATGTGCATACATATACCTGGATTAACGTTATATATCGATGTGTATACATATACGTGGATTGACGTTATATATCGATGTGTATACATATACGTGGATTGACGTTATATATCGATGTGTATTACCCTTGTTCCATACACTGTGGACGTCATCATGAACTATAAACATTTCCACCACATCCAAATAACAAGAATTTATATTGTCAACAAGTAGAACCGTCAGAGATCATATAAATATATGTACAACCTATATGGCTGTAGTATCCGGTTCTATGGTAATAATGTTGTTAAATGTACTGCACTAAATTGCGGCATCAAAACCAATTTGTTTTTCTCCAAAATGGTTAAACATACTCCATTTACTCGTATAGTATTATTGCCGCATGGCGTGTATGTCGATAGAATTCCTGACAAAGCAGCTAAATCTCGCCACGATGTGCTACAGAACATGCTCCAGTAGTATAACACATAAACAACATCTTACAAAGAAAAGCTACTCTTATATGAAACCGTATTATTGTCGTTTGGATGAGGAATTCGTATTCTCGCATGCTACAAGAATATGTCAGAAAGGAAATTGCGGCCAATATCTGAGACCCATCTGTAGGTCATATGGTCCGGTTTTCCTTAGCAACAAGGCATAGGGAGGATACATCATTCCACAAGGCATATTGATGTGTTTATTTAGGTATGGAGGATACACCATTCCACATGGAATACTGATGTGTTTATTTAGGTATGGAGGATACATAATTCCACATGACATACTGATGCGTTTATTTAAGTGTTTGTTAGTTTTAGTGGTTTAAAATCTCACAGACAGTTTAGGTGATATGGCAATTCATTGGCGGAGGAAGACCCCGGCTAGTCTTCTGAGCAGTATGTCAGGGACGGACGGACGGACACCTGGGTAGACCCACCAACCGTCCGCAAACCAGCTGGACAGCTTCCTCACCCCCAGTGAGATGTGAACGTACAGTGGGGCTAGATTAAATAAATCTATGTCATCTCGAATTAAACGAGATTCTCTGACGCAAAGAAATGACAACGAGGCACATTGGATGGTGGCACCCCCCCCCCCTCCCCCTGAATCCCGAATACTTCTTATTTTTTCAGTGAGTCCCGAATACCACCTTATTATTTCGCTGAATCCCGAATACTTTGTAACCAGTTTAACACATTGAAAACACGCCCCCAAGAACATTGTGTCTGTTTACAGTAGTGCAAATGGTAAAAATTTTTATAAGGGAAGTAACCCTGGACATTATCTAAAGTCCGAATAGATCGTATAGGTCCGTACATCAACAATTTACGTCTTATACACATACACTCGCTTTTGAAGCATGTTTCGTGGTATTGTTGTCGTTAAATTGGTAATAGAACCAAGATTATTGTCCAAGAAAACAATTTATATATATCAAAAGATGTTTATATTGCGTACCGCGTACGGCGCTCTTGCGTCCCGAATACAGACTAAATAGGCCATGAATCCCGCGTACCAAAAGGGGGGTGTCACCCTCACATTGGGATTTCCCTGTTCTAATATATACGGGTAATTATGAATATGACTCCGTTTGTAGCAGAAAATCTACAATATTATGGTTAGGGTAAACATGTTTCAGCAAATAAAATGCATGTAATGCATGTAATGCATGAACGAATGCAATAAACACATCGCTGGCAATAGTTTATTTTCAATAATCGCAATTGAAACAGCCTATGTTGAAATCGAACGAAAAATGACTGCCATTTTTATTATGTTCACAGGAACGCTTAGCAGCCACGGGCGCCCACCTGCAAACATGATGTCTACAAGAAAAGCATAATCGTTGTCGAATATCTATCTCTTCCTTCGACGGGGATGTCATATTCCTCATGTAATACCTAGTTCAGTAATTATGTCCTCCCAGTAATGTGTGTGTGGGGGGAACATACTTTTAATGCTTAATAATTTTTAATCGAAACTCAAGGATAAGCTTAAAGCTACACTGCATCAGTGAAAACACACATTTCTAGAGATTGTATTTTCATATTATATGGTATAATTTTTCAAATACTGGGTATTTAATAAACAAACGTCGTATACGCGGTTTGTTGACATAACAAAATAATGTAAACATCCATGCGTAATACAACTAGTGTATCCTGAATAACACGATTTATGGTACAGCTTTATACCGTTATATCTCACATTTGTGCCTATATATTTGTAGACTATTCTTAGTTAAATTATCTCTAAACGACATTATCTCGCGTTCAGAATTGACTGCGATGACAAACAAACGTCAATTCAGGAGCATGGTTGACCGTTATATGAAATCATACTTTCAATCCACAAAAACACTGTTTATTGATTCAATGTTAGTTAGAATGTATTCGGAATGATTTGTAGTAGCAATGCATTTATACGTGAAAATAATGCATTTTATTTGCTTTTTGCGATGTAATGTCGCTTTAAACCATTACCATTCAAACATTACCGTAACATGATCATATTCAGTATACCATGCCCGAATACGAAATGTGTGCAGCAATTTAAATAGCGACCTAACTAATGTTGCTAGAACTTGTGGCCCGATCCCTTTGTCTTTCTTTAATTTGTCGTGTTTTGTATTCACAATATCACATGCATATATAAAACGAATCGAGCAATAAAATACGATTAAACTGTTATGTATTTACCGCCTGTCCCTCCGCAATCATACAATGATACCCACGTAGCTAAGTGAAACGCTATAGCTGTACTGTCCCACACGAGTACATTCTCGGTGGTATATCCATGTCCCACACCAGTACATACTGGGTGGTATATCCTTGTCCCACACTAGTACATACTGGGTGGTATATCCTTGTCCCACACCAGTACATACTCGGTGGTATATCCATGTCCCACACCAGTACATACTCAGTGGTATATCCTTGTCCCCCACCAGTACATACTCGGTGGTATATCCTTGTTCCACACCAGTACATACTCACTGGTATATCCTTGTTCCACACCAGTACATACTCACTGGTATATCCTTGTTCCACACCAGTACATACTCGGTGGTATATCCTTGTCCCACACCAGTACATACTCGGTGGTATATCCTTGTCCCACACCAGTACATACTCACTGGTATATCCTTGTTCCACACCAGTACATACTCACTGGTATATCCTTGTTCCACACCAGTACATACTCGGTGGTATATCCTTGTCCCACACCAGTACATACTCGGTGGTATATCCTTGTCCCACACCAGTACATACTCGGTGGTATATCCTTGTCCCACACCAGTACATACTCCGTGGTATATCCTTGTCCCACACCAGTACATACTCGGTGGTATATCCTTGTCCCACACCAGTACATACTCGGTGGTATATCCTTGTTCCACACCAGTACATACTCGGTGGTATATCCTTGTCCCACACCAGTACATACTCAGTGGTATATCCTTGTCCCACACCAGTACATACTCAGTGGTATATCCTTGTCCCACACCAGTACATACTCGGTGGTATATCCTTGTCCCACACCTGTACATACTCGGTGGTATATCCTTGTCCCACACCAGTACATACTCGGTGGTATATCCTTGTCCCACGCCAGTACATACTCGGTGGTATATCCTTGTCCCACACCAGTACATACTCAGTGGTATATCCTTGTTCCACACCAGTACATACTCGGTGGTATATCCTTGTCCCACACCAGTACATACTCCGTGGTATATCCTTGTTCCACACCAGTACATACTCGGTGGTATATCCTTGTCCCACACCAGTACATATGAAGGATACTCACACAAGACTGTCAAGGACACATGCTTCCAGCTAGTTATGTCCATGCGGAATCTCGTTATCCGTATTTCCACGTGACACTTGTCTTCCGCTCTCAAGTGGTGTAGTGATATTAAAGCCAGTACCGTAGCCAGAGGCAAATTTCAACCGAGGCAATCTAGGGGGTCCGGGGGCATGTTCCCCCTTAAAAGTATTGAGTATAAATATAATGTCCTGCGTTTTCTGGTTTAATGAGTTTAGACGTATAATTATGTACTGACCTTTCAGCTCTCTAGCAGTCAACATTTTATACAGCAAAGGGATATTGTTTGCATTTTATTTATTTAATTTTTCATTTATTTATTTTTTATTTGGTAATTTTAAGCGAGGCACCTGCCTCGGTATTCCTCAGTGTGAATACGGTCATGGAAGCGTTCAATTTCGGTATCATAGTTTTTGCTAACATCAAAATTAATGTTGAAATTCATCGTCATCATGTCCATATTATTTTTTATTACATTTATATTATTACAGTTGTATAAAACTTGTCACGTTCATAAATGTCACTCTGCCATAGTTTATGAAAATTATGTTTGTCATGGAGAAAATCAAAATAAGCTATTAGCTTCCGAATGAATCCATCTGTTGTTGTATATTAATGTTACAACACGATGTAAATAGTGATAAATAAAATATGTTTAAACTAAACTAATGTTGAAATTGATTTTATATGTGAAATTGAAGGATTAATAATCTTAATCTATACAGCAAAAAATCCAAGTGACGGGTTTAGTAGTACAACACAATACTACCGCTAATGTTCTAGACGAGATACTCCTTATAGTATCGACTAGTTCTTGGAAACGTCGACTAGTTCTTGGAAACATGGTAAATAAAACAATAAGTCTGGTAAATTGTCTTTAATAATCCGGCTGTACATTATCTGCGTTTTTGTGTGCGTTATATTAGGGGGAAATATATCGTCTAATCTTACGCTGCATATCTCGGGAACATCGTGCTTTGAAGGGTGCTTCAAAGAAAGTGATCAAATGAGTGCACAACGACTGCAACCACATACGTTACAGAATTATATCTGGTGTCAGTAACATATAATAGCACATTACTGTGAACAAAACTGCATTTGCATCCTAATAAACGATTCTCTCTCCCTCGTGGCGATGGATTCCATCAGGAATGAGGTCTCGAGAGTGAGTTATATAAGTTGAAATAACTTGTTTCGCAATCGAGCTAAAATAAATTGGTATACACAAATAAACGATTCTTCTATACCATGCGCAAAGTGAATTGTTTGCAGTGAATGGCGTCTTGTGGAAACTCAAACTGGCGAGAATATATCCACATATGTGTCAAAGCTAGAATCACATTGAAATAAATCTTTCACATCAATTTGTCCACCACGTTATACTGTCTTGTAATGTTTAAAAGGAAGAGAATAGCTTACAGCATACACATACAATACGTGATAGATGGATTTTAGTGTTTCTTCAAGTTGCAACACTCACCAGTATATTTTTCTATGCCCGCCAACTATATATATGCTTCTATAATCACAAAACTATAGATACATTTTATCCCGTACTCTATGACCGTGGGAAAAATATTAGACTCATTACGAGACCAATTTACCCAACTCATAAATACTAATCCGCACGATGGGATTATTTTGTCTACTACGTGAGTCAGTATGATAGTAACATTATTTTCATTCATTACACGTCACCAGGCCAATAACAATCGATTGACCTTTCATCCCAAAATGACAAACAATCCGACAGAGAATAAGTATATTAACTATTATATCCCACACTCTTTAAATATTATATTTGTCTTTCGTTTTATATCATTTAGACGTAATAGTGGAACTATGTCGTGAATAATATTGTATTTGTATATAAAATTTGGATACATGAAGAAGAATCCCCCAGCATATTTCTATACATTATTATGCATGATATGATTGTTTATACAACTGCTTTCATTTCAGGTCATTCCCGGAAGCACCACGTGGCTAAATATTTGTTTCTGTTATATACCCTCATGTTGTACACATGTACCTGAGAGAATAAAAGTATATGTCTGTATGTCTGGCTTATGATTTCCAACGAATGATTGAGTTTTAACAGTGAAAGAAAATGCTATCTTTCACCGTTTTGAAACAGTAGATGACATTTTCTTTGCCACTGCTCGTGTTTCGAATTCCTCCATGGTTGGATGCACTTTCGTATTTCATCTATATTCTGACAATCATAAACAGTTCATTTTAAAGTAAATTGTTCTAATGAATTTTGTTCTGTCTGTCGTTTTTAAATTTTACACCAAACAGAAAATCAAATTAAGATTATACTGGAACTATTTTTATTGCGAATGTGCACACTAACATAAGTGGTTGTGAGTTGTAGTAAAATGTCCGCCTCCGTGGTCGAGTGGTTCAGGTAGCTGACTTGTATACCACTGTAACCTATCATCTCTGATGGTCACGGGTTCGAGCCCCACTCAGACCGTGTCTCATTTATATGAAAAAGTTGGTAGGTAAACTGCCTGTCGCTCAAATGGGAAACAGATAGCGACGTTAAATAAACTTGTTAAGTAAACTGCCCGTCGCTCAAATGGGAAACCGGTAGCGACGTTAAATAAACTTAAATTTAAAAAAACTAAAACTAAAATGTAGTTGCAGTTAAAATTAATAAATTTGACAACTTATATTATAGTAGACAAAACATTGGTACTCTTAAAAGCAAAAGAAGATTTGTGTTTATTAGTGTAAGATAGGAATTTATTTCATATTGTGGTCAAGGAAATGGGAATTTCCATGAGTAGCGTTACACATACAATATTACACTAGTATTACACAAATATCCTCGTAATAGAAAGCCAAATTGAATTTCTAATGACGATTTGCCAATAGTAAAAATGTGAAAATTCGCAGATTATAATATAGATCAGCTGTAATGCAATATGTGGTATCATATTGCGTAGCACGATACCACCTCACGTGAGTGCACTGTCCAGTATGTTACCGCGGGCACATTGCATGTCGGCCCCCGTCCACCGGCAGTGTGGCACCAGTGATAAACGACGCACTATCTGACGCCAGAAAGGCTATCGCAGCTGCCACTTCATCTGGTTCACCCGGGCGACCCAGCGCGTGCGTTTCCTTAGAGTGTTCCAGAAACTGAAATGACATAATTATATCAATATTACAGTCACAGGCTAAAAAGAGAAATTATTGATATATCGAAAGCAATGATTGCATTAGAATATTAACTAATTTGAATATACTACTACGTGTATGGGATATGTATATACGTCACGAGTAAACACGCGGTACAACTTAGTTAAGCATACATAGTTAAGTATGTAAGATAGCCACGGCGTTCCTGGTTGATTAGCCAACGAATAGGCGTGGATATATTTTGCCTGGTCAGTCAAATAAATATATTTTAACACCGAAACTATTAATTGGGCCGTATTGAGTTTCTGATAGCCTGGGGAAACTCGACGGGTTTTCCGTGTAATTATTGACTAGCATTAATACTATTAATAGACATATTATTAGCACGTGACTTAATTAATGACGTACTTGAGTCGAAAGCGAGGTATTTAAATGTTGGTAAAACTTTACAATTGGCCGCCATGGTTTACGGGTCAAAGGAACGATAAATAGTTTTAAAAAGTACAATGTGCGTCTGAGTTACATATTAAATTTTACTAAGGATTCAAATCGTCCTGGAAGTCGTGATAGCGCAGTGGATGCGCGTTCGCTTCAGGTGCGAAAGGTCCGGAGTTCGAGCCCCGCTGGGGCCGTTACGATTGTGCCCTTAGGCAAGGCATTTAAATTCCACATTGCCTCTTCTCTCCTTCATGGCGATGGATTCCATCAGGAATGAGGTCTCGAGAGTGATTAATATAAGTTGAAAGAACTTGTTTCGCAATCGAGCTAAAATAAATTTGTATAAACTAAGTCGTCCTTACTTCAAGTAAGCCGAATCTATCCAGTATCCATTACCACATAAACGTAATAATTAAAATCCGCCTTTTCGTCGATATAACACAGAGACGGGAAAGTATATGTTTGCAATGTAAATGAAGCTACGGGAGCATTCGTGTATATTCGGAAATGATCGTGTATAATCGTGCCTATTCAGCGATTTCCGATATAATTCCGTTTCTATATTTAGCGATAGTATCGTGTAGAGAAGAGTTGTCGTTCTTTAAAGCTACATCATGAACTAATTAGGATGCAAGTAGATGGCGCTATGGAAATCAAGTTTCCCCAGGCTGTCATTTTGCCAGAAGTTAAAAAGTGAAAACTCGACAGACTGGTTGATATATTCTCGGCAAAACAAACAAGAAGGTCCAAAATAAACCGACAAACACGCACTATTTTACGATTAAATTATTAGTGTATGTTTCATTAATTCCTACTTACACCATTCTAGCAAAAATAGATATCGAATATGCAGTCATGATTCAATGAAATATGGATATTAAGGATATGTGTATCTCGCACACATACTGGCCAGGACTAAGAGTATGCACTGGTGTTGGACAAGGTTATTTCACCCGAGTGGTCAGAATATGTCGTCTGAAACGAGCTCACCAGAGTGGTCAGAATATTTGTCCAAATTTATATCATTTCATTGGATGTGACGTGAATTCACGGAAGTATTCGGATTTTACCGTTATCCAATGAAATAATATAAATGTATACGCGGAAATAACTGGACATGTTCGTGATATCAAATTAGCTTAAAGTAGTCCCCATGTCTACGGTTAGACATCTTTATCTCACACCCCAAAACGGCACGAAAACCTGTCAATAGGTGAGAAAACGGTATTTCGCCTTTGCTTTGCCGAGTTTGTGGCGACATATTCTGACCACTCGGTGGCATACCCTTGTCCAGCACAAGTGAATAGAGACGGATACATATTCTAGCACTCCTACTGTCAGGACACACGTTTTATTGCCAACACGGTTAATCTGAGAGGAAAATGTATTCCTGTTGGACCAATCTTTGTGTTTTACGTTTATTTATCGTCGCTACCGGTTGCCCATATGAGCGATGCCTCCTGAAGATATTAGTAATTTTAGAATTTTGGAGGACAGTGCAAGGGTACAGACAGATACTAATTCCAGAGTCTCATCTGGTTCTTTTACGTGCACGGTGTAAAGCACCGACACGAGACCTCGGTTTAAGGTCCTATCTGAAAGACTGTTAAAGACCAATCTTTGTTTCATTTCCTCGTGGTCAAAATATGTCTCTGTCTCGTTTCTGACGACACATTTTGACCACTTAGGTGGAATACCATTATCTTAGTCTAGGCCAGTATGTGCGTGAAAACATGCTATATTTCATACAACGGTTGTGAAACATGTACCTTTGTAATTTAGCTATTTTATGACAATTAGTTACTGTCTGTTGACAACATTGAAACTGACAGATAAAACAAGTGTAGTAGAACATAAATTATACTAGATCTATTTTATAATTAACTGTCATGATTGTCAGAAAATATATAAAATACAAAAGTACATGCAATCACGGAAGAATGTACATACATATATCATATATGAACAGTCACGTGTATTTACGTACATAATGCCCCCCCCCCCTCCCGCCCACACACGCACACGCGCCTGGTCACGCATTCACAAACTGTCTTAGAGACACATACACACATCTACATTCGCATCTCCATATGATATTCAACCGTATTTAAACAAACATTAACTCAACAGTAAGCTGAAGCAGTAAGCACATGCGCTAACCAATTATAGTCTTCACATCCGCAAACTCAGATCAAATCCGAATCAGGAATCACTTTCTCACGTTTAACTGACAGCATTATACCAGATTCGTTTTCAAAACCCCTATTATTATATTACCAGCTTTAATCAAAAGAGCCAATCTATGTGTTTGCTAAGCCGATCGAATATAGGTGACAATGGGAAGATATATCTTTACACAGTGATATTCAACTTCAACAGTCGCCGCATTACATATTGTACATTTTCATTATTTATCTTTCCCGACAACAAAGACAAATGCTATAAGCTATTTCCGATATAACGGCCTCTAAAGTTAATAACGTAAGAACGTAAGCTCCGTACTTCGTTGCCAAATGTCTGTTGCCAAGCAAACAGTTCTCGTGTTGTCACAATGTGTGACTTACAAGAATTCCGAAAGTTAGTCCATATATGGGAGTGTAATGGGAGCCCTTACATCTGAGCATTGAAGTGTGAAGTGTACTCAGGTCCGTTTACTAGGTATTTCATATGTAATATTCCCCATGAACTCCGATATACCCCGTACATTCCCCATGTACTCCGATATACCCGTACATTCCCCATGTACAACGATATACCCCGTACATTCCCCATGAACTCCGATATACCCCGTACATTCCCCATGTACTCCGATATACCCGTACATTCCCCATGTACTCCGATATACCCGTACATTCCCCATGAACTCCGATATACCCCGTACATTCCCCATGTACTCCGATATACCCGTACATTCCCCATGAACTCCGATATACCCCGTACATTCCCCATGTACTCCGATATACCCGTACATTCCCCATGTACAACGATATACCCCGTACATTCCCCATGTACTCCGATATACCCGTACATTCCCCATGTACAACGATATACACCGTACATTCCCCATGAACTCCGATATACCCCGTACATTCCCCATGTACTCCGATATACCCCGTACATTCCCCATGTACTCCGATATACACCCGTACATTCCCCATGTACTCCGATATACCCCGTACATTCCCCATGTACTCCGATATACACCGTACATTCCCCGTGTACTCCGATATACCCCGTACATCACCCATGTACTCCGATATACCCCGTACATGTCCCATAAACTCCGATATACACCGTACATTCCCAATGTACTCCGATATATCCCGTACATTCCCCATGTACAACGATATACACCGTACATTCCCCGTGTACTCCGATATACCCCGTACATCACCCATGTACTCCGATATACCCCGTACATGTCCCATAAACTCCGATATACACCGTACATTCCCAATGTACTCCGATATATCCCGTACATTCCCCATGTACAACGATATACACCGTACATTCCCCATGTACTCCGATATACCCCGTACATCACCCATGTACTCCGATATACCCCGTACATTCCCCGTGTATTCCGATATACCCCGGTACATTCCCCGTGTACTCCGATATACCCCGGTACATTCCCAGTGTGAGTACTCGGACGTGCGGGGTCGGTACCATAGCATGCTGTGTTACTTACACGATTCTCGTCAATTGTGAGGTAACTAACATTGAGTGGCATTTAACAGAACAGTTTTACACATATGTGGGGAAGTCGCTATATTTAAAGATTACTTTCTCGTATGCATCCGGCGCCAATCCTCCTCGCTTCTGTAACTCCGTTATAGTGACACCGGGGCTGCAATATACAAAATAAAACGATATACAACACATGATGGCATGGCAGTGTTTAAATCCATTATAATAATAAAAACTTTATTTTACGAGAGAATTCATTTAACAAAAGTTAATCTACCATGAGGCCCTCAACATATATACAAAAGTTAATCTACCATGAGGCCCTCAACATATATACACATCAAATACAATCAAAAGATATGACTATACGTGATCCGTAGGGAAATTATATAGAATGGTTATGACAACGTGTTTTATCGAATAATGTCGATACTATTTCTCTCAATCGAAAATATATTAATTGAAAGTACATACTTCACAGCATTCACTCGAACTTGTTTCCCAGCAAGTTCTGAAAAACAATAGTGCCTTATAATAATTATATCCATTACACGATCCTATACACACATACATGTATATATAGTGAAACTGTAACCCACGACCCCATCCACATACATGTATATATAGTGTAACTGTAACCCACGACCCCATACATACACACATATATATATAGTGTAACTGTAACCCACGATCCCATACACATACATGTATATATAGTGTAACTGTAACCCACGATCCCATACACATACATGTATATATAGTGTAACTGTAACCCACGATCCCATACACACACATGTATATATAGTGCAACTGTAACCCACGATCCCGTACACATACATGTATATATAGTGTAACTGTAACCCACGATCCCATACACATACATATAGTGTAACTGTAACCCACGATCCCGTACACATACATGTATATATAGTGTAACTGTAACCCACGATCCCATACACATACATGTATATATAGTGTAACTGTAACCCACGATCCCATACATACACATGTATATATAGTGCAACTGTAACCCACGATCCCATCCACATACATGTATATATAGTGTATCTGTAACCCACGATCCCATACACATACATGTATATATAGTGTAGCTGTAACCCACGATCCCATCCACATACATGTATATATAGTGTAACTGTAACCCACGATCCCATCCACATACATGTATATATAGTGTAACTGTAACACACGATCCCGTACACATACATGTATATATAGTGTAACTGTAACCCACGATCCCACACACACACATATATATATAGTGTAACTGTAACCCACGATCCCATACACATACATGTATATATAGTGTAACTGTAACCCACGATCCCATACACATACATGTATATATAGTGTAACTGTAACCCACGATCCCATACACACACACATGTATATCTAGTGTAACTGTAACACACGATCCCATACATACATATAGTGTAACTGTAACCCACGATCCCATCCACACACATATATATATAGTGTAACTGTAACCCACGATCCCGTACATACATATAGTGTAACTGTAACCCACGATCCCATCCACACACACATATATATAGTGTAACTGTAACCCACGATCCCGTACATACATATAGTGTAACTGTAACCCACGATCCCATCCACACACATATATATATAGTGTAACTGTAATCAACGATCCCATCCACATACATATATATATAGTGTAACTGTAACCCACGATCCCGTACATACATATAGTGTAACTGTAACCCACGATCCCGTACATACATATAGTGTAACTGTAAACCACGATCCCACACACACACACACATATATATATAGTGCAACTGTAACCTACGATCCGTACACATACATGTATATATAGTGTATCTGTAACCCACGATCCCATACATACACATGTATATATAGTGTAACTGTAACCCACGATCCCGTACACATACATGTATATATAGTGTAACTGTAACCCACGATCCCATACACATACATGTATATATAGTGTAACTGTAACCCACGATCCCATACACATACATGTATATATAGTGTAACTGTAACCCACGATCCCATACACATACAGGTATATATAGTGTAACTGTAACCCACGATCCCGTACACATACATGTATATATAGTGTAACTGTAACCCACGATCCCATACACATACATATATATATAGTGTAACTGTAACCCACGATCCCATCCACATACATGTATATATAGTGCAACTGTAACCCACGATCCCATCCACATACATGAATATATAGTGTAACTGTAACACACGACCCCATCCACATACATGTATATATAGTGCAACTGTAACCCACGATCCCATCCACATACATGTATATATAGTGTAACTGTAACACACGACCCCATCCACATACATGTATATATAGTGCAACTGTAACCCACGATCCAATCCACATACATGTATATATAGTGTAACTATAACCCACGATCCCATACACATACATGTATATATAGTGTAACTGTAACCCACGATCCCATACACACACACATATATAGTGTGTAACTGAAACCCGCGAGAATGAGTGGTTAGTACTAATGCTCAATTTGCGTACACACGGTTTACAGGAATATCTCTAAGTAACTAATTAGAAGACAAGATAATGAGATTAATATAGGAAGCACTAGCACTAGCGAACTTGAAAATCAATGACTGTGCAATACATCTGCTGGATATCGGTTTATAACGAGCTTCTATGTTCACATGTATATCAAATTCGAATACATCGTGTACAAATACAGATTGTAGTGAGACGTGGGTTATTGGGTGCTGTCAACTTCTAGTGTAGTGAGACGTGGGTTATTGGGTGCTGTCAACTTCTATTGTAGTGAGACGCGGGTTATTGGGTGCTGTCAACTTCTATTGTAGTGAGACGCGGGTTATTGGGTGCTGTCAACTTCTAGTGTAGCCAGACGTGGGTTATTGGGTGCTGTCAACTTCTATTGTAGTGAGACGTGGGTTATTGGGTGCTCTCAACTTCCATTGTAGTGAGACGCGGGTTATTGGGTGCTCTCAACTTCAATTGTAGCGAGACGCGGGTTATTGGGTGCTCTCAACTTATATTGTAGTGAGACGCGGGTTATTGGGTGCTCTCAACTTCCATTGTAGTAAGACGCGGGTTATTGGGTGCTCTCAACTTCTATTGTAGCGAGACGCGGGTTATTGGGTGCTCTCAACTTCTATTTTAGTAAGACGCGGGTTATTGGGTGCTCTCAACTTCTAGTGTAGTGAGACGCGGGTTATTGGGTGCTCTCAACTTCTATTTTAGTAAGACGCGGGTTATTGGGTGCTCTCAACTTCTAGTGTAGTGAGACGCGGGTTATTGGGTGCTCTCAACTTCTATTGTAGTGATACGCGGGTTATTGGGTGCTCTCAACTTCTATTGTAGTGAGACGCGGGGCATTGGGTGTCTTCATACAGCATTATTCCTATACAATGTATCTCCATACAGCATTACTCCTATACAACGTATCTTCATACAGCATTACTCCTATACAATGTATCTCCATACAGCATTACTCCTATACAACGTATCTCCATACAGCATTACTCCTATACAATGTATCTTCATACAACATTACTCCTATACAGTGTATCTCCATACAGCATTACCCCTATACAACGTATCTTCATACAGCATTACTCCTATACAACGTATCTTCATACAGCATTACTCCTATACAATGTATCTCCATACAGCATTACTCCTATACAACGTATCTCCATACAGCATTACTCCTATACAACGTATCTCCATACAGCATTACTCCTATACAATGTATCTCCATACAGCAGTACTCCTATACAACGTATCTTCATACAGCATTACTCCTATACAACGTATCTTCATACAGCAGTACTCCTATACAACGTATCTTCATACAGCATTACTCCTATACAACGTATCTTCATACAGCATTACTCCTATACAACGTATCTTCATACAGCATTACTCCTATACAATGTATCTCCATACAGCATTACTCCTATACAATGTATCTCCATACAGCATTACTCCTATACAACGTATCTCCATACAGCATTACTCCTATACAATGTATCTCCATACAGCATTACTCCTATACAGTGTATCTCCATACAGCATTACTCCTATACAATGTATCTCCATACAGCATTACTCCTATACAATGTATCTCCATACAGCATTACTCCTATACAACGTATCTTCATACAGCATTACTTCTATACAACGTATCTTCATACAGCATTACTCATATACAATGAAGTACACTACATACTAGAGATGGCAACGAGTAGCAATTTTGATACTCGAGTACTCGGACACATTTCCGATCAAGTACTGTATTACTCGGAAACGAGTATTTGGTTATTGGTCAGATGTACATTGCATTGATAGGATCGTATGCTTGCCTTAATTTCATTATATTATGTGATAACACTATTGCAGTGTAATTAAGTTCATGGATCACACTAGCGGTGTCGAATTCTTAAATGTGAGGAAGCTACCTAACTCGTTTGCGGAAGGTCCGTGGTTCTACCCGAGTGCCCGTCCGTGTCTGAAATATTTCCCAGAAGGGGGCACTCGTGTTCTTCCTCCACCAATAATGGCTGGAAGGTCACCACACTTTTAATTCCAAATATAATCAAAATCAAATGAACAATGTTTCCTCTAAATATGCACCTTCCGGTTGCTTTATAAAGATATGCCACTATTAACATATGTATGACCGCCTCCGTGGTCGAGTGGTTAATGTCGCTGACTTGTATACCACTGTAACCTATCATCACTGACGGTCACGGGTTCGAGCCCCGCTCAAACCGTGTTTCATTTATATGAAAAAGTTGGCAGTTTCTTACGGAGGTTGGTGCAATAAGTACTGGTTAACCGCTGGAGCCTGCCCAGGAAAGGTGTTGTTAGGTAAACTGCCCGTCGCTCAAATGGGCAACCGGTAGCGACGTTAACCCTTTCCCTCAGAGAAGCACCTTACCAATACGACATACATTGACAATGTAGTAGCCAAACCAATGCTCATAATAAAGGCCAGAATCTCATGTAATCCCAGTAATATCTATGGAGGTGGGATAGATATGGCGACTACTTATCCACTGCATGATAGCTAAATGGCTGTCGTTTGTATGGAGATATAATAGTATATGAACCTAAATCTCATGTAGTCCCAGTAATATCTATGGAGGTGGGATAGATATGGCCACTACTTATCCACTGCATGATAGCTGTATGGCTGTCGTTTGTATGGAGATATAATAGTATATTAACCTAAATGCAGCACATACAGCATCTTACCTAAAGCAACGCATCTTGTAAACTGGTCTATCGCACTTTTTGACATGCAATAAGCCAGTACATTTGGAAACTGTAACACAAAAACGAACATTCATTTACTGTATTTAGTATAAACACATTATATTGGCAAATATACATATACGTGTCTATAATACAAACCGAATAACATTCATAGCAATATATAAATATATAGTTACATAAAAGAACAAGAACGGACGCTTATAGAGTTATTCTTCAATGCTGGTATAAGAGATGAATGTGGCTGGAAAGTGGAATGAACATACATGTAGCAGATTGAATTTATAATTATTATATGTTGGTATAAGATATTAATGTGGCTGGAAAGTGGAATGAACATACATGCAGCAGATTGAATTAATAATTATTATATGTTGGTATAAGATATTAATGTGGCTGGAAAGTGGAATGAACATATATGAAGCATATTGAATTTATAATTATTATATGTTGGTATAAGAACTGAATGTGGCTGGAAAGCAAGTGGAAATAATATTATACGAACATAGGTTAAAACATAATATAATGGTTCATAGATCCTACTGGGTAACCGTAGCAACTGATATGTTAGTGGTGTCAGGGTACCTCACGCCTAAGCGTACATACAATGCGGTGGAAGACACACGTTAGAGAGCGTCTGGATGGGAGAATATACGTATGAATAGCTTCAACTGTAAATATTGATTTAGTATATACAAATGTTATTTTAGCATGATTGCGAAACAAGTTCCTACAACTTATATTGATCACTTACGATACCTCATTCTTGATGGTATCCATAGCCACGAGGGTTAGAGAAGAGGTAATGTGGATTGTGATTGCCTTGCATAAAGGTACAATCGTAACGGTTCCAGCGGGGTTTGAACTCCGGGCCGTTCGCACCTGAAGCGAACGCCCTATCACGACTTCAATAGGATAAATTTAAACTTTATACTTTATTTACTTTACAACGATGGCGAAACAAGTGTCAAACAACTTATATCAATTAATCTAGTTGACCCGTGTGCATGCGTATGTGTGGTCCTTCGTGTGATAAGAGTACCCTGAGGAAACCAACATGCGCTATCACGACTTCCACAAATATTGAGTTGGGTATCAGACAAACGACAGCAAAATAGCATACTATCTAGCGTCGGCATGCACACGTCGAAATACCCAATACTCAATCAGTAACGACATGCACACGTCGAAATATCCAATACTCAACCAGTAACGACATGCACACGTCGAAATATCCAATACTCAATCAGTAACGACATGCACACGTCGAAATATCCAATACTCAACCAGTAACGACATGCACACGTCGAAATATCCAATACTCAATCAGTAACGACATGCACACGTCGAAATAGCCAATACTCAATCAGTAACGACATGCACACGTCGAAATAGCCAATACTCAATCAGTAACGACATGCACACGCCGAAATAGCCAATACTCAATCAGTAACGACATGCACACGTCGAAATATCCAATACTCAATCAGTAACGACATGCACACGTCGAAATAGCCAATACTCAATCAGTAACGACATGCACACGCCGAAATAGCCAATACTCAACCAGTAATGACATGCACACGTCGAAATAGCCAATACTCAATCAGTAACGACATGCACACGTCGAAATAGCCAATACTCAATCAGTAACGACATGCACACGTCGAAATAGCCAATACTCAATCAGCATCGGCATGCACACGTCGAAATAGCCAATACTCAATCAGCATCGGCATGCACACGTCCAAATAGCCAATACTCAATCAGCATCGGAATGCACACGCCAACATAGCCAATACTCAATCAGCATCGGCATGCACACGTCGAAATAGCCAATAACCAATCAGTATCGACATGCACACGTCGAAATAGCCAATACTCAATCAGCATCGGCATGCACACGTCGAAATAGACAATACTCAATCAGCATCGGCATGCACACGTCGAAATAGCCAATAACCAATCAGCATCGACATGCACACGTCGAAATAGCCAATACTCATTCAGCATCGACATGTACACGTCGAAATAGCCAATACTCAATCAGCATCGGCATGCACACGTCGAAATAGCCAATAATCAATCAGCATCGGCATGCACACGTCAAAATAGCCAATAATCAATCAGCATCGACATGCACACGTCAAAATAGCCAATAATCAATCAGCATCGGCATACACACGTCGAAATAGCCAATAATCAATCAGCATCGACATGCACAGGTCGAAATAGCCAATAATCAATCAGCATCGACATGCACACGTCGAAATAGCCAATAATCAATCAGCATCGGCATGCACACGTCGAAATAGCCAATAATCAATCAGCATCGGCATGCACACGTCGAAATAGCCAATAACCAATCATGTTTTAATTGGGCATAGTTATAACATTGCAGAAAACATGACGAAGCACGTGTTTTGTACACACGTATCAATATACATACATCAGTGTGTACTGTTCGATAGGTTTGTTGATACACACCTCCAGTGTCATACTGACATACTCGAGGGACTTACAAGACAGTATAACCCAATTATTATATGACAAGTGGAAATAATTAACAATCCACGTGGAAATATTTCCAGGAAAACGAGGATATTCAGAGCGCTGGAAGCGTCTTGAAAACATCACCAATACAACAGCTATAATACCACATATTTGATTGGATTTAATCTTGAAAATCTTAGCATCAGTTACATATTCACCGAGTTCACCGAGATTGTTGATTATATTTAATCTTGAACAACTTAGCTTCAGTTGCACATTCACCGAGATTATTGGCTATAGATTTAATCTTGAAAATCTTAACATCAGTTGTACATTCAACGAGTTCACCGAGATTATTGATTAGATTTAATCTTGAAAATCTAAGCATCAGTTGCACATTCACCGAGATTATTGGTTAGATTTAATCTTGAAAATCTTAGCATCAGTTACACATTCACCGAGATTATTGGTTAGATTTAATCTTGAAAATCTTAGCATCAGTTGCACATTCACCGAGATTATTGGTTAGATTTAATCTTGAACAACTTAGGATCAGTTGTACATTCTCACCGAGATTATTGAGTATACCCAACACAACTAACAAAGGGGAACGACACACAATTACAAGATAAACCATACTTTAAGAAGCACTCCCAAGTTCAGGATTATATCAAATATATGTAAACAAAGTCATGTGCTTTGAAAATATAACAACTGAAGTTAATGAGTGGACAACGTTTTTCTACCACTGCGGACGCATATGTAGCTCCAATACTACGTGATGTAACGGTTATAATGTTCACCTCGCAACAGATAGGTTGTCAGCTCGAGACAAGCCAGATGGGGGTGTTCTTATGCTAGACACATACGCCCAAAGTGTCTGTATACCGAATAATTCAGCCGATATGTTAGTCTAACTACAAGTTTTCCTTTGTTCCAAGAACAATCTACCATTAGAACCATCTTCTGGCATTGTCCATCTCCCTACCATAGAGTAATTCAATACGACAGTTTGCTGTATTGATCATGCCAGCCCCTAGTTGTTCTGCCCAGTTGCTTTTAAACTCTTAACCCAACTTATTTTCCATTACTTTCTTATATTTATGCTTTTAACTACTCATACTGCGATTTTTTGACGTGCAACATGTCTACATCCCCGCGAGGGGTTTGACATTAGAGGATAGATATATAGTCTATGCATACTATCAATTAAAACATATGCACAGTTTAGAGCCCTGACCATGATCCCAAGACAAGAACACCATGGTCAGGGCATCCACCGATAGACGTGTCCATCCAGCTATCAGCTGGATCTCCGCCATATCTCCGGTGGGAATTGTGCCACGACGATGTCTTCGAGAGATCAGCATAGATACATCAATGTGTCGACGTGGAAGGAAATTACATCATCGCAGGACTTGTCATCCTCTAAGGGTTGTC
Source organism: Archivesica marissinica (assembly GCA_014843695.1). Taxonomy (NCBI): domain Eukaryota; kingdom Metazoa; phylum Mollusca; class Bivalvia; order Venerida; family Vesicomyidae; genus Archivesica; species Archivesica marissinica. Next base: position 88,923,413 of record CM026387.1, read on the forward strand.
AACTTACTGTTACATCATCACCGGATACTTCAATACCACCATTCGATTAGACAAACTGCAAACACTCTATAGTATTTTACGTATAATCGACGGTGTCCAGCATGAAATTAATCAACTTGGAACGTTCACCCATATGGTTCACTGGTGGTGACGATAAACAAACTAAAGCGACATTGTAGAGAAACAACATAACACTCGTCCGCGTATATACGATATATTGCGTTACGGATTGCAACGCTCTTAAATATTTACATAGATATTGCATTTCCTCCGATAAACGTACATGTCGTATTCATATCTATTTTCGTATGAATTTCATCACTAATGCTATGCAGCTGACATGCGCACTTGAAGATACGGGCATGCGCATTCGCAGTGTTGGACAGCGTTTATTTGATATTATATGCAGGTGATGATGATCGCACAAGGTAAGTCGCAAATGACTAAATACATTTAAAATGCTAAATACATGTGATATAGTTATCTTTATGTCGTTGAAAAGAATAGGTAATGTATATATAAGTAATGAATCATGAATTAATCGTTTCCGTCGGAGTATGAACAACATGCACGCTGGACGTGGTTAACGTTAGCGTGGATGACTTCAGCCGCAACACAATTTAGACACGCCCAATGTAATTCATATCCCGATGGAAAGTATTAACCCGCGATTCTTTCCTTAAATAAGTGCACCAGTGTGATACAGCTGAGATTTGTAGATGCATTTGCTGGCCCGTATGCAGTGGGTGTGCGATGTGCGTACGCACCCGTAAATCCGCCGCGAGGTCCGATTTTTGCCGATAAATTTATTAAATTTTGGTGAAGCCCAACTATCAGATTATTGCTACAAATTCAACACAATATGTGATAGTCGCCTAGTTGGTCTATATATGTAATATTAAGTACAATATACTAGAGGACATAGACAACGCACACTTCGGATAAGTGTGTTTTACATGAAAAACAATAACTATATAAATACATAGTTTTAAACATTTTGGAATATTTTTAGTTGTTCAGTTTGTGTTTTGTAACAAAGATGTGATGTATCTTTGATCGAATCCTTCGTATATCGTTTTCATGTAATAATAATCATATAATGTAGGTGTGCGTTTTCTATGTCCTCTAGTATATAATGTAGGTGTGCGTTTTCTATGTCCTCTAGTATATAATGTAGGTGTGCGTTTTCTGTGTCCTCTAGTATATAATGTAGGTGTGCGTTTTCTATGTCCTCTAGGATATAATGTAGGTGTGCGTTTTCTATGTCCTCTAGGATATAATGTAGGTGTGCGTTTTCTATGTCCTCTAGGATATAATGTAGGTGTGCGTTTTCTATGTCCTCTAGTGTGGAAGTCGTGATAGTGCAGTGGATGCGCGTTCGCTTCAGGTGCGAAAGGCAAGGCATTTAAATTCCACATTGCCTCTTCTCTCTCCCTCGTGGCGATGGATTCCATCAGGAATGAGGTCTCGAGAGTGATTAATATAAGTTGTAAGAACTTGTTTCACAATCGAGCTAAAATAAAGTTGTATAAACTATGTCCTCTAGTATATCTACACAAGAAATATATTGAAAGTTATAAAAGTTTTTAAAAAGTATTGGGGAAGAACCCCCCCCCCCCCCAAACCCCAGTCAAACGATGCGGGTCGCGCTACGCGCTCGTGTTTCGACTCGCCCCTAAACAAGATTACGCACCCACCTCTGAAAACATCCTGCGTACAGGTCTGAATTGGAAACAATTTCCAAATCGAGGTGTTGTGTAAGCAATAATGAAATAGTTGATTTGTCAGGATGGAATTGGTAAATCTGATGTTGCTCTAAATATAAAGGTTACACAAAAGTCTGACGAATAATGAAACAGGAATTAGATTGCGTGTGAGGTTACACATCGTTTGGAAATATATATAATATATACGGACATCAAGTTTCCTATTTATAACACTCAGAACATTGTCGCCATGCATACCAAATTGAATTGAACGGAATGTGCAAGTCACTAATTAATTTTCGTGTGGCAATTGTTTGGCATAGAACGTGCTCCATTCTGATATGGGTTGCACTTTGATGAGCTGGCGATATTTCTAAACGCGACATTGTGTGAGTGTAGGCATATCTATCTTGCAGTGGAAACCTGGTACTTGTGAAGGTGTATATGTTAATGTTGGTGGTACCACGTTGTTATCTGGGTCAAGACTGTCTGAAAGCTATCGCATTGTGACAACACCAGTATTTCTGGATGAAGTGACTCATTTTTGCTAAAAAAGAGAGTTTGTCTTTCCTATTTTATCTTTACAGTTATTTTTACATTGATATCAATACATCATTTGATTCTTGTATTCCAATAACTCATGTGGAAGTCGTGATAGCGCAGTGTATGCGCGTTCGCTTCAGGTGCGAAAGGTCCGGAGTTCGAACCCCGCTGGAGCCGTTACGAGTGTGCCCTTAGGCAAGGCATTTAAAGTCCACGTTGCCTCTTCTCTCTCCCTCGTGGCGATGGATTCCATCAGGAATGAGGTCTCGAGAATGATTAATATAAGTTGTAAGAACTTGTTTCGCAATCGAGCTAAAATAAATTTGTATAAACTAATAACTTATGTACGCTACTTAAGATTTTCAAGATTAAATCTAATCATAGAAAGTCTTCTCATTCAAATGCCTTGCCTAAGGGTACAATTGTAACGGCTCCAGCGAGGCTCGAACTCCGAGTCTTTCGCTCCTGGCGCTATCACGACTTCCATAGGATAAATTTAAACTTTACACGTTATTTATTTTACAACGATGGCGAAACAAGTGTCAAACAACTTATATCAATTAATCTAGTTGACCCGGATGCATATGTGTGGTAAGAGTACCCGGAGAAAACCAACATGTACCATTAATCTTAGTGAGCACCATACTGTCTCAAATAATGTCAATTCCATATATCATCATATTCCTAACATTGTTATATAGAATGTATTATCATTAATTGTCTCATTCCCCCTTTTCTACTCTACTAGCCAATTCCATATATCATCATATTCCTAACATTGTTATATAGAATGTATTATCATTAATTGTCTCATTCCCCCTTTTCTACTCTACTAGCCAATTCCATATATCATCATATTCCTAACATTGTTATATAGAATGTATTATCATTAATTGTCTCATTCCCCCTTTTCTACTCTACTAGCCAATTCCATATATCATCATATTCCTAACATTGTTATATAGAATGTATTATCATTAATTGTCTCATTCCCCCTTTTCTACTCTACTAGCCAATTCCATATATCATCATATTCCTAACATTGTTATATAGAATGTATTATCATTAATTGTCTCATTCCCCCTTTTCTAATCATCATCACATCATCATTTATCATCATCATCATCATCATCATCATCTCATCATCATCATCATCATCATCATCATCATCATCATCATCATCATCATCATCATCATCATCATCATCATCATCATCATCATCATCATCATCATCATCATTCATCATCATCATCATCATCATCATCATCATCATCATCATCATCATCATCATCATCATCATCATCATCATCATCATCATCATCATCATCATCATCATCATCATCATCATCATCATCATCATCATCATCATCATCATCATCATCATCATCATCATCATCATCATCATCATCATCATCATCATCATCATCATCATCATCATCATCATCATCATCATCATCATCATCATCATCATCATCATCATCATCTCATCTCATTTCATCTCATCTCCATCATCATCATCTCATTTCATCTCATCATCATCATCATCATCATCATCATCATCATCATCATCATCATCATCATCATCATCATCATCATCATCATCATCATCATCATCATCATCATCATCATCATCATCATCATCATCATCATCATCATCATCATCATCATCATCATCATCATCATCATCATCATCATCATCATTATTATCATCATTATTATTATTAATCATTACCACGGCGTTTAATTGGATCCGGAACCGGAGCGTTTACTAGGATAATATGTTGGTGTAGTTAATGAAACCTTACAATGACAAGCTTCTGTCGTGAACGGTGCTGTGCCATAAAGGTTACTAAGAGAAATGACAGTTGATGTTGGATGAATGGTTGAGAGCGCATCAATCAGAACATATAGATCTATAATAGAACCAACTTTGCAAGTACAAATATGGTTTCAATTAGTTTAGATCAAACCAGAACAGAACAGAAGTTTATTCATGATGTATTCATAAGTATACTAGAGGACATAGAAGACGCACACCTACATTGTGACATTGCATACAACACAGCCATGTGTGTAGAATTACTTTTAATTAATTGTTGTATACTAGAGGACATAGTAAACGCACACCTATATTATATGATTATTATTACATGAAAACGAAATACGAAGGATTCCATCACAGATATATCACATCTTTGTTACAAAACACAAACTGAACAACTAAATATATTCCAAAATGTTTAAAATAATGTATTTATATAGATATTGTTTTTCATGTACAAACATACTTATCCGAAGTGTGCGTTTTCTGTGTCCTCTGGTATATTAATAGGCCCAACACAGAATGACAGAGAACAATCCAGCTACATCTCACGGAACACTACTCGGTAACACACGGTAGCACCGTATCTGTATCACCATCATTCTCCGGAGGTTTAATTCGATCAGGCGTTAGTGTCATGAAAAAAACACATTAAATCTCTAGAGATTAATGTTCGACAGGAATTAATTTATAAGTGATGACAGAAAGAAAAGTCCTTGGCTAAGTGAATATTTAGATATAAAAGCTTGGAGCAGTTCACGGATATTGAATACTTCATTTTCAGTATGATTCAACAGAATTGAGACCAATCCACATAACATTTTCGTCATCTTCGAAAATACACCTAAAAGTAATTACAAGCTCTCTTTAACACTTGAAAATGAAGTGCCGTAGCAATCACAACTTGTCGGATTAAATTACGGATAAACTGTGGGAGATTGGGCCATTATTAGGGAGCGGAAGGCGTACTCGAGTAGAGTATGACCACTAGAAGGCACCATTGAATTAACATGTCATGTCTCTTGGACAGTTCATCGCACTTTCCAATTCCATATCGACGCTGTCAGGCTTTAATTATATCTCCCACGTGTGTCTGGATTCTAAAGTTCAAACACACGTGTATGTTCGTGTTTGTTTTTTATCGTCGCTACCGGTTGCCCACATGGACGATGTCTCTTGAAGAGGTTAGTAGTTTAACGATTTGGAGGATAAAGCAATGCTACACACTGAGCCCCATGCACGTGGCTCCACTGGTTGTTTCAGTAACATGATGTACTGACACGAGACCTTGGTAGAAAGTCTCAACCGATAGTATATCTTCTTTGGTTTGTTGGCATGGTATAGGAGTATATAGTGCAGGCCAGTGGTGATATTGTCCGAGCCGCATGACGTGAGTATATAGTGCCAGCCAGGGGCAATCACTCCTAGGCGGCACTATATACCCATATACCCTGTCACCAAATCAAATAACAATTATATTACGAATTAAATACAATGTTTTCAGTCACTGTTTTTGTTTCGGGGTTATAATCGTTTTTATGTTATCATTTTTATCCCGTTGAATGCCTGAAGAATAATTTCACGAATGGATGATTTTTACATTGACACCGGAAGGTCCCGATTTGGAATCCAGTAAATATCCAATACATTTTCATGTCGTATTTGGCTGTTAGTCTGGCCATGTGTTAAGAAATCCAACATATTTAAATGGTGAAAAATAATAATTATAGAACAATTATAACCATATTGATATATGCGACTTGTACAGATGCATTGCGCATAGTATGCGCAGCTTCTGGTTTTATTCTAAGAATCGAGAAGCACGCAAACTGTATCGAGTTTAAGCCATATATACCCCGGCTAGTCCGGAACAATCACGATATATTTACGGCAGTTATTCAATAAAAATAAAAGTCAATAAAAGTACTGGAAAGATATTAGTTATTTTAGTACGGCATAGCGGGGAAATGAACCTGCAACCACAGAACCATAAGTTAAGCGTTACTACAGGACCACTGATCCAGTTCAAAATATGAAAATTGTTCTTACTTTTAATGAGAACGGTATGGGTTCAAGTCTGTCGATTTTATTAGAAACTCAATACGGCCCATTATTATCAGAAACTCGGTGTTAAAATATATTTATTTGACAAGGCAAAATATATCGACGCCTTTTCCCAGGCTATGAGAACGGGTCAGTAGTCCAGTAGTTACCACGTTGCACTGCAATTCCAAGGACCGTTTGACCCTAACCCTATAATATTAACAGTCTTTCAGTTGGGACTTTAAACCGAGGTCTCGTGTCGCTATTTTACACCGTGCACGCAAAAGAACAAGGTGATACTCTGGAATGGGTCTCTGTCATTGCACTTCCAAAATCTAAACTAACTAATCTCTTTAGGAGGAGTCGCTCATATGGGCAACCGGTAGCGCCTATAAATAAACGTAAAACGCAAACACACACACTTTTATTGAGAACCTAATATGTCATATATGAAAATAGTAATCCATTACCGTATTGGTATTTACTGGTATAAGCAAGCCAATGATACAAGGCAGGCGTCAGACAACATGTAAGATTTAATTAAAATAATAAATTATAATAAATTTGGTAAATTATTTTTTCATCTAAAAAGTTTTACATACTGGCTCCGATTATCCGTTTTACATAGAAACAAGAAACAAATGAACAGGGTGTAGAAAAAATAACAAATAGTTCAAAAATAGACAAAAAATCATGCATGCTACATTTATACATACTGCTCGGATTCCGTTTACACTGGATACGTTGACTATGTTGCCTTTCGTCTTTACAAGGTGTGGAACTGCTAACATGGTAAGATGGTATACAGACCTGTGTAACAATGGTATATTAAAGTAATATCCGCCCGCATTATTCACACATATCCAACGCATTTTTCACATGATATGTATCCATAGCATTGGTGCTTGGTACAAGCTGGAGGCTATTGAATGGTTTTTGAAAACATTTTCTCTCCGTAACGAAAGAAAAAATGTCAACAAGTTCTCGAACCCATGACCTCAGGATGAGCAATCGACCTATGCCAGTAATTATGCTACCCTGACATGTTTATTAAATAATATATTGCTGCAAAACAAAGTCGAAGAAGGCAGGATGATAGATGGTGCATGCATGTGAGATAGAGAACAGGTATTAGCGACCACCGTGCCTTATTAGTAGACAACAACATGTGTGCTACACGTCGCAAGCCCATCAAGCGTACACTATACATGTGGGGGAAGACCAACGTGGAAAACATCAAGATGAAGTGTAAAGCCTTATACATGTACGACTAAATGTTCGCCACCATGCAAACCAACCGTGACATCAACTTCATCTGGGATCTATTCAGAGATGGCTGCCAACACATCGCCAACGATGAGGTCCCAACACGTCAGAGCCCCCAACGATTCAACCAACCACAAGGACATCAAACGGAAAGCCCATCGAGCATGCCGATCTACCCATGACAATTATATATCGGACATGCTGAAAGAGGACCATACAAACCCTAACGTCTTCTGGAATTACACCAAGTCCAGGAACAAGGATAACCTTGGTGTGTCCTCCCTGAAGAAGGATGGCCTGACATATGGTGACGCCAAACAGAAAGCTGACATCTTGAACGACCAGTTCTCCTCAGTATTCACCAACGAAGATACAGTCCATCAGCCAACCTTACCGCCAAGTCACACTCCAAGCGTTAACCCCATAAAGGTCACAGTAAATTATGTCCAGAAACTCCTCTCCAACCTGAAACCGCACAAGGCTGCCGGCCCTGACAAGATACCCATCATGCTCCCTTAACCTTGCCGCTGACGACTTTGCCCCAGGCTTCGCCAACATGTTCCAGCTCTCCATAGACCTAGGGAAAATACCACTAGACTGGAAATCAGCCCTAGTCTCTCACGTCTTCAAGAAAGGGAACAGATCAACCCCTTCCAACTACCGCCCCATCTCATTGACATCTATATCCTGTAAACTCCTAGAACACATCATCTTCCGCAACATCATACCCCACTTCGATTCTCAACATATCATCACTGAGCATGGCTTCCGGAAAAAACGATCCTGACACACAGCTTATCATTACCATCAACGACATGGCAAAAGGCATTGACAACAACCATCTGATCGACGCGGTCCTACTTGATTTCTCCAAGGCGTTCGATAAAGCCCCTCACTAACGCCTTCTACAGAAACTAGATCACTATGGCATCCGTGGAAACATCCAGCCTTGGATCGAGAACTTTCTGGGATCTCGTACCCAGCAAGTTTTTATTGACGACTCATATTCAGCCACGTCGCCTGTCACATCTGGCGTCCCACAAGGTAGCGTTCTTGGCCCGTTACTCCTCCTGGTCTACATCAATGACCTTCAATCTAAGGTCAAGTCTACCGCTCGTCTTTTTGCTGATGATTGTCTGCTATATAGAATCATCAAATCTGCTGAAGACCCACACCAGCTCCAAGAGGAACTTGACAACCTCCAGTCCCGGGAACGCGATTGGCAGATGGCCTTCAACCCAGACAAGTGCTAGATAGTCCACATCACCACAAAGAAGCACCCTGTCATTACATCATACATCATCCACGGAACTCCTTTACCAGCAACTGACCGTGCAAAATATCTTGGCGTCACAATATCACAAGATCTACCCTGGCATAAGCACATCAACAACATCACGAAGAAAGCCAATTCGACCATGTCCTTCATCCGAAGAGACATTCGCTCAAGCCCACCATCAGCCAAAGCCAATGCCTTCAATACCTATGTCCGTCCGTGTGTTGAGTATGCCTCTTCTGTCTGGTCGTCCGAATCTCATAAAATGGAAATGGTCCAGCGGAGAGCTGCTAGGCTTATCAAGAACGACTACTCCACAACCAGCAGTGTATCAAACATGATGACCGACCTGGCATGGACCACCTTACAAAAACGCCGCGAAAACACACGATTAATCATGCTATACAATACCCTCCACAACGTAGTCGACATCAATCCAACCCCACCATTAGTTACGGCCAGGATCAACCGAGGCCACAACCAACGCTACTGCCAAATCAGAGCCAAACATATACTAGAACAGCTTCTTTCCTGCATCCGTCGTACTCTGGAACAAGCTACCCCAGAACGCTGTTGACCAGACCACCTGGGGGGTTCCAATTGGTACTGACCAGACCACATTGAGGGGTTTCCAATTGGTACTGGCCAGACCACATTGAGGGGTTTCCAATTGGTACTGGCCAGACCACATTGAGGGGTTTCCAATTGGTACTGACCAGACCACATTGAGGGGGTTCCAATTGGTACTGACCAGACCACATTGAGGGGTTTCCAATTGGTACTGACCAGACCACATTGAGGGGGTTCCAATTGGTACTGACCAGATCACATTGAGGGGTTTCCAATTGGTACTGGCCAATCGCTATGTCCACTAAACACACATGGACTCTTTTATTCGTTTTTAAGAAATACTTAGGTGCATGTGATAAGAGAGTAGGTGCATGCGATAGAGTAGGTACATGTGATAGAGAGTAGGTGCATGCGATAGAGTAGGTGCATGTGATAGAGTAGGTGCATTTGATAGAGAGTTGATGCATGTGCTAGAGTATGTGCATGTGATAGAGTAGGTGAATACGATCATAGATAATAGGTACATGTGGTATAGAGTAGGTGCATGTGATAGAACGTAGGTGCATGTGATAGAGCGTAGGTGCACGTGATAAGAGAGTAGGTGCATGTGATAGAGTAGGTGCATGTGATAGAGCGTAGCTACATGTGAGATAGAGTAGGTACATGTGATAGAGCGTAGGTGCATGTGATAGAGCGTAGGTGCATGTGATAGAGCGTAGCTACATGTGATAGAGCGAATGTGCATGTGATAGAGCGTATGTGCATGTGATAGAGTAGGTACATGTGATAGAGTATGTGCATGTGATAGAGTATGTGCATGTAATAGAGTATGTGCATGTGATAGAGTATGTGCATGTAATAGAGTAGGTGCATGTGATAGAGTAGGTGCATGTGATAGAGTATGTGCATGTGATAGAGTATGTGCATGTGATAGAGTATGTGCATGTGAAAGAGTATGTGCATGTAATAGAGTAGGTGCATGTGATAGAGTATGTGCATGTGATAGAGTAGGTGCATGTGATAGAGTAGGTGCATGTGATAGAGTATGTGCATGTGATAGAGTAGGTGCATGTGATAGAGTATGTGCATGTGGTAGAGTAGGTGCATGTGATAGAGAGTAGGTACATGTGATAGAGAGTAGGTGCATGCGATAGAGTAGGTGCATGTGATAGAGCGTAGGTGCATGTGATAAGAGAGTAGGTGCATGCGATAGAGTAGGTACATGTGATAGAGAGTAGGTGCATGCGATAGAGTAGGTGCATGTGATAGAGTAGGTGCATTTGATAGAGAGTTGGTGCATGTGCTAGAGTATGTGCATGTGATAGAGTAGGTGAATACGATCATAGATAATAGGTACATGTGGTATAGAGTAGGTGCATGTGATAGAACGTAGGTGCATGTGATAGAGCGTAGGTGCACGTGATAAGAGAGTAGGTGCATGTGATAGAGTAGGTGCATGTGATAGAGCGTAGCTACATGTGAGATAGAGTAGGTACATGTGATAGAGCGTAGCTACATGTGAGATAGAGTGAGTGCATGAGATAGTGTATGTGCATGTGATAGAGCGTAGGTGCATGTGATAGAGCGTAGCTACATGTGAGATAGAGTATGTGTATGTGATAGAGGGTAGGTGCATGTGATAGAGCGTAGGTGCATGTGATAGAGCGTAGGTGCATGTGATAGAGCGTAGGTGCATGTGATAGAGAGTAGGTGCATGTGATAGAGCGTAGGTGCATGTGATAGAGCGTAGGTGTATGTGATAGAGCGTAGGTGTATGTGATAGAGCGTAGGTGCATGTGATAGAGCGTAGTTGCATGTGATAGAGCGTAGCTACATGTGATAGAGCGTAGGTGCATGTGATAGAGAGTAGGCACATGTGATAGAGCGTAGGTGCATGCGATAGAGCGTAGGTGCATGGGATAGAGCGTATGTGCATGTGATAGAGCGTAGGTGCATGTGATAGAGCGTAGGTGCATGTGATAGAGCGTAGGTGTATGTGATAGAGCGTAGGTGTATGTGATAGAGCGTAGGTGCATGTGATAGAGCGTAGCTACATGTGATAGAGCGTAGGTGCATGTGATAGAGCGTAGGTGCATGTGATAGAGCGTAGCTACATGTGATAGAGCGTAGGTGCATGTGATAGAGCGTAGGTGCATGTGATAGAGCGTAGGTGCATTTGATAGAGCGTAGGTGCATGTGATAGAGAGTATGTGCATGTGATAGAGGGTAGGTGCATGTGATAGAGCGTAGGTGCATGTGATAGAGCGTAGGTGCATGTGATAGAGGGTATGTGCATGTGATAGAGCGTAGGTGCATGTGATAGAGGGTAGGTGCATGTGATAGAGCGTAGCTACATGTGATAGAGCGTAGGTGCATGTGATAGAGCGTAGGTGCATGTGATAGAGCGTAGCTACATGTGATAGAGCGTAGGTGCATGTGATAGAGCATAGGTGCATGTGATAGAGCGTAGGTGCATGTGATAGAGGGTATGTGCATGTGATAGAGCATATGTGCATTTGATAGAGCGTAGGTGCATTTGATAGAGCGTAGGTGCATTTGATAGAGAGTATGTGTATGTGATAGAGCGTAGGTGCATGTGATAGAGGGTATGTGCATCTGATAGAGCGTAGGTGCATGTGATAGAGGGTATGTGCATGTGATAGAGCGTATGTGCATGTGATAGAGCGTAGGTGCATTTGATAGAGCGTAGGTGCATTTGATAGAGAGTAGGTGCATGTGATAGAACGTAGGTGCATGTGATAGAGCGTAGGTGCACGTGATAAGAGAGTAGGTGCATGTGATAGAGTAGGTGCATGTGATAGAGCGTAGCTACATGTGAGATAGAGTAGGTACATGTGATAGAGCGTAGCTACATGTGAGATAGAGTGAGTGCATGAGATAGTGTATGTGCATGTGATAGAGCGTAGGTGCATGTGATAGAGCGTAGCTACATGTGAGATAGAGTATGTGTATGTGATAGAGGGTAGGTGCATGTGATAGAGCGTAGGTGCATGTGATAGAGCGTAGGTGCATGTGATAGAGCGTAGGTGCATGTGATAGAGAGTAGGTGCATGTGATAGAGCGTAGGTGCATGTGATAGAGCGTAGGTGTATGTGATAGAGCGTAGGTGTATGTGATAGAGCGTAGGTGCATGTGATAGAGCGTAGTTGCATGTGATAGAGCGTAGCTACATGTGATAGAGCGTAGGTGCATGTGATAGAGAGTAGGCACATGTGATAGAGCGTAGGTGCATGCGATAGAGCGTAGGTGCATGGGATAGAGCGTATGTGCATGTGATAGAGCGTAGGTGCATGTGATAGAGCGTAGGTGCATGTGATAGAGCGTAGGTGTATGTGATAGAGCGTAGGTGTATGTGATAGAGCGTAGGTGCATGTGATAGAGCGTAGCTACATGTGATAGAGCGTAGGTGCATGTGATAGAGCGTAGGTGCATGTGATAGAGCGTAGCTACATGTGATAGAGCGTAGGTGCATGTGATAGAGCGTAGGTGCATGTGATAGAGCGTAGGTGCATTTGATAGAGCGTAGGTGCATGTGATAGAGAGTATGTGCATGTGATAGAGGGTAGGTGCATGTGATAGAGCGTAGGTGCATGTGATAGAGCGTAGGTGCATGTGATATAGAGTAGGTGCATGTGATAGAGCGTAGGTGCATGTGATAGAGCGTAGGTGCATGTGATATAGAGTATGTGCATGTGATAGAGCGTAGGTGCATGTGATAGAGCGTAGGTGCATGTGCTAGAGAGTAGGTACATGTGATAGAGCGTAGGTGCATGTGATAGAGCGTAGCTACATGTGATAGAGCGTATGTGCATGTGATAGAGCGTAGCTACATGTGATAGAGCGTATGTGCATGTGATAGAGCGTAGGTACATGTGATAGAGCGTAGCTACATGTGATAGAGCGTAGCTACATGTGATAGAGCGTATGTGCATGTGATAGAGCGTAGGTGCATGTGATAGAGCGTAGCTACATGTGATAGAGCGTAGATGCATGTGATAGAGCGTAGCTACATGTGATAGAGCGTAGGTGCATGTGATAGAGCGTAGGTGCATGTGATAGAGCGTAGGTGCATGTGATAGAGCGTAGGTGCATGTGCTAGAGAGTAGGTACATGTGATAGAGCGTAGGTGCATGTGATAGAGCGTAGCTACATGTGATAGAGCGTATGTGCATGTGATAGAGCGTAGCTACATGTGATAGAGCGTATGTGCATGTGATAGAGCGTAGGTGCATGTGATAGAGCGTAGCTACATGTGATAGAGCGTAGGTGCATGTGATAGAGCGTAGCTACATGTGATAGAGCGTAGGTGCATGTGATAGAGCGTAGGTGCATGTGATAGAGCGTAGCTACCTGTGATAGAGCGTAGGTGCATGTGATAGAGCGTAGTTGCATGTGATAGAGCGTAGCTACATGTGATAGAGCGTAGGTGCATGTGATAGAGCGTAGGTGCATGTGATAGAGCGTAGCTACATGTGATAGAGCGTAGGTGCATGTGATAGAGCGTAGGTGCATGTGATAGAGCGTAGGTGCATGTGATAGAGCGTAGCTACATGTGATAGAGCGTAGGTGCATGTGATAGAGCGTAGGTGCATGTGATAGAGTAGGTGCATGTGATAGAGAGTAGCTGCATGTGATAGAGAGTAGGTACATGTGCTAGAGAGTAGGTCCATGTGATAGAGAGTAGGTGCATGTGATAGAGTAGGTGCATGTGATAGAGTAGGTGCATGTGATAGAGTATGTGCATGTGATAGAGTATGTGCATGTAATAGAGTATGTGCATGTGATAGAGCGTAGGTGCATGTGATAGAGCGTAGGTGCATGTGATAGAGTATGTGCATGTGATAGAGTATGTGCATGTGATAGAGTAGGTGCATGTGATAGAGTATGTGCATGTGATAGAGTATGTGCATGTGATATAGTAGGTGCATGTGATAGAGTAGGTGCATGTGATAGAGTATGTGCATGTGATAGAGTAGGTGCATGTGATAGAGTATGTGCATGTGATAGAGCCTAGGTGCATGTGCTAGAGAGTAGGTGCATGTAATAGAGCGTAGGTGCATGTGATAGAGCGTAGGTGCATGTGATAGAGTAGGTGCATGTGATAGAGTAGGTGCATGTGATAGAGTATGTGCATGTAATAGAGTATGTGCATGTGATAGAGTGTAGGTGCATGTGATAGAGAGTAGGTGCATGTAATAGAGCATAGGTGCATGTGATAGAGCGTAGGTGCATGTGATAGAGCGTAGCTACATGTGATAGAGCATAGGTGCATGTGATAGAGCGTAGGTGCATGTGATAGAGCGTAGGTGCATGTGAGATAGAGTAGGTGCATGTGATAGAGAGTAGGTGCATGTGATAGAGCGTAGGTGCATGTAATAGAGCGTAGCTGCATGTGATAGAGCGTAGGTGCATGTGATAGAGAGTAGGTGCATGTGATAGAGTAGTTGCATGTGATATAGTAGGTACATGTGATAGAGAGTAGGTGCATGTGATGAGAGTAGGTGCATGTGATAGAGTAGGTACATGTGATAGAGTAGGTACATGTGATAGAGCGTAGCTACATGTGATAGAGCGTAGCTACATGTGATAGAGTAGGTGCATGTGATAGAGTAGGTGCATGATCATAGATAGTAGGTACATGTGGCATAGAGTAGGTGCATGTGATAGAGCGTAGGTGCATGTGATAGAGCGTAGGTGCATGTGATAAGAGAGTAGGTGCGTGTGATAGAACGTAGGTGCATGTGATAGAGCGTAGGTGCATGTGATAAGAGAGTATGTGCATGTGATAGAGTAGGTACATGTGATAGAGTAGGTACATGTGATAGAGAGTAGGTGCATGCGATAGAGCGTAGGTGCATGTGATAGAGCGTAGGTGCATGTGCTAGAGAGTAGGTGCATGTGATCATAGATAGTAGGTACATGTGGTATAGAGTAGGTGCATGTGATAGAGCGTAGGTGCATGTGATAGAGCGTAGGTGCATGTGATAGAGAGTATGTGCATGTGATAGAGTAGGTGCATGTGATAGAGCGTAGCTACATGTGAGATAGAGTAGGTGCTTGTGATAGAGCGTAGGTGCATGTGATAGAGCGTAGCTACATGTGAGATAGAGTATGTGCACGTGATAGAGCGTAGGTGCATGTGATAGAGCGTAGGTGCATGTGATAGAGAGTAGGTGCATGTGATAGAGCGTAGGTGCATGTGATAGAGCGTAGCTACATGTGATAGAGCGTATGTGCATGTGATAGAGCGTAGCTACATGTGATAGAGCGTATGTGCATGTGATAGAGCGTAGGTACATGTGATAGAGCGTAGGTACATGTGATAGAGCGTAGCTACATGTGATAGAGCGTATGTGCATGTGATAGAGCGTAGGTGCATGTGATAGAGCGTAGGTGCATGTGATAGAGCGTAGGTGCATGTGATAGAGCGTAGGTGCATGTGATAGAGCGTAGGTGCATGTGATAGAGCGTAGGTGCATGTGATAGAGCGTAGGTGCATGTGATAGAGCGTAGGTGCATGTGATAGAGAGTAGGTGCATGTGATAGAGCGTAGGTGCATGTGATAGAGCGTAGGTGCATGTGATAGAGCGTATGTGCATGTGATAGAGCGTAGGTGCATGTGATAGAGCGTATGTGCATGTGATAGAGCGTAGGTGCATGTGATAGAGCGTAGGTGCATGTGATAGAGCGTAGGTGCATGTGATAGAGCGTAGGTGCATGTGATAGAGCGTAGGTGCATGTGATAGAGCGTAGGTGCATGTGATAGAGCGTAGGTGCATGTGATAGAGCGTAGGTGCATGTGATAGAGCGTAGGTGCATGTGATAGAGCGTAGGTGCATGTGATAGAGCGTAGGTGCATGTGATAGAGCGTAGGTGCATGTGATAGAGCGTAGGTGCATGTGATAGAGCGTAGGTGCATGTGATAGAGCGTAGGTGCATGTGATAGAGCGTAGGTGCATGTGATAGAGCGTAGGTGCATGTGATAGAGCGTAGGTGCATGTGATAGAGTATGTGCATGTGATAGAGGTAGGTGCATGTGATAGAGTATGTGCATGTGATAGAGTATGTGCATGTGATAGAGAGTAGGTGCATGTGATAGAGTAGGTGCATGTGATAGAGTAGGTGCATGTGATAGAGTATGTGCATGTGATAGAGTATGTGCATGTGATAGAGTGTGTGCATGTGATAGAGTATGTGCATGTGATAGAGTAGGTGCATGTGATAGAGCGTAGGTGCATGTGATAGAGTATGTGCATGTGATAGAGTATGTGCATGTGATAGAGCGTAGGTGCATGTGATAGAGAGTAGGTGCATGTGATAGAGTATGTGCATGTGATAGAGTATGTGCATGTGATAGAGCGTAGGTGCATGTGATAGAGTATGTGCATGTGATAGAGCGTAGGTGCATGTGATAGAGCGTAGGTGCATGTGATAGAGAGTAGGTGCATGTAATAGAGCGTAGGTGCATGTGATAGAGCGTAGGTGCATGTGATAGAGTAGGTGCATGTGATAGAGTAGGTGCATGTGATAGAGTATGTGCATGTAATAGAGTATGTGCATGTGATAGAGTGTAGGTGCATGTGATAGAGAGTAGGTGCATGTAATAGAGTATGTGCATGTGATAGAGCGTAGGTGCATGTGATAGAGAGTAGGTGCATGTAATAGAGCGTAGGTGCATGTGATAGAGCGTAGGTGCATGTGATAGAGTAGGTGCATGTGATAGAGTAGGTGCATGTGATAGGGTATGTGCATGTGATAGAGAGTTGGTGCATGCGATAGAGTAGGTGCATGTGATAGAGTATGTGCATGTGATAGAGAGTAGGTGCATGTGATAGAGTAGGTGCATGTGATAGAGTATGTGCATGTGATAGAGAGTTGGTGCATGTGATAGAGTATGTGCATGTGATAGAGTATGTGCATGTGATAGAGAGTTGGTGCATGTGATAGAGTATGTGCATGTGATAGAGTAGGTGCATGTGATAGAGGTAGGTGCATGTGATAGAGGTAGGTGCATGTGATAGAGCGTAGGTGCATGTGATAGAGGTAGGTGCATGTGATAGAGCGTAGGTGCATGTGATAGAGCGTAGGTGCATGTGATAGAGAGTAGGTGCATGTGATAGAGCGTAGGTGCATGTGATAGAGCGTAGGTGCATGTGATAGAGCGTAGGTGCATGTGATAGAGCGTAGGTGCATGTGATAGAGTATGTGCATGTGATAGAGTATGTGCATGTGATAGAGCGTAGGTGCATGTGATAGAGGGTAGGTACATGTGATAGAGCGTAGGTGCATGTGATAGAGTAGGTGCATGTGATAGAGCGTAGGTGCATGTGATAGAGCGTAGGTGCATGTGATAGAGAGTAGGTGCATGTGATAGAGCGTAGGTACATGTGATAGAGCGTAGGTGCATGTGATAGAGCGTAGGTACATGTGATAGAGCGTATGTGCATGTGATAGAGCGTAGGTGCATGTGATAGAGCGTAGGTGCATGTGATAGAGCGTAGGTGCATGTGATAGAGCATAGGTGCATGTGATAGAGCGTAGGTGCATGTGATAGAGCGTAGGTGCATGTGATAGAGCGTAGGTACATGTGATAGAGCGTAGGTGCATGTGATAGAGCGTAGGTGCATGTGATAGAGTATGTGCATGTGATAGAGCGTAGGTGCATGTGATAGAGCGTAGGTGCATGTGATAGAGCGTAGGTGCATGTGATAGAGTATGTGCATGTGATAGAGAGTAGGTGCATGTAATAGAGCGTAGCTACATGTGATAGAGCGTAGGTGCATGTGATAGAGCGTAGGTGCATGTGATAGAGTATGTGCATGTGATAGAGTATGTGCATGTGATAGAGCGTAGGTGCATGTGATAGAGCGTAGGTGCATGTGATAGAGTATGTGTATGTGATAGAGCGTAGGTGCATGTGATATAGTATGTGCATGTGATAGAGTATGTGCATGTGATAGAGTAGGTGCATGTGATAGAGTAGGTGCATGTGATAGAGTATGTGCATGTGATAGAGTAGGTGCATGTGATAGAGTATGTGCATGTGATAGAGCGTAGGTGCATGTGATTTAGGTAGGTGCATGTAATAGAGCGTAGGTGCATGTGATAGAGCGTAGGTGCATGTGATAGAGTAGGTGCATGTGATAGAGTAGGTGCATGTGATAGAATATGTGCATGTAATAGAGTATGTGCATGTGATAGAGTGTAGGTGCATGTGATAGAGAGTAGGTGCATGTAATAGAGTATGTGCATGTGATAGAGCGTAGGTGCATGTGATAGAGAGTAGGTGCATGTAATAGAGCGTAGGTGCATGTGATAGAGCGTAGGTGCATGTGATAGAGTAGGTGCATGTGATAGAGTATGTGCATGTGATAGAGCGTAGGTGCATGTGATAGAGCGTAGGTGCATGTGATAGAGTATGTGCATGTGATAGAGTATGTGCATGTGATAGAGCGTAGGTGCATGTGATAGAGCGTAGGTGCATGTGATAGAGTATGTGTATGTGATAGAGCGTAGGTGCATGTGATAGAGTATGTGCATGTGATAGAGTATGTGCATGTGATAGAGTAGGTGCATGTGATAGAGTAGGTGCATGTGATAGAGTATGTGCATGTGATAGAGTAGGTGCATGTGATAGAGTATGTGCATGTGATAGAGCGTAGGTGCATGTGATAGAGAGTAGGTGCATGTGATAGAGCGTAGGTGCATGTGATAGAGCGTAGGTGCATGTGATAGAGTAGGTGCATGTGATAGAGTAGGTGCATGTGATAGAGTATGTGCATGTGATAGAGTATGTGCATGTGATAGAGCGTAGGTGCATGTGATAGAGAGTAGGTGCATGTGATAGAGC
>CM026387.1:88943509-88990896 GCA_014843695.1 Archivesica marissinica
AGAGCGTAGGTGCATGTGATAGAGCGTAGGTGCATGTGATAGAGTATGTGCATGTGATAGAGTATGTGCATGTGATAGAGCGTAGGTGCATGTGATAGAGCGTAGGTGCATGTGATAGAGTATGTGCATGTGATATAGTATGTGCATGTGATAGAGCGTAGGTGCATGTGATAGAGCGTAGGTGCATGTGATAGAGTATGTGTATGTGATAGAGCGTAGGTGCATGTGATAGAGTATGTGCATGTGATAGAGTATGTACATGTGATAGAGCGTAGGTGCATGTGATAGAGTATGTGCATGTGATAGAGCGTAGGTGCATGTGATAGAGTATGTGCATGTGATAGAGCATGTGCATGTGATAGAGCGTAGGTGCATGTGATAGAGCGTAGGTGCATGTGATAGAGAGTAGGTACATGTGATAGAGAGTAGGTGCATGTGATAGAGCGTAGGTGCATGTGATAGAGCGTAGGTGCATGTGATAGAGCGTAGGTGCATGTGATAGAGTATGTGCATGTGATAGAGGTAGGTGCATGTGATAGAGAGTAGGTGCATGTAATAGAGCGTAGCTACATGTGATAGAGCGTAGGTGCATGTGATAGAGCGTAGGTGCATGTGATAGAGCGTAGGTGCATGTGATAGAGCGTAGGTGCATGTGATAGAGAGTAGGTGCATGTAATAGAGCGTAGGTGCATGTGATAGAGCGTAGGTGCATGTGATAGAGTAGGTGCATGTGATAGAGTAGGTGCATGTGATAGAGTATGTGCATGTAATAGAGTATGTGCATGTGATAGAGTGTAGGTGCATGTGATAGAGAGTAGGTGCATGTAATAGAGTATGTGCATGTGATAGAGCGTAGGTGCATGTGATAGAGAGTAGGTGCATGTAATAGAGCGTAGGTGCATGTGATAGAGCGTAGGTGCATGTGATAGAGTAGGTGCATGTGATAGAGTAGGTGCATGTGATAGAGTATGTGCATGTGATAGAGAGTTGGTGCATGCGATAGAGTAGGTGCATGTGATAGAGTATGTGCATGTGATAGAGAGTAGGTGCATGTGATAGAGTAGGTGCATGTGATAGAGTATGTGCATGTGATAGAGAGTTGGTGCATGTGATAGAGTATGTGCATGTGATAGAGTATGTGCATGTGATAGAGAGTTGGTGCATGTGATAGAGTATGTGCATGTGATAGAGTAGGTGCATGTGATAGAGTATGTGCATGTGATAGAGTATGTGCATGTGATAGAGTGTGTGCATGTGATAGAGTATGTACATGTGATAGAGTATGTGCATGTGATAGAGCGTAGGTGCATGTGATAGAGTATGTGCATGTGATAGAGTATGTGCATGTGATAGAGCGTAGGTGCATGTGATAGAGAGTAGGTGCATGTGATAGAGTATGTGCATGTGATAGAGTATGTGCATGTGATAGAGCGTAGGTGCATGTGATAGAGTATGTGCATGTGATAGAGCGTAGGTACATGTGATAGAGAGTAGGTGCATGTGATAGAGAGTAGGTGCATGTAATAGAGCGTAGGTGCATGTGATAGAGCGTAGGTGCATGTGATAGAGCGTAGGTGCATGTGATAGAGTATGTGCATGTGATAGAGCGTAGGTGCATGTGATAGAGCGTAGGTGCATGTGATAGAGCGTAGGTGCATGTGATAGAGTATGTGCATGTGATAGAGCGTAGATGCATGTGATAGAGAGTAGGTGCATGTGATAGAGAGTAGGTGCATGTAATAGAGCGTAGGTGCATGTGATAGAGCGTAGGTGCATGTGATAGAGCGTAGGTGCATGTGATAGAGTATGTGCATGTGATAGAGCGTAGGTGCATGTGATAGAGCGTAGGTGCATGTGATAGAGCGTAGGTGCATGTGATAGAGCGTAGGTGCATGTGATAGAGTATGTGCATGTGATAGAGTGTAGTGCATGTGATAGAGCGTAGGTGCATGTGATAGAGCGTAGGTGCATGTGATAGAGCGTAGGTGCATGTGATAGAGCGTAGGTGCATGTGATAGAGCGTAGGTGCATGTGATAGAGTATGTGCATGTGATAGAGTATGTGCATGTGATAGAGTATGTGCATGTGATAGAGCGTAGGTGCATGTGATAGAGAGTAGGTGCATGTGATAGAGAGTAGGTGCATGTGATAGAGCGTAGGTGCATGTGATAGAGCGTAGGTGCATGTGATAGAGCGTAGGTGCATGTGATAGAGTATGTGCATGTGATAGAGCGTAGGTGCATGTGATAGAGCGTAGGTGCATGTGATAGAGCGTAGGTGCATGTGATAGAGTATGTGCATGTGATAGAGAGTAGGTGCATGTGATAGAGCGTAGGTGCATGTGATAGAGCGTAGGTGCATGTGATAGAGCGTAGGTGCATGTGATAGAGTATGTGCATGTGATAGAGTATGTGCATGTGATAGAGCGTAGGTGCATGTGATAGAGCGTAGGTGCATGTGATAGAGTATGTGTATGTGATAGAGCGTAGGTGCATGTGATAGAGTATGTGCATGTGATAGAGTATGTACATGTGATAGAGCGTAGGTGCATGTGATAGAGTATGTGCATGTGATAGAGCGTAGGTGCATGTGATAGAGTATGTGCATGTGATAGAGCATGTGCATGTGATAGAGCGTAGGTGCATGTGATAGAGCGTAGGTGCATGTGATAGAGAGTAGGTACATGTGATAGAGAGTAGGTGCATGTGATTAGAGCGTAGGTGCATGTGATAGAGCGTAGGTGCATGTGATAGAGCGTAGGTGCATGTGATAGAGCGTAGGTGCATGTGATAGAGTATGTGCATGTGATAGAGCGTAGGTGCATGTGATAGAGCGTAGGTGCATGTGATAGAGCGTAGGTGCATGTGATAGAGCGTAGGTGCATGTGATAGAGCGTAGGTGCATGTGATAGAGCGTAGGTGCATGTGATAGAGTATGTGCATGTGATAGAGCGTAGGTGCATGTGATAGAGCGTAGGTGCATGTGATAGAGCGTAGGTGCATGTGATAGAGCGTAGGTGCATGTGATAGAGTATGTGCATTGATAGAGAGTAGGTGCATGTAATAGAGCGTAGGTGCATGTGATAGAGCGTAGGTGCATGTGATAGAGCGTAGGTGCATGTGATAGAGCGTAGGTGCATGTGATAGAGCGTAGGTGCATGTAATAGAGCATAGGTGCATGTGATAGAGCGTAGGTGCATGTAATAGAGCGTAGGTACATGTGATAGAGCGTAGGTGCATGTAATAGAGTATGTGCATGTGATAGAGCGTAGGTGCATGTAATAGAGCGTAGGTGCATGTGATAGAGCGTAGGTGCATGTGATAGAGCGTAGGTGCATGTGATAGAGAGTAGGTGCATGTGATAGAGCGTAGTTGCATGTGATAGAGCATAGGTGCATGTGATAGAGCGTAGCTACATGTGATAGAGCGTAGGTGCATGTGATAGAGTGTAGCTACATGTGATAGAGCGTAGGTACATGTGATAGAGCGTAGCTACATGTGATAGAGCGTAGGTGCATGTGATAGAGCGTAGGTGCATGTGATAGAGAGTAGGTACATGTGATAGAGCGTAGGTGCATGTGATAGAGAGCAGGTACATGTGATAAGAGTAGAGCATGTGAGTTAATTATGAAACCATATATAGATAGATGAATACATATAATAAGATGAAGTATGACACATATGTCACATATTAACGGAACGACCCACATCTTCGCCAGTCAGTAGATGTGTTCTAATATGTGTATGGCAAAATGGATGGCAGTGAGATGACTTCATGTATGTAATCAATAAGAAATGCAAGCGGCCATGGGTCACTCAAATGATACATCTATGCAAATGAGTCAATTATCTTGTCAATCAATTTGACTTAGGCAACTGACCTAATTTGTTTTGCCACATGAGTCAAGCTTTAATCAATTTAATTAAACAAAGGTCGGTGACACTAGGCATTCAAGATTTTCTTTTAACATGACTATTGTAAGGAACTAGTTGATAATGAAAGCTAACAAACTAATGTCAGTGAGACGGATGGACAACAGTAGAACACAATACATCACATTGAGACTGTGGCGAGATAAAACCAAAAATTAAACAATCAGCTAATAGTAATATAATGTATTTATTATTTACTGGTATCTTGGAAGCATTAAGATTAATGGAACGGAAAAAGACAAAAATAAATATTTCCATATTCATATTGGTGGTCAGCATCGATGGTTTTAGAATGAACGCGAACAAAACCAAACTAAGCCCAAATATATACACACGTATACTTCCAATCAAGTTTCATCAATATTAACTCATGTTGCAGATACGCCATTTGCTTAAAACTTTATATATATTACAACGACTGTGAAGCAAGTTCTAACAACTTGTATTAATCTCTCTCGTTGGCGCGGATGAAAGCGTATATGTGGTAATTCGTGTGGGAGGAAACCGGAGTACCCGGAGAAAACCCACCTGTCCGATCTGGCGACCAACATACCATCTCACATACTTCCCGGTCCGAGGATCGAACCCGAGTTGTATTGGTGAGAAGCGAGCGCGCTAACCACTGCGCTAATCGTACAGCCATTTGCTTACTTACAAAATGTCCACACACCAGCCATTAATTACATTGTTCAACTTCCGATACGGCATTTTCCTGCAGTTATTTCTAACACAGCATACTACCGTTATCATTTATTCCAGCTGTTTTGTTAACTATGTATGTTACATACCTTACATTCGTGTTGAATAGTTTGTCGTATTGTTCTAATGTTGTGTTCTCTATACTACCTAACTCGAGGATTCCAGCACAATTCACCTGAAAAACACATAATCGAATTGCATGTATATAGCACAAACAGTGATTTGTGAGACGTGAACTTGTTGGCTAAAATGATGAAACTCTAAAAATAGCACGCGCACGTAAATGGACGCGTGACTAGTCGGGGCAGGAATCCACTTAACGTCTATAATAGTGCTAGGTCCTCGATCTGTAGTCACTAGTTCGCTTGTTGTGACGTGCAGATCTCGCGGACCGTTCGTTCATTGTGACATAGCCGGTCGTGCCTGGTTGTGATGTCCTTCGTTACGTGGTCCACTAAATGAGGTATCAAATAACGTACGTAATATCATTGTCCATTCCATAGCATATACATGGTCGTATTTAATTCAGATTGGAAGAATGTACCAAAGTAGAAAAAACGATATATAGTATGCATATATGCAATTAATACCTTTCGTGTCACCAAGATCCACCAAAGCAGAGTGTATGGCATACATGCATATACATACATAGTAGATTACAAAACACGCAGAATGCAGTAACGGACGCAGAATGCAGTAACGGACGCAGAATGCAGTAACGGACGCAGCATGCAGTAACGGACGCATAATGTAGTAACGGACGCAGAATGCAGTAACGACACATAATGCAGTAACGGACGCAGCATGCAGTAACGGACGCAGAATGCAGTAACGGACGCAGAATGCAGTAACGGACGTAGAATACAGTATCGGACGTAGAATACAGTAACGGACGCAGAATGCAGTATCGGACGTAGAATACAGTAACGGACGCAGAATGCAGTAACGGACGCAGAATGCAGTAACGGACGCAGAATGCAGTAACGGACGCAGAATGCAGTAACGGACGTAGAATACAGTATCGGACGTAGAATACAGTAACGGACGCAGAATGCAGTATCGGACGTAGAATACAGTAACGGACGCAGAATGCAGTAACGGACGCCGAATGCAGTAACGGACGCAGAATGCAGTAGCGGACGCAGAATGCAGTAACGGACGCAGCGGACGCAGAATGCAGTAACGGACGCAGAATGCAGTAACGGACGTAGAATACAGTATCTGTCTTTCAAGTCCTACTGTATCTACAATTACGAAAAGGTATTCAGCTTTGGGTTCGGCTACAGTATACACGTACATTTTACGTAGAGAGAATACAGAATCTATGGGACTGGGGGCCAGGGGCTTGGACGCTTTCTATATATATATAAATTATATAATAGTAATGTAACTTTTATAACACACATGCATATTCTAACATGAGATATTGTATAACATTAACAGGGGATACGACATTGTGAAGCATACGGAAGGATGTTTCAAAAGAAGTGCTAAACTTAAATATGAAATTCATGACATTGTACTGAATAATATCTTATTGTTGCACTTGTCTTTTGCGTTATGTACATGTATATAACGCCAGCTAGATAGCAGTTTGAACATATCATAATAGGGCACCCATTATTAGATTAGCTGCCAAAACCTGTTTCAATATTTTACAACGACGTACCTCTTATCTTTAAAATAATACCTATTCATTGTCTTATGTGTCGTCTTCATATTTATTACACATGAAAATCATTTGCTAATTATGCTAATCCCAATCTGGTTGGAATTGGATTTGGATCTTTTAAAACATGTTTTAGTTTGAGCAGTAATGCCTATTTTGGCTTCAGTATTTTTCCTTCCATTTCATCTTAATAAATGTTTAAAGTTCAATTAGCGACTGCTTTTCAGCTTTATCTCAGACATGTTAGTTATCATATGTATATACCATAGTAGTGCAATATGTTATAGATGATTGATGTACTTATTAACATGTCAACTATAGTTTGTGTTTGTTATATGCTGTACATTTGATGAGACTGAAATAAAGAATACAATTTTAAATCTACATAATATAATATTCATTTTATGATAAACATAAGTTGTATTGGTTGTTTAAACTGTACCATACTAGAGGACATAGAAAACGCAAACATACATTATATACTAAAGGACATAGAAAACGCAAGCATACATTATATACTAAAGGACATAGAAAACGCAAGCATACATTATATACTAGAGGACATAGAAAACGCAAGCATACATTATATACTAGAGGACATAGAAAACGCAAACATACATTATATACTAGAGGACATAGAAAACGCAAACATACATTATATACTAGAGGACATAGAAAACGCAAACATACATTATATACTAAAGGACATAGAAAACGCAAGCATACATTATATACTAAAGGACATAGAAAACGCAAGCATACATTATATACTAGAGGACATAGAAAACGCAAGCATACATTATATACTAGAGGACATAGAAAACGCAAACATACATTATATACTAGAGGACATAGAAAACGCAAACATACATTATATACTAGAGGACATAGAAAACGCAAGCATACATTATATACTAGAGGACATAGAAAACGCAAGCATACATTATATACTAGAGGACATAGAAAACGCACACCTACATTATATACTGGAGGACATAGAAAACGCACACCTACATTATATACTAGAGGACATAGAAAACGCACACCTACATTATATACTGGAGGACATAGACACCGCACACCTACATTATATACTAGAGGACATAGAAAACGCACACCTACATTATATACTAGAGGACATAGAAAACGCAAGCATACATTATATACTAGAGGACATAGAAAACGCACACCTACATTATATACTAGAGGACATAGAAAACGCACACCTACATTATATACTAGAGGACATAGAAAACGCACACCTACATTACATGATTATTATTACATGAACACGAAATACGAAGGATTCCATCAAAAAAAATATCACATCTTTATAACAAAACACAAACTGAACAACTAAAAATATTCCAAAATGTTTAAAACTATGTATTTATTTAGTTATTGTTTTTCATGTAAAACACACTTATCCGAAGTGTCTATGTCATCTAGTATACGATGACCTACGGGAACCAATGCTAAGGTTTATACCAAACAAAGCATTGTGTTTGTCTTGTGTTTATCGGGGTGTACTATGTGAAGGAAAAGGAAATTGAAGTTAATAATCGAAATTAAAATTAATTAAAGCTAACGGTATTAATTTGTTTTATCCCGAACTACGTTACGTCATGTATCAGTTGGGTACCACATGATCAGAACACCACAATCGGTCAAGACCATGTAATGTTATTTAAACACTATTGTGGACAACAAAAACGATTACCCCTCAGAATGGCTAGGCAGTTGTCTGCCGTCTCGTGTGAGGGTTCCGTGATAATGGCACAGCATTTAGGATAATTTCCTTACTTGGCTACTGCCAGATCATGGCTATATTATATCAAATTGGTAGTTTTTGAAGATTGGGTTGTGATTACTAGTACGTGGAATTCTTGATACCTCGCATTTGCACGTCTATGTGCGTTTATGCACGTCTGTGTGCGTTTATGCACGTATATGCACGTTTATGTGCGTTTATGCACGTCTATGTGCGTTTATGTGCGTTTATGCACGTTTATGTGCGTTTATGCACGTTTATGCACTTTTATGTAAGTTTATTTGACCTTTTGTGCGTTTATTCGCGTTTATGCACATGTGCGTTTATGTGTGTCTATTCGAGTTTATGCACCTGTATGTACGTTTATGTACGTCTATGTGCGTGTATGCACATTTATTTACGTTTATGTGCGTCAATGTGCGTTATTTTCCTTTATGCACGTTTATGCACGTTTATGTGCGTTTATGTGCGTTATGTGCGTTTTTGTACGTTTTTGCCGCAACATGGTGGCCAGTTGATCATACCAAACTTACTGACGAGACTAAGTAGTACGGCCTCTCACTGCCTCAAAATAAATATGTGGGAGCCAGATTATCTAAAGATATTATATTCCTCCCCAGTGGTGCCGGTACATCATTAGTACTTCCATAATCTTTAATGGCTCGTGTCGTCTATTGTTTTATATTTGTTACCCAATTACCATCTTAATACACTCATGCCGAATGTCCTTTTAACATGTTTAAGCAATCTAGCACTTCTCGACAACATAACACGTGATAACAACGTTTTTACATTTCTTGTAATGATTTCCGTGGCCGGAAATCGATTGACAAAGTACGTCAACCTGTCGACAGCGTATTACGCGGTTCGTTCTGTATCCGCTTAATGGGTGGTTGATGAGTATCTCAAGTAAGCCGTCCACTTGGATGTCGGAAACCTACCATTAATTACTTTGAATAGCAAAGGCTATTGCAAATTTGCTTATTTACTCTAAGACTCTTTATTTCTAGTTTCACGGGTCGTATAAATCTCTTTGATAGTTGCTACTATCGGTTCATCTGCAATTAAGGAATGAATCGCATGCTATTGTTTAAAGTTTCCATCGGGTATGAACTACACCGTGCTTGCTTAGAGTGTACCGAAGGCATCCACACACTACAGACACGCTCATTGTACTTCATACCCCGATGGCCACTGTTAACCCGCGATTCATTACTAACATTTATATTCATTTCAATGACACAGAGAAAGAATATGACAAATTGCATATAAAAATGTACTCCAGATTTGCGATTTACCGTGTGGGGGAGCTAGTAAGTAGATCATCCTTGGAACAGCGTAAACTGTAACACACGTGTTATCTTGCGAGGAACTCTGCGAATGCGCATGACCGTAACATCGAATGCGCATGTCAGCTGCGTATCATTAGTGAAACATTCATACGAAACTTGATACCAACAAGGGCATATACGTTCACGCAGGTTCGATCCCTCGTCTGACCCTAATAAAATTAACATGTTTTCAGAGAGGTCTCGTGTCGGTGCTTTACACCGTGCACGTACACGAACCAGAGGAGACTCTGGAATGGGTCTATCTGTATAATTGCACTATCCTCCACAAATCTAAAATGACTAATCTCTTCAGGAGGCGTCGCTCATATGGGCAACCGGTAGCGACGATAAATAAACGTAAAAACACACACATATTGACTGGTCAATCGTTTTGGTAATGTTGACTGGTCAATCGTTTTGGTAATGTTGACTGGTCAATCGTTTTGGTAATATTGACTGGTCAATCGTTTTGGTAATGTTGACTGGTCAATCGTTTTGGTAATGTTGACTGGTCAATCGTTTTGGTAATGTTGACTGGTCAATCGTTTTGGTAATGTTGACTGGTCAATCGTTTTGGTAATATTGACTGGTCAATCGTTTCGGTAATATTGACTGCCTTTGGCTTCCAGTCTGAATCAGTAAGACGCTCATTAGGATATTGCTACAAACAACGTCACTCTTTTAATAAGTAGACACTTATTGAAATGCATGCATAAAAGCTGCTAGATACTTGTATATTATATAAATAGATTTACTGTGACTCGAAGTCAACTCGAATCTTGATGGTTTTCTTTTCAAATACATGCACATGGGTTCTGAATAATAAAATAAATATTTGCATTCCTGAGCCGCTTCAGTTAATATTCATGTTTCGAGGGGTGATATTTGATCATATTTCCCACTCAGGAATGATATATACAGTATATGGATGACAGTCATTACTATGTACATGTGTTGAGCAAATAAAATATTCAGAAACTAAACTAAACATCAAACGCACAACTTGCAACCTTAGCAACAAATATAATGGATTCGTTCATGCAGCCATTTCTCTGATTATCTGAACTGGGTAACTCGTACAACAAATAACTTGCAAATGTTACGTCTACACTCAGGTATGACATAGTGATATGTTTCTGGAACAACATACATGTAGATTATCGATTTAGAATGATTAATGAACAGGGCTATTAATTGTGGATAATTAATATATATTTATCATCGTTATTGTAATTATCGGTTGCAGACGGATCTGTAGTCCAGTGGTTAACACGTTGGACTGGTAATCCAGGGATCGTAGGTTCGATCCCCCGTCTGACCCTAATACAATTAGGTTTTCAGATGGGACGTTAAACCGAGGTCTCGTGTCGGTGCTTTACACCGTGCAAGTAAAAGAACAAGAGGAGACTCTGGAATGGGTCTCTGTCTGTATCATGCACTATCCTCCAAAATCTAAAATGACTAATCTCTTCAGGAGGCGTCGCTCATATGGGTAACCGGTAGCGACGATAAATAAACGCAAAACACACACACAAATTATTGGTTTTCGGACACTGTGAACAACGAAGCTGTAGGTTATATCGTTGACTGATGCAAATGGTCATATATAAACAAACTAGTACACGTTTATAAAAACCATACAGGGATCGCAGGTTCGAGCCTCCGTCTAATCATAATAATATTAACAGTCTTTCAAATAGGACTTTAAACCGAGGTCTCGTGTCGGTATTTTACACTGTGCCCGTAAGCGAAACAGTGGAGTATCTAGGATGGGTCTCTGTCTATATCATTGCACTATCATCCAAACATTACTAATCTCTTCAGGAGGCACCGATTATATGGGGCACCATGCAAACAACACCATTCGACGTCCATCAACAGAGTTTTTAGTACACGAGTAATTCTTACGATGGATAACGAAGGACGTGTCAGACATTTGGAAAACGCTAATGTCTTCAGTGGACAGACTACGGTTACCAAAAGTCGTAGATCGAGATATTTATCAAAAGAGACACATTCTCCTATGCATGTAAGGGAGATGTGAGGCGAGCTATACAAGAGGGCATATGAAATGAACGTCAGTATGGAATGCGTGCGGGGTCCCCATAATGTAGATATATTGGCTAGTTTACAAAATAAGAAAGCAAACAATATTTCATCTCATTGTTTTTCGAGTAGAACTTTGAAGCAGTGGACGTTTTCATGCAAGTTTGGTCCAAGTATAATGATTGGCTGGTTACACCGAATTATCTTTGCACCTATGCAAGTTGAAGTCTCGATTATATCGAGAAGTGGAGATAAGTGTGTTATTACATGAAAACCAATAAATACATAGTTTTAAACATTTTAGAATATTTTGAGTTGTTCAGTTTGTGTTTTGTAATAAAGATGTGATATATCTTTGATGGAATCCTTCGTATTTTGTTTTCATGTAATAATTATCATATAATTTGCGCTTTCTATGTCCTCTATTCTATAATGCATTGTTTGCTTGGTAGCGAAGCAGAGACGGGTCAATAGTCCAGTTGTTAACACGTTGATCTGAGAATCCATGGATTGCAGGTTCGATCCCATATCTGACCCTAATTATAATAACAGTCCTTGATACACGTGCATTCTCGTGTCGGTGCATTTAAAAGAACAAGCACTATCCTC
This sequence comes from Archivesica marissinica, assembly GCA_014843695.1. NCBI lineage: Eukaryota > Metazoa > Mollusca > Bivalvia > Venerida > Vesicomyidae > Archivesica > Archivesica marissinica. Next base: position 88,955,567 of record CM026387.1, read on the forward strand.
CAAATCTAAATTGACTAATATCCTCAGGAGCATCGCTCAATTGGACAACAGGTAGCGACGATAAATAAACGCAAAACACACAATTAGTTTGGCAGAACTAGACATAGCAATAGTGAGAGGAGATAGGTTATCTGTATCGTAAGACGCAATTCCCCTTTGGTGGGGGGAGGGGTTGTCCACAATTGCTTGCACCACAGATATGGCTATCAAAAATATATATAATTATAAAAAGATACAAATACAGTAATCAAGATTAATTGATATTTTGAAAATTATGTTATTTAATCCTAAGATATAAAATGCAATAATGATATATAACATAACATAACATAAAGTTTATTAGCATAAAACATTTACATGTTTATAGCCTTAAACATCAATCAATATGGTGAAACATAAATTCGCAAGTATAACTAGCATTAGCAAGGAAGAACTCATTATATACCAGTCATAATCAAATAATGCTGCATGGGATGAAACTTCATAGTAATATATATTACGTTATTTGTGCTCTAAGTTTGAAAGCATGATATACAAATGTAGCTGTACTGTTAATAACTCTATCACTGTTAGCATTCATAAGAGATACAAATTTGTTAGTAATATTTGAAATATTTTAGTCTAACATTTCTATATTTGGGGCAAACTAGAATGAAATGGTATTCACTTTCGACTACATTCATATTGCAGTATAAACACTTGCGATATTGCCTGTCAACATTAGTATACCTGCCTGTTTCTATAACTAGATCGTGTGCCGAAACTCTTAGTTTAGTGAGGGCTATTCTATACTTATTTTCATTTATACATGACAGGTATTTTTCTAATGTTAAGTCATGTTTAAACAAGCAGTATGTAGATAGGTTACTTAAATTATTGTTTCTAGCATACCAAGATTGTTTATATATATTAAACGTTGCTTTATAGAAGCAAAATTGATGGTCGATGTAAATTGATTAATCCATATATCGGACATTACCAATGCTATCTAAAATCATTTTTATTTGATAGGCCCAGTTTGTATTATTGTATGTAATATTATTATTTGCATCGGTTACTAACATTTTATATACATTTTCTAAAAGCGGGTTGTTAGTTTTTAATAGTTTTAACCAGTAGCTAATCATAATAAATTGTCGTATTGTTTTCATTGGAAAACGTCCTGTTTCTCCATATAAGCAATCTAGGTTAGTCGACTTTTTTACCTGAAGGATTTTCCTCAAAAATTTACAATGTATAAGCTCGATATTATTCGAGTCATGATAGCCCCATACGGCGGCATTGTAATTAAGTATAGAGCCAACTAGGCTATCAAATAAACGACATTTATCAGACATAGACATTTCAAGTTGATTAAAGACAATAAATAAGTTTCTGTGTCCTATACCATGTCTGTGTCCTATACCATGTCTGTGTCCTATACCATGTCTGTGTCCTATACCATGTCTGTGTCCTATACCATGTCTGTGTCCTATCCCATGTCTGTGTCCTATACCATGTCTGTGTCCTATACCATGTCTGTGTCCTATACCATGTCTGTGTCCTATACCATGTCTGTGTCCTATACCATGTCTGTGTCCTATACCATGTCTGTGTCCTATACCATGTCTGTGTCCTATACCATGTCTGTGTCCTATATACCATGAGCCATTTTTAAATAAATGTATTCCCAAGTATTTAAAGGATTTCGCTGATTCTAATATAGTCCCACACATTACAAAATCATGGCTAGTGCCTCTTCCCCTTTCAAATGTCATAGCTTTCGTTTTAGTTGTATTTACTTTAATGCCCCATTGACGACAGTATAGTTCCAGGTCATCTAGCATGGATTGTAATGCATCAGGGGTATGAGCAAATAGAACACCATCATCTGCGAAAAGTAACATGAATATTTGTAATTCGTCTATTGTAAATAATCCTGCAATATTTGTGTTTATACTATTTAAAATGTCGTTTACAAAGAATAAAAAGAGCAAACTTGAACTCGGGTCCCCCTGTTTAACCCCTATATTTGAGCAGAAGAAGCTAGAATGTTTACTCTTATACCTAACACATGAGTTAACAGTTTTGTACATTGCCTGTAAAGCTTTCACAGTTTTTGTACTAACATGTTGCTTCAAAAGTTTCTGAAACAGATATGACCTATTTATCTTATCAAAACATTTTTCGTAGTCCACGAAAACACAGTATAGTTTGTTCTTAGCACCAAGTGTATTGTTATAATAGCATGTAATAGAAATATACCGTCTGCCGTGGATTTCCCTTTTTGAAATCCAAACTGATTATGTATTAAAGACTCGTGTTCAATAGACCATTTTGTCATACGATTGAGTAAGATTTGGGAGTATATTTTGCTCAATACATTTATAAGGGTTACCCCTCTATAGTTCGTAGGGTCTTCAATGTCTCCACCCTTAAAGATCGGTACAATTATTCCCTCGCCCCATGATTTGGGGTATTCACCCTTCAAAAACAGCCTATTAAACAATTTTAGTAGAAACGGGGAGATAATAGCAAAGGAGTTTTTATATAGTTCGACGCATAGGTTATCTAAGCCACTACTTTTGTTGTTGTTTTGTGACATTACTGCCTGTTTTACTTCACTGCTCGTTATATCGCTATCTAAATATATATCAAAAACAGTATCTTCAGCAACAGTATTGTGTATATCACCTATATCAGATTCAAAACCGATTTTCTGCACTGCTTGTGTTTTTTCTATACTGGTCCTTTACCCATTTCCAAAACTGTTTAGGTCTATTTTTGCCAGTTTAGTGAGAGTCATTTTCTCAGCACTTTTAAATTAATTTTTTTCCCTACGTTTAATTTTATTGAAATTGGATTTTGCTTGTACAAATGCTTGTCTATTTTCAGTTATTTTTTATTTTAAAAATGTATTTCGTGCAACAGTGTATAATTTACGTGCCATGTAACATTCTGCATTGGACCATTCTTTTCTTCTTTTGAAACCCATGTAATTAGTTTTCGTGCGGGTTTTACCAAAAATGTGAACAGAGCATTCTTGCATAATATTTGCAAAATGATTAACAGTGTCATCCACATTTGTTTGGTTATTTTCAATGTCATCATTTAATGAATTCAAACAATCATTATTAATTGATAATGCATTTAAGAACTCATTTAACTTTGTATCATCCCACTGTATATACATGTCTTGTTGTCCGGAATATATTGTATTCCTATCATTCATAGATTTACATTGAATGTTTATATTAAGTCCAGAGTGATCTGAAAACTCATTTTGAATTAGAACCTCAAAATGTGATATACAGGTAAACATACTTCTTTCTAACAATAAATAATCTACCGTGCTCGATCCATTGTGTGAATGAAAGGTAAACTCTCCGATATAATCCGTGCTCAGTCTACCATTACCTATCAGCAGCGACAAAGCTTTACACAGATCAATCAAGAGGTTACCATATAAATCGATCACATGATCACTATTAGCACGTGGCTGAATGTCAACATTTGACAGATAGCTGTCATCGTTATCAAGGTAACTGTCAAAATCAAGTACGTCAGAAAGATCTGCCGTTCTTGAGTTTAAGTCCCCAGTGACTAGTATTTTACCTAGAGGTTTATATTTCTCTATATCAGACTCTATTTGGTTCAAGAAATCGAAATTATTTTGCTCGAATACAGTAGAACCCGGTGGTAGAATATACGTATTACAACAATAAACATCTTCATTAAAATGAAACAATTCCTTAGAAAGTTTAACCCATATGAGTCCATACTGGTTTTATATCTACGATTGTCACTTTATTTTTCAAAGAGTGTTTATAATATACAGAAATTCCGCCACTGTAGCGTCCTCTGTTCGTATTTTTAGATTTATTGCCACATATTTGGTCACTTTCATAACCTTGGATTTCAAGATTAATGTTGCTGTTTTTGGATATCCATGGTTCTTGCAAGAGAAATATGTCAAACTGTTTTACATGTTCTAAGAAATCAGGGTCTGTTAATTTTCTACTCAGCCCGTTGATATTCCATAATAAGATTTTCAACTGTTCTTCTTGACCTCCCTATTTCTGTGGTTTGTTCATATATGGTGGAGGGTCAATGACCTTCCCATCACTGTATATCTTGAATAGTTTGCCCGCGACAAAAAGTTTGGCACCATTGATCCTGACGTTATGTCCCTTTTCCTCCTCGAGCTCGATGGTATCATGGAACGCTCGTATAGCATCCCTAGCTGCTAGCGGTCTCTGTATGCCAACGCCACGTTTCGCCGATTTAAGCCTCGTTTTGATATGGTCGTCGTACGACATACCTCGTACTCATTCTCGCTCAGAGTCATAGTGAAACTTAACAAGGATCGGTTTGGAGGTATTTGTCTTATCGGACCCAAGACGGTGGGCGTTTTCAAATGTCATACCTGCTCCGTCTAAGTCCATATGCTTGGTTATCACCTGCTTCACCAATTCCGAACCGTTTTCTGGTTCGCCACCCTCCTGGGTTACCTTCTCAGGGATTCCGTAGAAAATTAAATTCTGGCGCATAGATGTCGACTCTAAATCTATACGTTTCTCATTGATTTCGAATTTGTTTCTTTTTGGAACATATTACAATTTTTATCCATATCTGTTAGCGATATTTTTCAATTTCGGATTTCTTTGTATGCACATTTTAGTTCTTTTTTGAGTTTCAAATTCCAAATTTATGAACTTACACGTGTTTCAACATCAATTACAGTTTTTTCGAGATTTCCGATTTTCGTTTCCATGTCGGTTACTTTTTGATTAATAGATGTTACTGTTTTATTAATTTTCTGTGACGTAATGTTCATGTCTTTTAGTTCCTCTATTATCTGAGATGCCATTCTGGTGGCGCCGACGACACTGGTGCCAGTGGTGGGGCAGGCATGAACATTTGTGACTGAGGCGACGATTGAAATCCGTAGTGCAAAGTCTGTGGATAACCACCTACTGGAGTCAATGGAGAAGTCATGTTAGTTTGATATGGTTGTGGTGGATTCGTAGTACAATATGGTGAAGCATATCTCCGGTTTATTGTTACACACCTTTTTGTTCACCTGTCCATATTTTACCTGTGTACCGCTTGAATTACTCGAGCATTGTCCGCTATCAGTGTCAATATTCCCGCCGTCAATGTACAATGGTGATTTTGCTTTTCTCTTCGATTTACCTGCTTATTTGGTAGTCTGTTTCTTACTTTTTGTCTCAGACATATAGCCCAAACCACACGGAACATTTAGATCCAAAAATTGTCAATAATTATCACTGAAAACCTTATGAAAATCCAGTTTATTCCTCTCCGACCGAATTCATGCTATCACCATACCATGTGACATATCTATAATCTATATCTATATATCAAAAATAACATCACGTGGACTATGATACAACGTTGCTTGGTACAAGTTTATTGGACCACCTAACACAGGACCACACACCCAGACACTATCGGCAATGACACACCATTCGTTCTGGCATAGTAGATCTGTATATCACTGGGCATCCACACTGACTACGCGCCACACAGTTGTTCTGGCATGGCGGATCTGTATATCACTGGACATCCAAACTGACTACGCGCCACAGTTGTTCTGGCATGGCGGATCTGTATATCACTGGGCATCCAAACTGACTACGAGACACAGTTGTTCTAGCATGGCAGATCTGTATACCACTGGGCATCCAAACTGACTACGAGACACAGTTGTTCTAGCATGGCAGATCTGTATACCACTGGGCATCCAAACTGACTACGAGACACAGTTGTTCTGGCATGGCAGATCTGTATACCACTGGGTATCCAAACTGACTACGAGACACAGTTGTTCTAGCATGGCAGATCTGTATACCACTGGGCATCCAAACTGACTACGAGACACAGTTGTTCTGGCATGGCAGATCTGTATATCACTGGGCATCCAAACTGACTACGCGACACAGTTAGACATATTGTGTTTGTGGTTTAAAGACGCACAACCGGACTGGCACCCGGGTAGAACCACCGGAGATAGCTTCCTTGCATTAAAGAATTCGACACTCCCCAGTGGGATTCGAACCTACAACGGCGAGGGGAAAGTGATTTGAAGTCAACTACCCAACCATTCGGCCAAGGAGGCCCCTACATTTTAATTAGAATTAGCGCAGTGGTTAGTGCACTCGCTTCTCACCAATGCAACCCGGGTTCGATCCTCGGACCGGGAAGTATGTGAGATGGTATGGTGGTCGCCAGATCGGACAGGTGGGTTTTCTCCGGGTACTCCGTTTGCCTCCCACACGAATGACCACATTTACGCTTTCATCCGCACCAACGATAGTGATTAATATAAGTTGCTAAAACTTGCTTCGTAATCGTTGTAAAAAATAAATAAAGTCTAAAACCTACAGTTTAACTCTTTCAGCGCCAATGTCGCATAAAAGCGACTTTGTAAAAAAGTAGAGAACCCGATCGGACAGAACAGAACATGCCGTCTGATCAGGCTATATGCTGATTGCTCTTCAGACAGTGGAGCTGGAGCACCTGTCCGAATATCAAACAACATAGATCCTGATCAGACGCGGCGTTACGCCGCGGCTGATCTGGATCTATGTTGTTTGCACATGCTCGGAATTTATTCGGCGCTGAAAGAGCTAATATAATGTCACCATTGTTTACTTAACATACGTACTAGTATATCCAGACATCCATAATGGCTAACTGTCGTTTGTAACACGTTTGCCGTGTCTTCTTCCTTGGTAATGTCACCAGGAATCAACAGAGGCTGCAAGAGATGTGCAATCGGCGTATTAATATTCAGTGTAAGGTAAATAACTAATAACATTGTCCGCAATCTGTAACGGGGTGTGGAACTCGCCATAATTCACGTAGGCATAGACATATTTGACTAAAGCACATGATGACATACATACATGTTATATACAGATAGCGACCAGTGCAAACACAATTCATACATTATATACAAATTATTGTGACCTACAACAAACATAACCACGTGTATTTATATGTGTAATATTTATCTTATATGTGTCTTATAATTAAAGAAAACACAGTTTTTTTTATTTCTAACACGGAGAAGGTCAAAAGACGCAACAAAACACAAAAACAAACATACAAATTTAAAGTTGTAAAATACATGTGTATTGAAAGTCGTTAAATAATATCATAACGTAATTGTGCCAACATTTCTGTAATTGATGCAAAGTTGTAAAACATGACTGATCAGTAAATCATTCGTAACCAAACTCATTCCTAAATTACAAGTAGAAACATTTAATTTTACATGTGTTCATATTTGTAAAACATAGAACGCATATTTATTTAATTTGAAAACATAGATAAACAGTGCTTGTCTGTCTGTCTGTCTGTCATAAATCTACAATAGTCATAATACTGATCACATGCTATACACTACAATAGTCATAATACTGATCACATGCTATACACTACAATAGTCATAATACTGATCACATGCTATACACTACAATAGTCATTATACTGATCACATGCTATACACTACATTAGTCATTATACTGATCCGATCTAGGACACTTATTTATAGAGGTACCCAAATAGCTATGGTGTTACAAACGGATCTGTAGTCCAGTGGTAATACGCTGGACTGGTAATCCAGGGATCGTAGGTTCGATCCCCCGTCTGACCCTAATAAAATTAACAGTCTTTCAGATGGGACTTTAAACCGAGGCATCGTGTCAGTGCTGTACACCGTGCACGTAAAAGAACCAGAGGAGACTCTGTAATGTGTCTCTGTCTGTATCATTGCACACTCCTCCAAAAATCTAAAATGACTAATCTCTTCGGGAGGCGTCGCTCATATGGGCAACCGGTAGCGACGATAAATAAACGTAAAACACACGCTATGGTGTAGGTCAACTGCTAGAAAGCGATGCACATCCAAATGAAAACATAGAGACATGTGATCATTCACATCTGATTCTCAAACTACAACGTTGGAAATCATTATAGCAATGGTAAGCCTTTTTTCTCAAGCACCCAACTGAATAATGACATCAACCACGCGTTTTGAACATAACCATAACCCTAACCCTGGGCAGGGCAAGTGATGAAGGAGCGTTATGCGTGGTTGATACTATATTCTGATCGGCTGGTTGAGATAAAGATTTTACGTTATAGCAACCATACCACACTAGTGTGTATGCTTTACTAGCAGAAGGGACATAACTAGTTACATTACTAGCAAGGGAATGAACAATAGATATATCACCTTTGTACAGCATTCTCCGGTTCGCTCTAGGTTTTCTATATTCCTGCCGTTCAAGGCGACAGATGCACCGAGCTTAGAGAACAACTTTGCTGTAGCTGCACCGATCCCCGAGCTGGCACCTATTAGTTAGGCAAATATTAATTACACGGTTATGATTTCAGAATATATACAGTCAAACCAGTGTTAGTGGTCACCTCAATTAAGCAGCCAACCTGTAGTTAGCAGCTTAGTTTCTAGATTCCCAATATGTAGTCTTACAATACAGTTGACCTCTAGTAAACAGCCACCTGTGCTAAGCAGCCACTTTCTGTGAGCCCCTTAACTGGCTGCTTAAGACATGTTTGACTGCACATATTACGTCACAGTTTAACTAGGAGTTTAACTAAAACTGTTTGTTTGTTGTTGATTGGTTGATCCTAGCTACACGTACAGCTATAGCAGTTACGAGTGTGCTCGTTAGTACAGGCATGTTAATTCCACATTGCCTCTTCTCTCTCCCTCATGGTGATGGATTCTATCAGGAATGGGGTCTCGAGAGTGATTAATCTAACGTTGTAAAACTTGCTTCCCAACCGAGGTCAAATAAATTGGTATACATTAAAAACCTACACGTCCCTAAAGACAGAGGATCATGTTCGCCCTGGCTCGCCAAGGGCATCGAGCCGTAGCCAGACACGATTTTAGAAACTCTATATGTAGAGCGGGCACAGACCAGATCAGCTGGCAGATAAATTCCAAATAAAAACATTTTGTTTCGTTGATGAGGTACTCCTGACTTCAGATGCTGCACCATTTCTACCATTTAGCATAAAACAACAACAACAACAACAACAAAACAACAACAGGACTGTTAATTTAAACGTTATTTATATTACGACGATTGCGAAGCAAGTTTTAACAACGTAGGCCTACGTTAAGCACTCTCGTTGGCACGGATGAAAGCGTAAACGTGATCATTCGTGCGGGATGAAACCGGAGTACCCCGGAGAAATCTCCGATCTGGCGACCACTATTGAACTTTGAATCAACAACATTTTCACAAACATGTGTTCATCTATGCCATAGTCTATATTCCAGGTCAACTTAGAGGTTCGCGAGGAGAAAAAATATATATACGACGGACTTAACAGTGTGCACCTATGACTATGAGGGACTTTTCGCATTTTGTGTTTCAACGTCCGTGCTGTTTCAAAGTACGTGTAGTTGACAGTGTGGTCGGTAGGACAAGTATACGTTTGAGATGACCTTTAAATAATGTTGTATCCCTATGTACAATGAACAACATCGATAATAGCATGAACGTGAGTCAAACACAAATGATGTCCATGTACAGCATAAAGGTATGTCGCACGTGAATTACGGCGAACATACATATGTCTAAAAAGTAATCAAAGTTTTCGTTAATTTCTGTTCATTTACTCCGGTAAACGGAGACCACGTGTATGTTAATGTTATGTTTATTTATCGTGGCTACCGGTTGCCCATATGAGCGACGCCTCCTGAAGAGATTAGTCATTTTAGATTTTTGGAGGATAGTTCAATGATACAGACAGAGACCCATTCCAGAGTCTGCTCTGGTTCTTTTAAGTGCGCAATGTACAGCACCGACATTTAACTTTCAACAGTGTAATGAGTTAACCCAACACGAGTTTATCCGTTAAAGTAAAACGAACGCGCTCATACCAATCACGTGATCCAAAATCGTAAACATGACATTGTACAAGTTTACAATAAGTCTTCTTCACGTCGAAATCGTTAATTGATGTCATTTCTTATTAGTGAATAGAGTTGAAAATAGAGTATAGCTTAATTAACAAACATTCTATATTTAATTGCTAAATAACTCTTGCATATATAAATATTTACCTGTGATGAGTGCAACTTTTCCACTGAGATTTCCTATGGAGGCCGCCATCTTTGAAATGTCATCGGGGGTGTTCTCAAGATTCATCTTACATTCACATGAAAACGGGCTATTAAACAAACAGTTTTTTTTACTATATTTCTAAATAGCTTTAATATGAATAAGGCAAAGCCTCGAAGCCAGCTCAATCATAGATCCATCGCATAGCTCAATCCGAATGATTCAGATCAGGTGCGAAAGGTCCGGAGTTTGAGCCCCCGCTGGAGCCATTACAGGTATGCCCTTAGGCAAGGCATTTAAATTCCACATTGCGTCTTCTCTCTCCTGCATTGCGATGGATTCCACCAGGAATGAGGTATCGAATACGACGAGAAGCAGGCGCGTAGCTGCCATTAGGCCAAAAGGCCCGGGCCTGCACATCATTTTGACAACAACAAACAATATATAGAATTGTTATTGCTTTTGATGTACATGTATAGCTAAGCAGAACAGTGTATTGTCATGTTTATTTGTTATAAAAACATGTCCGAATTTTTCTTTTAAATGCAGCAGAATGCGGGAAATAGCATCCTAAAAAACACAAAATTCCGGGTGTGCATGCCCCCGGACCCCCTGGCAACATCGTTTGCTACGCTCACTCAACATTCTTTACCCGGGCCTGCACATAATTTGCCTCCTGGCTACGCCCCTGAGAATAGGATTATTGACTATTAAGTGTAGACTAGTATCACCAGCGAATACAATTAACAGTCTTTCAGATGGGACGTTAAACCGAGGTCTCGTGTCGGTGCTTTACACCGTGCACGTAAAAGAACCAGATATATTCTGGTATGGGTCTCTGTCTGTACCATGCACTATCCTCCAACATCTAAAATAACTAATATCTTCAGGAGGCGTCGCTCATATGGACAACCGGTAGCTATAAATAACGATAAATAAACGTAAAAACACACTATGATCCTGCTGCTGTTACTATTTCTACTGTTTAATACAGCAACGATTATGGTAATGTAGACCCTACATTTTTTTATTATGCAAATTAAACCCGTATGTTGAAATCCTTGAAAATATGTTGCAGTATGATGCTTAAGAAAAGTATTATCTTATAATATATGTAATTGTACACTTGATTTCCATAAAAAAAAATAGAATGATCGCATAACTTTGTGTAATTGTACACTTGATTTCCATAAAAAAATAGAATGATCGCATAACTTTGCTTGTATTCAGTTTCATACAGCCATCACATATGTTCTTATATGTAAGCACGTGTAATAACACCTGAAAGGATTCTGATTGGTTCAGAGAAAAATCCTTATAATTTGTAAATTAAACTTTAAAGTATGCATATTTCTATTTGAATTTGGTACATAAACTTAATGGTAAGACAAACTACGATTTCAAAGTATTCTTGGCGCAAATATAACGCTGCTATGTGTAGTGACGTCATGGCAATATAGTGACGTCATGACAATTTGGCGCCAAAATTATAGTAGCAACGTTATTTTGTAGAATATGTTGGCCAATGCTCTATCCATAATACTAAATTTTCAATTGCATCTGACAACATTGTAAATTACATATATATGTGTATAGAGAATATTAGGATACTGTTTTATAAATTTTAATTTATAAAGCGCAGGGGCGTAACCAGAGATTTAGAATCTTTACGCAGATTGCGGCACGAAGTGCCGATGGGGGGAGTGTGGCTGGTGGGTGTTCGGGGGATCTCCCCCGAGAACATTTTGAAATTAGACATGAAAAGAAGGCCTCTGGTGCATTTTAAAAGGCAAATACTTTCGGTAAACTGGACATAAATAAAGAAGTATTTTAATAAAGATCCATAAAAAATGCCCGTTTCGACCTCTCCGTAGGTCTCATCAGGCGATGATGAGTACATGATATTAGAACTTACAGATGTCTCCGCGACGGGGTTTTTTTTGTTTTTATATTTTTTTTCCATATTTTTTATATAGATATAATTCTTCTTCTTTGCATATACCGGGGTACTGCTTTGTTTTGACATGCTTAGTGGTTGTCAAACACCAAAGTGATTCTCCTATGCCCGGACACATCAAAATCACGAATGACTTGGTCGATGTTAATGTCGTGATTTCTGTGGATATGCATCAATGCCAATCCAGTAAGTCTCTCCTCGGTCATAGTGTAGCGGAGATAAGTTTTCATACGGCGAAGGCTGCTGAATGATCGCTCCGCTGAAGCCGTTGATACTGGCATTGTGAGAAGGACCTTGAATACTGTATGGATATTCGGGTACAGTTGGTACGTTTCATCCACAGCCTCTACCAGAGATGCAACTGGTGCTGCTGTTGTCGCTCTCTTCCAGACATCCAGCTCAGTATCTATTGCCATGCGATCTATGAAAGGGACATATTCTTCCTTTATCTCCTTCCATATTTCGGGCGAGAGTTGCCGAATTTTATTTGGTAATAGATACCGAGCTTTCAGTCTGGAGGTCGAGATGCACAGTCTGTCGTGTAGCTGGGACAGTAGGTGGTCCATGAAGGGAACAAACAAGTTAAGTCTCCAATACTCTTTGGGTGTAAAAGCGGCAATGTTATGCACCAACCTCCGTAAGAAACTGCCAACTTTTTCATATAAATGAGACACGGTCTGAGCGAGGCTCGAACCCGTGACCGTCAGTGATGATAGTTTACAGTGGTATACAAGTCAACGACCTTAACCACTCGACCACGGAGGCGGACTCGGAGACGAGTAGTAACCTAATATTTTATTTATCCATCTTCTGATAAAAAAGGAAGTTTTGGAGAGAAAATATTACCAAATATTTCATGACCTGAAGTTTATCATACCATCTGTGAACATATATATATAGATGACGTCATACACACAGCGTTATGACGTCATGAAAGCAAAGTTTATTAGGCAGGCCATGTTTGACCATTAGTACGCATGCAGGTAGGATAATATAGATATATATAGATCTATATGTTCTTATGTTCTTGAACAGAATTAATATTTCATCCATTTTTCTACCGATTAGAACATTTAAATCTGATTTATTGAAAATAGACTATTTCCAACAATGTGGTATCACAGGAACTTGAAATTTTATCCATAAGCCACCAACGGTCTTGTACCTCTATCCTAGGACACCCCCTCTATTGAAAAGGGGGGGGTCCTAGGATAGAGGTATGAGACCGTTGGTGTCTTATGGATACAATTTCAAGTTCCAGTGGTGGTATTACATTCGTTCAATTGGCATGTAATGTATTGGCCGAAACATATATGTTGTTTATACTGTACCATAATATTGCGTTTGTTAATTTTATTCGACTATCAGCACTAGATCTAGCACAAATTGCTGATAACACATTTAGAATGAATATCACAAAGAGCATATATCCCGGTATATAGTCATTTGGCAGGCCCGTACCTACACCGAGGAATACCGAGGCAGCTATCCCGGTATATAGTCATTTGGCAGGCCCGTAGCTACACCGAGGAATACCGAGGCAGCTGCCTCGGTTAAAATCTCCAAAACCAATACATTTTTGAAATAGAAGGAATTTGACTACATTCCCGCTAGGGTTTTGACAGGGTATTTGTTTGTTTCAGTGTAAGATCGAATTATATTTCACCGAATGGACATTGAAAACATTATTATCACGAGAGGCGCTATCCGATACTATTTAGCGTTCTATCTTCATAAGTGAAATAGTACTCTATCACTCACTTAAGCAAACACATATTTGTGCGTGTTTACATTTCGTGTGTTGATAAACAAATTCGCGTATACGACGGTTTAAACTTATAAGAATTTTATCGCTTCTGAGCGACTATTTCGAGTTTTGTAAACACACACACACACACACACACACACACACACACACACACACACACACACACACACACACACACACACACACACACACACACACACACACACACACACACACACACACACACACACACACACACACACACACACACACACACACACACACACACACACACACACACACACACACACACACACACCACACACACACACACACACACACACACACACACACACACACACACACACACACACACACACACACACACACACACACACACACACACACACACACACACACACACACACACACACACACACACACACACACACACACACACACACACACACACACACACACACACACACACACACACACACACACACACACACACACACACACACACACACACACACACACACACACACACACACACACACACACACACACACACACACACACACACACACACACACACACACACACACACACACACACACACACACACACACACACACACACACACACACACACACACACACACACACACACACACACACACACACACACACACACACACACACACACACACACACACACACACACACACACACACACACACACACACACACACACACACACACACACACACACACACACACACACACACACACACACACACACACACACACACACACACACACACACACACACACACACACACACACACACACACACACACACACACACACACACACACACACACACACACACACACACACACACACACACACACACACACACACACACACACACACACACACACACACACACACACACACACACACACACACACACACACACACACACACACACACACACACACACACACACACACACACACACACACACACACACACACACACACACACACACACACACACACACACACACACACACACACACACACACACACACACACACACACACACACACACACACACACACACACACACACACACACACACACACACACACACACACACACACACACACACACACACACACACACACACACACACACACACACACACACACACACACCACACACACACACACACACACACACACACACACACACACACACGTTCGCATTGACACCATTTCATATGACGTAGATTTATTTAATCTATATCATAGAATGCTCAACCGGTATCTACATGTCACTGGATGGTAGTGATTTTCGGTAAATCATACTTCCGGGAAACGAAAACTTTTGCTTACATCAATATTGACACTTTCTAAACTAGCTCAATCGGAAAGCTCACGTAGAGCTCGCTATTATCATTGCCAACGTATGTCTTTATGATTTAAAATTGAACTTGCATTATAAGCGAGTGTTCCGTTATTTATTCCGTTAGAATATCAACTAGGGCATACTATGGTATGTTGACCCGGTATGTCACTATGTCCTAGCAGTTTTAACATATTTAAAAGGTAAGAAGACATAAGTCCTACTAATATTACCTATTTTATAGGTTAGTCCGAAATGTATCACTGATTAGTTTCCGTGTTCGGGATTTATAAAGGAAATCACACGTCACACATAGGTTTACAACATATACATGTATGACAAACATGAGCTCACATTTAAACACAGGTTGACCCCATTACATTTTTGTTATCTTCATCTAACTTAAGTAATACACACTTCAATGGTGGTGTCCTATCATTTAATACTGGAGTTGTGCCCTTCAATGTTGGATTCCTGTTATTTAATAATGGAGTCATGTCCTTCAGTGCTGGAGTCATGTCCGTCAATGCTGGAGCCATGTCCTTCAGTGCTGGAGTCATGTCCGTCAATGCTGGAGTCATGCCCTTCAATGCTGGAGTCATGTCCTTCAATGCTGGAGTCATGTCCTGGAGTCATGTCCTTCAGTGCTGGAGTCATGTCCTTCAATGCTGGAGTCATGTCCTTCAATGCTGGAGTCATGTCCTGGAGGCATGTCCTTCAATGCTGGAGTCATGTCCTTCAATGCTGGAGTCATGTCCTGGAGTCATGTCCTTCAATGCTGGAGTCATGTCCTTCAATGCTGGAGTCATGTCCTTCAATGCTGGAGTCATGTACTGGAGTCATGTCCTTCAATGCTGGAGTCATGTCCTTCAATGCTGGAGTCATGTCCTTCAATGCTGGAGTCATGCCATTCAATACTGGAGTCATGTCCTTCAATGCTGGAGTCATGTCCTTCAATGTGGGAGTCATGTCCTTCAATGTGGGAGTAATGTCCTTCAATGCTGGAGTCATGTCCTTCAATGCTGGAGTCATGCCCTTCAATGCTGGAGTCATGTCCTTCAATGTGGGAGTCATGTCCTTCAATGTGGGAGTCATGTCCTTCAATGTTGGAGTCATGTCCTTCAATGTTGGAGTCATGTCCTTCAATGTTGGAGTCATGTCCTTCAATGCTGGAGTCATGTCCTGGAGTAATGTCCTTCAATGCTGGAGTCATGTCCTTCAATGCTGGAGTCATGTCCTTCAATGTGGGAGTCATGTCCTTCAATGTTGGAGTCATGTCCGTCAATGCTGGAGTCATGTCCTGGAGTCATGTCCTTCAATGCTGGAGTCATGTCCTGGAGTCATGTCCTTTAATGCTGGAGTCATGTCCTGGAGTCATGTCATTCAATGCTGGAGTCATGTCCTTCAATGCTGGAGTCATGTCATTCAATGCTGGAGTCATGTCATTCAATGCTGGAGTCATGTCATTCAATGTTGGAGTCATGTCCTTCAATGCTGGAGTCATGTCCGTCAATGCTGGAGTCATGTCCTGGAGTCATGCCCTTCAATGCTGGAGTCATGTCCTGGAGTCATGTCATTCAATGCTGGAGTCATGTCCTTCAATGCTGGAGTCATGTCCTGAAGTCATGTCCTTCAATGTTGGAGTCATGTCCTTCAATGCTGGAGTCATGTCCTTCAATGCTGGAGTCATGTCCTGGAGTCATGCCCTTCAATGCTGGAGTCATGTCCTGGAGTCATGTCCTTCAATGCTGGAGTCATGTCCTGGAGTCATGTCCTTCAATGCTGGAGTCATGTCCTGGAGTCATGCCCTTCAATGCTGGAGTCATGTCCTGGAGTCATGTCCTTCAATGTTGGAGTCATGTCCTTCAATGCTGGAGTCATGTCCTTCAATGCTGGAGTCATGTCCTGGAGTCATGTCCTTCAATGTTGGAGTCATGTCCTTCAATGCTGTAGTCATGTCCTGGAGTCATGTCCTTCAATGCTGGAGTCATGTCCTGGAGTCATGTCCTTCAATGCTGGAGTCATGTCATTCAATGCTGGAGTCATGTCCTGGAGTCATGTCCTTCAATGCTGGAGTCACGCCCTTCAATGCTGTAGTCATGTCCTTCAATGTGGGAGTCATGTCCTTCAATGCTGGAGTCATGTCCTTCAATGCTGGAGTCATGTCCTTCAATGCTGGAGTCATGTCCTTCAATGCTGGAGTCATGTCCTTCAATGTGGGAGTCCTGTCCTTCAATAATGGAGGACTGTCCTTTAATACTGGAGTTTGGTGCTATAAATTGTAATACTAAAATGTATATGCACATACCCAAACTAAAATGCCTTGTGTTTTGATAAGTTGGCTATTTGAGGCACCAGGATGGTGAATTGTAAAAATAAAATGGACAAGCATGTTAGACGAGGCAATAAAGAAATACAACTTACTAGTTTATGCTTTCCAATATTATTTTATGCTTTCCAATTTAGTAAGGAATAATTAAGTAATGAATCGCGGATTAATAGTTTACATCGGGGTATGAACTACACTGGGCGTGCTCAACGTTAGCGTGGATGCCGATGAATCGCAGGTTAATAGTTTCCATCGGGGTATGAAATACATTGGGCGTGATTAAAGTGTGTGGTGGCCGAAGGCATCCACGCTAACTTTAAATGCCCAATGTAGTTCATACCCCGGTGGAAACTATTAATCCGCGATTCATTACTTAATTATTCCTTTCAATGACACAAAGAAAATATTGCACACTTTGCATTTAAAATGCCGTTTTTAGTCCAGATTTGCATCTTACCGTGTGCCGAAACAGGTAAATAGATCGTCCTTAGAACAGCGGTAAACTGTAAGACACGCCTTTTCTCGCGACGAACGCTGCCTAACACTGCGAATGCGCATATCCGTAACTTCGAGGTGCGCATGGCAGCTGCATATCATTAGTTGGGAACCCTCACACGAAAATATAGGGCCTAGACAATCAGGGTACATGTATGTTCAGAAAGGAAATGCTATAACGATTAAAATATTGAAATATAGAAATATAGTTGCACGTGTGGTACCGACGTATTTGCAAGTGTGGTACCGAGCCGCTGAATGTTTTCGGACTTAAGCTGTCAGTGATGTCAGTCATGACGTAGTGTAATAACATTGGCTATGGGTATTTTATGACGTCATTTATGGTCGGCTAAACACTACGTTTTATATAATGTCATTTAGCGCATGGCTGGATCGTTTTCAGCTACCCCCCCCCCCCCCAAAAAAAATATGTGTTTGTTTAATGTAATTTGTATGTAAATGAATGTACATAAAAAGCGATTAGCCTCACATGTGGGCCATTCAGTGAAATATAATTCGGTTATTAACTGAAACAAACAAATATTTGTTTCAAAAGAAAACATTTTTCTATAAAAAGTGCGCCCAACGGGGGACTCGAACCCCCGACCCTCAGATATCTGAAGTTGTTCAGCCTTAAAAGTCTGATGCTCTACCGACTGAGCTAGCCGGGCGGTACTTAAATTTCGTCCACATTTCGTTTATGACAAGTAACCAGGCGTCTACATAAATTGATTACCAATAACGTTAACCTTTTTTTTATGTGGTTTTATTTAACAAATTGGCTTTTTATTTGCTAATGGAGCAAATTGGGTATTTAGCAGAACATAAACACACTTGCTTTACGTAAATGCTTCCATGTGTTTGTGGTTAGAACGACATTTACCGTACGCCTACTGATGCATATTAACATAGTGAAGACTGTAGGTTAGTGTAAGAACGTCTGCACACCATGAGGCATGAACTAATATCCATTGTACACACGAATTCATAAGCAACGTTTGAACTGTTGCTAGGATTATTATGTATGTTAAAGGACGTTCGGACATGGACTAACATTCGGATAATATTTTCTTTATGTGGAATACAGACGTTAAGCCCGTGTTTACATAGAATGTGCTGCACACATAACTGTCTTGTTTCGTCCGCGATCTACACCCAGTAGCTTACTGAGTACAGGCACCCCGGGCCCCCACACACCTGTTTCTGTGTCTCATTTCTACAGGTATATATTAGTAAAATAATGTTTGTGGCAGGACTAACCAATTGGATACTGTGATTACTGCACATGTCTTATTTTAGTGTGCAGCCTCAGTCAGTGGATATGGTATCGTATGTATGTTTAATTAATGTCAAACCGCTTGCAGGGGGGGCATAAGCTAGACATGTGGAAGTCGTGATAGTGCAGTGGATGCTCCTTCGCTTCAGGTGCGAATGGTCCGGAGTTGTATGTATGTATGTATGTACCATTAATGTCAAACCGCTTGCAGGGGGGCATAAGCTAGACATGTGGAAGTCGTGATAGCGCAGTGGATGCGATGCGCCTTCGCTTCAGGTGCGAAAAGGTCCGGAGTTGTATGTATGTATGTACCATTAATGTCAAACCCCTTGCGGGGACCTAGACATGTTTTCCTGGGCATGCTTCGCCGACCATAGCGGTTAACCAGTACTAAGCAATGTGTGTGAGGTGCCTTGCTCAATGACACTACATACGTGGCCTGACTGAGTATCGAACCCGGACCGTTCGATTCCAAATCCAACGCTCTACCATTGGACCACGGACGCCACAGAATATCGAGCCCCACTGGAGCCATTACGATTGTGCCCTTAGGCAAGGCATTTAATTTCCACATTGCCTCTTCTCTCACCTTCATGGCGATGGATTCCATCAGGAATGAGGTCTCGGGAGTGATTAATATAAGTTGAAAGAACTTGTTTCGCAATCGAGCTCAAATAAATTTGTATAAACTAAGCTAGACATGATTTCCTGGGTATGCTTAGCCGATCTGAACGGTTAACGAGTACTATGCAATGTGTGTGGTTGTAGTCTCCATGGAATAGTGCATACAGTGTCTATCTTGTAACCGAGGGGTTGTAGTCTCCATGGTGTAATGCATACAGTGTCTATCTTGTAACCAAGGGGTTGTAGCCTCCATGGTGTAATGCATACAGTGTCTATCTTGTAACCAAGGGGTTGTAGTCTCCATGGTGTAATGCATACAGTGTCTATCTTGTAACCGAGGGGTTGTAGTCTCCATGGTGTAATGCATACAGTGTCTATCTTGTAACCGAGGGGTTGTAGCCTCCATGGTGTAATGCATACAGTGTCTATCTTGTAACCGAGGGGTTGTAGCCTCCATGGTGTAATGCATACAGTGTCTATCTTGTAACCGAGGGGTTGTAGCATCCATGGTGTAATGCATACAGTGTCTATCTTGTAACTGAGGGGCTGTAGTCTCCATGGTGTAATGCATACAGTGTCTATCTTGTAACCGAGGGGCTGTAGTCTCCATGGTGTAATGCATACAGTGTCTATCTTGTAACCGAGGGGTTGTAGTCTCCATGGTGTAATGCATACAGTGTCTATCTTGTAACCGAGGTGTGGTAGTCTCCATGGTGTAATGCATACAGTGTCTATCTTGTAACCGAGGTGTGGTAGTCTCCATGGTGTAATGCATACAGTGTCTATCTTGTAACCGAGGTGTGGTAGTCTCCATGGTGTAATGCATACAGTGTGTATCTTGTAACCGAGGTGTGGTAGTCTCCATGGTGTAATGCATACAGTGTGTATCTTGTAACCCAGGGGTTGTAGTCTCCATGGTGTAATGCATACAGTGTGTATCTTGTAACCGAGGGGTTGTAGTCTCCATGGTGTAATGCATACAGTGTGTATCTTGTAACCGAGGGGTTGTAGTCTCCATGGTGTAATGCATACAGTGTGTATCTTGTAACCGAGGGGTTGTAGTCTCCATGGTGTAATGCATACAGTGTGTATCTTGTAACCGAGGGGTTGTAGTCTCCATGGTGTAATGCATACAGTGTATCTTGTAACCGAGGGGTTGTAGTCTCCATGGTGTAATGCATACAGTATGTATCTTGTAACCGAGGGGTTGTAGTCTCCATGGTGTAATGCATACAGTGTCTATCTTGTAACCAAGGGGTTGTAGTCTCCATGGTGTAATGCATACAGTGTCTATCTTGTAACCAAGGGGTTGTAGTCTCCATGGTGTAATGCATACAGTGTCTATCTTGTAACCGAGGGGTTGTAGTCTCCATGGTGTAATGGTACATGGTATTAGGTGCATGGTACTAGGTGCATGGTACTATAGTTAACGTGATGGTGCATGGTACTAGGTGCATGGTACTAAGGTTAAAGTGATGGTGCATGGTATTAGGTGCATGGTACTAGGTGCATGGTACTATAGTTAACGTGATGGTGCATGGTACTAGGTGCATGGTACTAGGTGCATGGTACTATTGTTAACGTGATGGTGCATGGTACTACAGTGTCTATCTTGTAACCGAGGGGTTGTAGTCTCCATGGAGTAATGCATACAGTGTCTATCTTGTAACTGAGGGGTTATAGTCTCCATGGTGTAATGCATACAGTGTCTATCTTGTAACCGAGGGGTTGTAGTCTCCATGGTGTAATGCATACAGTGTCTATCTTGTAACCGAGGGGCTGTAGTCTCCATGGTGTAATGCATACAGTGTCTATCTTGTAACCAAGGGGTTGTAGTCTCCATGGTGTAATGCATACAGTGTCTATCTTGTAACCGAGGGGTTGTAGTCTCCATGGTGTAATGCATACAGTGTCTATCTTGTAACCGAGGGGTTGTAGCCTCCATGGTGTAATGCATACAGTGTCTATCTTGTAACCGAGGGGTTGTAGCCTCCATGGTGTAATGCATACAGTGTCTATCTTGTAACCGAGGGGTTGTAGCCTCCATGGTGTAATGCATACAGTGTCTATCTTGTAACTGAGGGGCTGTAGTCTCCATGGTGTAATGCATACAGTGTCTATCTTGTAACCGAGGGGCTGTAGTCTCCATGGTGTAATGCATACAGTGTCTATCTTGTAACCGAGGGGTTGTAGTCTCCATGGTGTAATGCATACAGTGTCTATCTTGTAACCGAGGTGTGGTAGTCTCCATGGTGTAATGCATACAGTGTCTATCTTGTAACCGAGGGGTTGTAGTCTCCGTGGTGTGATGGACCACGATGTTTGTGTCCTTAGGCAAGGCATTGACTTTTCTCTCGATTTATTGCATCAGGAATGAGGTATCAAGAAGATTAAACTAATATTGTAGGAACTTGTTTCGCAATCGAGCTTAAAGAAATTTATATAGGCTAATAATATATTGAGATTTTCATTACGGTAAAATATTAAAGATCAGGCTGCAAACGAAAGGGTTTTTTAAGTCGTAGTCAATTTTAATTTGTCAGTAAGTTTGTTATGGTTGTTTTAGAGTTAGCCCTGGGGGGATAAATGTGCGTATGAATGACTGTTTAGAGTTAGCCCTGGGGGGATAAATGTGCGTATGAATGACTGTTTAGAGTTAGCCCTGGGGGGATAAATGTGCATATGAATGACTGTTTTAGAGTTAGCCCTGGGGGGATAAATGTGTGTATGAATGACTGTTTTAGAGTTAGCCCTGGGGGGATAAATGTGTGTATGAATGACTGTTTAGAGTTAGCCCTGGGGGGATAAATGTGTGTATGAATGACTGTTTAGAGTTAGCCCTGGGGGATAAATGTGTGTATGAATGACTGTTTAGAGTTAGCCCTGGGGGATAAATGTGTGTATGAATGACTGTTTAGAGTTAGCCCTGGGGGGATAAATGTGTGTATGAATGACTGTTTGGAGTTAGCCCTGGGGGGATAAATGTGTGTATGAATGACTGTTTAGAGTTAGACCTGGGGGGGATAAATGTGTGTATGAATGACTGTTTAGAGTTAGACCTGGGGGGATAAATGTGTGTATGAATGACTGTTTAGAGTTAGCCCTGGGGGGATAAATGTGTGTATGAATGACTGTTTAGAGTTAGCCCTGGGGGGATAAATGTGCGTATGAATGACTGTTTTTCTCTTCCATTTGGAGAATTAAAAACGCATTATAAAACAGTGACTTTTGATCTAATATATTATACATATATTATCATATACGGACATTAACCGCTCGGTCATGGAGATAGATAAAGTATATTGAGGCTTACAAATTTGGTATTATCTTCGGGGTAAATGTAGTAGATTTACAATGCTGTTGATGATTTTGTAGATTATTATCTTATAATATTATAGAGAGTAGAATTTTCAATTAATAATTTCACAAAAACATGTTCAACTGCTTAAAATTATATACTATCCGAATAAATTATTACTGACAAATGGAAATAAATATAGGACAGTAGATCTAATACATGTATATACATGACATTTTTATAATAGCTATACCTTCTAAGTGCAGTCAAACCTCTGTTAGTGGTCACCTCCATTAAACAGCCAACCTGTAGTAACCCTTTCCCTCATAGAAGCACCTCTTGACGCCATTACCAATATCACATACATTAACCCTTTCCCTCATAGAAGCACCTCTTGATGCCATTACCAATACGACATACATTAACCCGTTACCTCATAGAAGCACCTCTTGACGCCATTACCAATACGACATACATTAACCCTTTCCCTCATAGAAGCACCTCTTGACGCCATTACCAATACGTCATACATTAACCCTTTCCCTCATAGAAGCACCTCTTGACGCCATTACCAATACGACATACATTAACCCTTTCCCTCATAGAAGCACCACTTGATGCCATTACCAATACGACATACATTAACCCTTTCCGTCATAGAAGCACCTCTTGACGCCATTACCAATACGACATGCATTGACCCTTTCCCTCATAGAAACATCTCTTGACACCATTACCAATACGACATACATTGACAATGTAGTAGCCAAACCAATGTTCATAATAAAGGCCAGAATCCCATGTAGTTCCAGTAATATCTATGGAGGTGGGATAGATATGGCGACTACTTATCCACTGCATGATAGCTAAATGGCTGTGGTTTGTATGGAGATATAATAGTATATTAACCTAAATCTCTATGTAGTCCCAGTAATATCTATGGAGGTGGGATAGATATGGCGACTACTTATCCACTGCATGATAGCTAAATGGCTGTGGTTTGTATGGAGATATAATAGTATATTAACCTAAATCTCTATGTGTTAGTGGTCACCTCCATTAAGCAGCCAACCTGTATTAAGCAGCCAGTTTCCAGACTTCCAATAAGTTGTTTTATTATGCATTTGATCTCTATTAAGCAGCCACCTGAGCTAAGCAGCCACTTTCTCTGATTCCCTTGTATGGCTGCTTAAGACAGGTTTGTCTGTAATTGCATTTATAATTGGTTTGTTTTAATACAGATACAGTCTATCACTACCACTTTGGATTCTGCCACAAGGCATGGAGCGTGACCGTCTACGTCTGTAACACTACATGTACATACATTCTATGTACCGGGATTGACTGCCTCCTGTATTTGCTAGACTAGAAGTTACATGTGAGATTCAATAGGATCCAGGTGCGATGGGTGGAACGTCGAGTCATGCTGTGTCACCATTGCCAGTTGGCAAGGTTATCATCATCACTGGGGGAAATACAGGTAAATCTACTGTAGGTTAATACAGGTACGTCTACTGTAGGTTAATACAGGTAAGTCTACTGTAGGTTAATACAGGTAAGTCTACTGTAGGTTAATACAGGTAAATCTACTGTAGGTTAATACAGGTAAATCTACTGTAGGTTAATACAGGTAAGTCTACTGTAGGTTAATACAGGTAAATCTACTGTAGGTTAATACAGGTAAATCTACTGTAGGTTAATACAAGTAAGTATACTGTAGGTTAATACAGGTAAGTCTACTGTAGGTTAATACAGGTAAGTATACTGTAGGTTAATACAGGTAAGTCTACTGTAGGTTAATACAGGTATGTATACTGTAGGTTAATACAGGTAAGTCTACTGTAGGTTAATACAGGTAAGTATACTGTAGGTTAATACAGGTAAGTATACTGTAGGTTAATACAGGTAAGTATACTGTAGGTTAATACAGGTAGTTACTGTAGGTTAATACAGGTAAGTCTACTGTAGGTTAATACAGGTAAGTATACTGTAGGTTAATACATGTAAGTCTACTGTAGGTTAATACAGGTATGTATACTGTAGGTTAATACAGGTAAGTATACTGTAGGTTAATACAGGTAAGTATACTGTAGGTTAATACAGGTAAGTATACTGTAGGTTAATACAGGTAAGTCTACTGTAGGTTAATACAGGTAAGTATACTGTAGGTTAATACATGTAAGTCTACTGTAGGTTAATACAGGTAAGTATACTGTAGGTTAATACAGGTAAGTCTACTGTAGGTTAATACAGGTAAGTATACTGTAGGTTAATACAGGTCAGTCTACTGTAGGTTAATACAGGTATGTATAATGTAGGTTAATACAGGTATGTATACTGTAGGTTAATACAGGTAAGTCTACTGTAGGTTAATACAGGTATGTATAATGTAGGTTAATACAGGTATGTATACTCTAGGTTAATACAGGTACATCTGATGTAGGTTAATACAGGTAAATCTACTGTAGGTTAATACAGGTATGTATAATGTAGGTTAATACAGGTATGTATACTGTAGGTTAATACAAGTAAGTATACTGTAGGTTAATACAGGTAAGTGTACTGTAGGTTAATACAAGTAAGTATACTGTAGGTTAATACAGGTATGTATACTGTAGGTTAATACAAGTAAGTATACTGTAGGTTAATACAGGTAAGTGTACTGTAGGTTAATACAAGTAAGTATACTGTAGGTTAATACAGGTAAGTCTACTGTAGGTTAATACAGGTACGTCTACTGTAGGTTAATACAGGTAAGTCTACTGTAGGTTAATACAAGTAAGTATACTGTAGGTTAATACAGGTAAGTCTACTGTAGGTTAATACAGGTATGTCTACTGTAGGTTAATACAGGTAAGTCTACTGTAGGTTAATACAAGTAAGTATACTGTAGGTTAATACAGGTAAGTCTACTGTAGGTTAATACAGGTAAGTGTACTGTAGGTTAATACAGGTAAGTGTACTGTAGGTTAATACAGGTAAGTGTACTGTAGGTTAATACAGGTATGTATACTGTAGGGTAATACAGGTATGTATACTGTAGGTTAATACAGGTTAGTCTACTGTAGGTTAATACAGGTATGTATACTGTAGGTTAATACTGGTAAGTATACTGTAGGTTAATACAGGTATGTATACTGTAGGTTAATACAGGTAAGTATACTGTAGGTTAATACAGGTATGTATACTGTAGGTTAATACAGGTAAGTATACTGTAGGTTAATACAGGTATGTATACTGTAGGTTAATACAGGTAAGTCTACTGTAGTTAATACAGGTATGTATACTGTAGGTTAATACAGGTAAGTCTACTGTAGGTTAATACAGGTATGTATAATGTAGGGTAATACAGGTAAGTGTACTGTAGGTTAATACAGGTAAGTATACTGTAGGTTAATACAGGTATGTATACTGTAGGTTAATACAGGTATGTATACTGTAGGGTAATACAGGTAAGTATACTGTAGGTTAATACAGGTATGTATACTGAAGGTTAATACAGGTAAGTATACTGTATGTTAATACAGGTAAGTATACTGTAGGGTAATACAGGTACATCTGCTGTAGGTTAATACAGGTATGTATACTGTAGGGTAATACAGATAAGTATACTGTAGGGTAATACAGGTAAGTATACTGTAGGTTAATATAGGTAAGTATACTGTAGGTTAATACAGGTATGTATACTGTAGGTTAATACAGGTAAGTATACTGTAGGTTAATACAGGTATGTATACTGTAGGGTAATACAGGTAAGTCTACTGTAGGTTAATACAGGTATGTATACTGTAGGTTAATACAGGTAAGTATACTGAAGGTTAATACAGGTATGTATACTGTAGGGTAATACAGGTAAGTATACTGTAGGTTAATACAGGTAAGTATACTGTAGGTTAATACAGGTAAGTATACTGAAGGTTAATACAGGTATGTATACTGTAGGGTAATACAGGTAAGTATACTGTAGGTTAATACAGGTAAGTATACTGTAGGTTAATACAGGTATGTATACTGTAGGTTAATACAGGTAAGTATACTGTAGGTTAATACATGTAAGTCTACTGTAGGTTAATACAGGTAAGTATACTGTAGGTTAATACAGGTAAGTATACTGTAGGTTAATACAGGTAAATCACTGTAGGTTAATACAGGTAAGTGTACTGTAGGGTAATACAGGTAAGTATACTGAAGGTTAATACAGGTAAGTGTACTGTATGGTAATACAGGTATGTATACTGTAGGTTAATACAGGTATGTATACTGTAGGTTAATACAGGTAAGTATACTGTAGGTTAATACAGGTATGTATACTGTAGGTTAATACAGGTAAGTATACTGTAGGTTAATACAGGTATGTATACTGTAGGTTAATAACTTTGAACAATTAAACAATTACATTATTTATATAGTTATGCATATGGTTGCCATATTGGAAATCAATGGATGCATATTTTATCTGACAACATGTATAGTACTGTATGCCACATTTTACAATCACTTTAAACACATTTAGTTATCAATCAGATGCATTATCACTTGCATCTATCATATAGATATATAATTGGCGGCCATTTTGAAATACCGCCATGGCGGCCATATTGGATTTAATTAAATTTGTTCAATGTGGAAGTACATTCATAATTGGAATATAAACTATACATTTACACTTACTTTTAGGTAATTTGGGCTGTTTATATAACATATGTGTCATTTGCTGCAAATACCCCTACAGATACCTCTAATAAGTATTCATGCCAATTTTCATGCTTTTCCCACAAAATGCACGATTCTGGTGATATAACTCACGGGATTCTGGTACTATATTCTCTGTTATATGCATTGTATTTATTGGTTTACACATTATATAACTATAATCAATTGCATTCTATGTATATTATTGTAGGCTAGTATATACAGTCAACCTGTGTTAGTGGTCACCTCCATTAAGCAACCAACCTGTATTAAGCAGCCAGTTGCAAGATTCCTAATTTGTTGATTTCTTATACATTTGAGCAGCCACCTGTGCTATTATAAGCAGCCACTTTCTATGATTCCATTGGCTGTCTGTTTAAGACAGGTTTGAGTGTAGTCTGTCAGGTCTTATTTCATTATAATATCATACCTACATGTACTGAAAATAACTAAACATTTAAAGCAGCATTACATCGTAATAAAGGATGTTTTGGGTAAAATATAAATACTAATGTGTGTGTGTTTATAAAAATCTAAATAGTCGCTCAGAAACGATAAAATTCCAATAAATTTAAACCGTCGTATACGCGAAATGTAAACATGAACAGCGCGCATGCGTGAAACAACAGAGGATGTAGAAAACAACGTATTTATTTTGAACATGAAAGACTATCTATCTTCCTCTAATGTCGAACCCCTAGCGGGGATGTAGAAATGTCCCTAAACGACTTAGCTAACAGAGGTATGAATCAACATATCAAGTAATTTAATTAAAAAAGACAACGCGGGACAAATGGGGACGATGCATTCCGAATGTAAACATGTGCGGACGATGCGTTCCGGTTATAAACAAGTGCGTGACCAATCGACTCGGAAAGTCCTACTTTCGGTTTCGAGTTTGTTTTATCGCCAAAAAACACTGTTTACCAAATGAACATAAGCATGCAAAGTATAATGTTAGACTGTGTAGCAGCATTGCTACCCATACGTAAACATTGAATTTTTCAAATATCTTTTATTTCATACGATGTAATGCTGCTTTAAATCTTCACCATGAATATCATAAACTGAAGGGTAATGGCTACCTAGGCTATTGCTACAGCCTACAAGGTTCTAATTAACTATGAGCCTAATGAAGTCTTTAATGGACTAATTATACATGCCTGTTGCCATTGTATTAGATGGTTGTTATTAGTAAATTACTGTTGGCCATGCCATTAACTTGACAAGTGTTTGATGTTCAGCATCTGTATGATGAGGAACACAAAGCTGCATGTGATTATGTGCATGCATCAGATAACATAACACAGATGCCTGATATATGTGAGGGAGGTGCCAACTGCAAATTATATTATCATTGCTTGTTATTTCTGACTGGCACAAACAGTGAGGAAGCTATCTAGCAGGCATGCAGAATGCTGGTGTGTTTATTCGAGTTCCCATCCAGGAACACTGTCTGCAGGGGATCCTGGAGTCCATGCCTGAAACACTGCATGCAGGGGACCCTGTAGTACATACCTGAAACACTGCCTGCAGGGGCTCCTGTAGTCCATGCCTGAAACACTGCCTGTAGGGGCTCCTGTAGTCCATGCCTGAAACACTGCCTGCAGGAGCTCCTGTAGTCCATGCCTAAAACACTGCCTGTAGGGGCTCCTATAGTCCATGCCTGAAACACTGTCTGCAGGGGATCCTGTAGTCCATGTCTGAAACACTGCATGCAGGGGCTCCTGTAGTCTATACCTGAAACACTGCATGCAGGGGCTCCTGTAGTCTATACCTGAAACACTGCATGCAGGGGATCCTGTAATCCATACCTGAAACACTGCCTGCAGGGGATCCTGTAGTCCATACCTGAAACACTGCATGCAGGGGCTCCTGTAGTCCATACCTGAAACACTGCATGCAGGGGATCCTGTAATCCATACCTGAAACACTGCCTGCAGGGGCTCCTGTAGTCCATGTCTGAAACACTGCATGCAGGGGATCCTGTAGTCCATGTCTGAAACACTGCATGCAGGGGCTCCTGTAGTCCATGCCTGAAACACTGCATGCAGGGGCTCCTGTAGTATATGCCTGAAACACTGCATGCAGGGGATCCTGTAGTCCATGCCTGAAACACTGCATGCAGGGGATCCTGTAGTCCATGTCTGAAACACTGCATGCAGAGGCTCCTGTAGTCCATGTCTGAAACACTGCCTGCAGGGGCTCCTGTAGTCCATGCCTGAAACACTGCCTGCAGGGGCTCCTGTAGTCCATGTCTGAAACACTGCATGCAGGGGCTCCTGTAGTCCATGCCTGAAACACTGCATGCAGGGGATCCTGTAGTCCATGCCTGAAACACTGCATGCAGGGGATCCTGTAGTCCATGTCTGAAACACTGCATGCAGGGGATCCTGTAGTCCATGCCTGAAACACTGCCTGCAGGGGATCCTGTAGTCCATGCCTGAAACACTGCCTGCAGGGGCTCCTGTAGTCCATGCCTGAAACACTGCCTGAAGGGGATCCTGTAGTCCATGTTTTCCCTACAAGAATCATGTTTTCTATGTGACAATCATGTTTTCCATGTGACAATTATGTTTTCCATGTGACAATCATGTTTTCCATTTAAGAATCATGTTGTTCATGTGAGAATCAGGATTTTTATATGCGACAATCATGTTTTCTATGTGTTTTCTATGTAACAATCATGTTTTCTATGTGACAATCATGTTTTCCATGTGACAATCATGTTTTCTGTGACAATCATGTTTTCCATGTAGTAAATAGTGTGAAGAGCTATTTTGATACCCCAGTCAACTGTGTGTTGATGGTGTAACCACATGTAGGTAGAACGCTTAACATTCTGTTTCTGTGAAGCCTCTTGTACTAGATCTCAGCCTGGCAATTACTGTTATGTATATTGTAATAAATAACTGACTAACATTTATGAGGATAATGCATTGCATCAGGTATGCATATATCATTGGTTATGTACAACAGTTGGCACTAATAGTTAACTGCAATGTTAGCAACATTAACTCTACTTCAATCAATGTCTCAGAGTAATGTCGAAAGAATTGTTGCTTTTTGTGTCTTACAGTACCTTCAGGTCTTTACAATTGTGTGTTTAGGTGTCCTCGTGTCAGTTTTATGCCGTCCGCCTTAACCATTTATATCCTATACTTTATACCCTGCCGACCGCCTTAACCATTTATATCCTATAATTTATACCATGCCATGCGCCTTAACCATTTATATCCTATAATTTATACCATGCCATCTGCCTTAACCATTTATATCCTATAATTTATACCATGCCGTCCTCCTTAACCATTTATATCCTATAATTTATACCCTGCCGTCCTCCTTAACCATTTATATCCTATAATTTATACCCTGCCAGTCGCCTTAACCATTTATATCCTATAATTTATACCCTGCTGACCGCCTTAACCATTTATATCCTATAATTTATACCCTGCCATCCGCCTTAACCATTTATATCCTATAATTTATACCCTGCCGGCCGCCTTAACCACTTATATCCTATAATTTATACCATGCCGTCTGCCTTAACCATTTATATCCTATAATTTATACCATGCCGGCCACCTTAACCATTTATATCCTATAATTTATACCCTGCCGACCACCTTAACCATTTATATCCTATAATTTATACCATGCCGTCCACCGTAACCATTTATATCCTATAATTTATACCATGCCGTCCACCTTAACCATATCCTATCATTTATACCCTGCCGTCCTCCTTAACCATATCCTAATCCTATAATTTATACCCTGCCGTTCGCCTTAACCATTTATATCCTATAATTTATACCATGCCGTCCACCTTAACCATATCCTATAATTTATACCCTGCCGACCGCCTTAACCATATCCTATAATTTATACCATGCCGACCACCTTAACCATTTATATCCTATAATTTATAGCCTGCCGTCCGCCTTAACCATATCCTATAATTTATACCCTGCCGTCCTCCTTAACCATTTATATCCTATAATTTATACCCTGCCGTCCTCCTTAACCATATCCTAATCCTATAATTTATACCCTGCCGTCCGCCTTAACCATTTATATCCTATAATTTATACCATGCCGTCCACCTTAACCATATCCTATAATTTATACCCTGCCGACCGCCTTAACCATATCCTATAATTTATACCATGCCGTCCACCTTAACCATATCCTATAATTTATACCCTGCCGTCCTCCTTAACCATATCCTATAATTTATACCCTGCCGGCCGCCTTAACCATATCCTATAATTTATACCCTGCCGTCCTCCTTAACCATTTATATCCTATAATTTATACCCTGCCGTCCTCCTTAACCATATCCTATAATTTATACCCTGCCGTCCGTCTTAACCATTTATATCCTATAATTTATACCATGCCGTCCACCTTAACCATTTATATCCTATAATTTATACCATGCCGACCACCTTAACCATTTATATCCTATAATTTATACCATGCCGTCCACCTTAACCATTTATATCCTATAATTTATACCATGCCGTCCGCCTTAACCATTTATATCCTATAATTTATACCCTGCCGTCCTCCTTAACCATATCCTAATCCTATAATTTATACCCTGCCGTCCGCCTTAACCATATCCTATAATTTATACCCTGCCGTCCGCCTTAACCATTTATATCCTATAATTTATACCCTGCCGTCCGCCTTAACCATTTATATCCTATAATTTATACCCTGCCGTCGCCTTAACCATATCCTATAATTTATACCCTGCCGTCCGCCTTAACCATTTATATCCTATAATTTATACCATGCCGTCCTCCTTAACCATTTATATCCTATAATTTATACCATGCCGTCCACCTTAACCATTTATATCCTATAATTTATACCATGCCGTCCACCTTAACCATTTATATCCTATAATTTATACCCTGCCGTCCTCCTTAACCATATCCTATAATTTATACCCTGCCGTCCTCCTTAACCATATCCTATAATTTATACCCTGCCGTCCTCCTTAACCATATCCTATAATTTATACCCTGACGTCCTCCTTAACCATATCCTATAATTTATACCCTGCCGTCCGTCTTAACCATTTATATCCTATACTTTATACCCTGCCGTCCTCCTTAACCATTTATATCCTATAATTTATACCATGCCGTCCACCTTAACCATTTATATCCTATAATTTATACCATGCCGCCCACCTTAACCATTTATATCCTATAATTTATACCATGCCGTCCACCTTAACCATATCCTATAATTTATACCCTGCCGTCCTCCTTAACCATATCCTAATCCTATAATTTATACCCTGCCGTCCGCCTTAACCATTTATATCCTATAATTTATACCATGCCGTCACCTTAACATATCCTATAATTTATACCCTGCCGACCGCCTTAACCATATCCTATAATTTATACCATGCCGTCCACCTTAACCATATCCTATAATTTATACCCTGCCGTCCTCCTTAACCATATCCTATAATTTATACCCTGCCGGCCGCCTTAACCATATCCTATAATTTATACCCTGCCGTCCTCCTTAACCATTTATATCCTATAATTTATACCCTGCCGTCCTCCTTAACCATTTTATCCTATAATTTATACCCTGCCGTCCTCCTTAACCATTTATATCCTATAATTTATACCCTGCCGTCCTCCTTAACCATTTATATCCTATAATTTATACCATGCCGTCCACCTTAACCATTTATATCCTATAATTTATACCCTGCCGTCCTCCTTAACCATATCCTATAATTTATACCCTGCCGTCCTCCTTAACCATATCCTATAATTTATACCCTGCCGTCCGCCTTAACCATTTATATCCTATAATTTATACCCTGCCGTCCTCCTTAACCATATCCTATAATTTATACCCTGCCGTCCTCCTTAACCATATCCTATAATTTATACCCTGCCGTCCGCCTTAACCATATCCTATAATTTATACCCTGCCGTCCGCCTTAACCATTTATATCCTATAATTTATACCCTGCCGTCCTCCTTAACCATTTATATCCTATAATTTATACCCTGCCGTCCTCCTTAACCATTTATATCCTATAATTTATACCATGCCGTCCTCCTTAACCATATCCTATAATTTATACCCTGCCGTCCTCCTTAACCATATCCTATAATTTATACCCTGCCGTCCGCCTTAACCATATCCTATAATTTATACCCTGCCGTCCTCCTTAACCATATCCTATAATTTATACCCTGCCGTCCGTCTTAACCATTTATATCCTATAATTTATACCATGCCGTCCACCTTAACCATTTATATCCTATAATTTATACCATGCTGTCCACCTTAACCATTTATATCCTATAATTTATACCATGCTGTCCACCTTAACCATTTATATCCTATAATTTATACCATGCCGTCCGCCTTAACCATTTATATCCTATAATTTATACCATGCCGTCCACCTTAACCATTTATATCCTATAATTTATACCATGCTGTCCACCTTAACCATTTATATCCTATAATTTATACCATGCCGTCCACCTTAACCATTTATATCCTATAATTTATACCATGCCGTCCACCTTAACCATTTATATCCTATAATTTATACCATGCCGTCCACCTTAACCATTTATATCCTATAATTTATACCCTGCCGTCCTCCTTAACCATATCCTATAATTTATACCCTGCCGTCCTCCTTAACCATATCCTATAATTTATACCCTGCCGTCCGCCGTAACCATTTATATCCTATAATTTATACCCTGCCGTCCTCCTTAACCATTTATATCCTATAATTTATACCCTGCCGTCCTCCTTAACCATTTATATCCTATAATTTATACCATGCCGTCCGCCTTAACCATTTATATCCTATAATTTATACCCTGCCGTTCGCCTTAACCATATCCTATAATTTATACCCTGCCGTCCTCCTTAACCATATCCTATCATTTATACCATGCCGTCCACCTTAACCATTTATATCCTATAATTTATACCATGCCGTTCACCTTAACCATTTATATCCTATAATTTATACCATGCTTGTCCACCTTAACCATTTATATCCTATAATTTATACCCTGCCGTCCTCCTTAACCATATCCTATAATTTATACCCTGCCGTCCTCCTTAACCATATCCTATAATTTATACCCTGCCGTCCTCCTTAACCATATCCTATAATTTATACCCTGCCGTCCGTCTTAACCATTTATATCCTATACTTTATACCCTGCCGTCCTCCTTAACCATTTATATCCTATAATTTATACCATGCCGTCCACCTTAACCATTTATATCCTATAATTTATACCATGCCGTCCACCTTAACCATTTATATCCTATAATTTATACCCTGCCGTCCTCCTTAACCAT
>CM026387.1:88991896-89022126 GCA_014843695.1 Archivesica marissinica
CTTAACCATATCCTATAATTTATACCATGCCGTCCTCCTTAACCATTTATATCCTATAATTTATACCCTGCCGTCCGCCTTAACCATATCCTATAATTTATACCCTGCCGTCCTCCTTAACCATTTATATCCTATAATTTATACCCTGCCGTCCTCCTTAACCATTTATATCCTATAATTTATACCATGCCGTCCGCCTTAACCATTTATATCCTATAATTTATACCCTGCCGTTCGCCTTAACCATATCCTATAATTTATACCCTGCCGTCCTCCTTAACCATATCCTATCATTTATACCATGCCGTCCACCTTAACCATTTATATCCTATAATTTATACCATGCCGTTCACCTTAACCATTTATATCCTATAATTTATACCATGCTTGTCCACCTTAACCATTTATATCCTATAATTTATACCCTGCCGTCCTCCTTAACCATATCCTATAATTTATACCCTGCCGTCCTCCTTAACCATATCCTATAATTTATACCCTGCCGTCCTCCTTAACCATATCCTATAATTTATACCCTGCCGTCCGTCTTAACCATTTATATCCTATACTTTATACCCTGCCGTCCTCCTTAACCATTTATATCCTATAATTTATACCATGCCGTCCACCTTAACCATTTATATCCTATAATTTATACCATGCCGTCCACCTTAACCATTTATATCCTATAATTTATACCCTGCCGTCCTCCTTAACCATATCCTATAATTTATACCCTGCCGTCCTCCTTAACCATATCCTATAATTTATACCCTGCCGTCCGCCTTAACCATTTATATCCTATAATTTATACCCTGCCGTCCTCCTTAACCATATCCTATAATTTATACCCTGCCGTCCTCCTTAACCATATCCTATAATTTATACCCTGCCGTCCTCCTTAACCATATCCTATAATTTATACCCTGCCATCCGCCTTAACCATTTATATCCTATAATTTATACCCTGCCGTCCTCCTTAACCATTTATATCCTATAATTTATACCCTGCCGTCCTCCTTAACCATTTATATCCTATAATTTATACCATGCCGTCCGCCTTAACCATTTATATCCTATAATTTATACCCTGCCGTTCGCCTTAACCATATCCTATAATTTATACCCTGCCGTCCTCCTTAACCATATCCTATAATTTATACCCTGCCGTCCGCCTTAACCATATCCTATAATTTATACCCTGCCGTCCTCCTTAACCATATCCTATAATTTATACCCTGCCGTCCGCCTTAACCATATCCTATAATTTATACCCTGCCGTCCGCCTTAACCATATCCTATAATTTATACCCTGCCGTCCTCCTTAACCATATCCTATAATTTATACCCTGCCGTCCGCCTTAACCATTTATATCCTATAATTTATACCATGCCGACCGCCTTATTATATCCTATAATTTATACCATGCCGTCCTCCTTAACCATTTATATCCTATAATTTATACCATGCCCACCCCACCACCTTAACCATTTATATCCTATAATTTATACCATGCCACCCCACCACCTTAACCATTTATATCCTATAATTTATACCATGCCCACCCCCCACTTAACCATTTATATCCTATAATTTATACCATGCCCACCCCACCACCTTAACCATTTATATCCTATAATTATACCATGCCCACCCCACCACCTTAACCTTTATATCCTATAATTTATACCATGCCGACCGCCTTATTATATCCTATAATTTATACCATGCCGTCCTCCTTAACCATTTATATCCTATAATTTATACCATGCCCACCCCACTACCTTAACCATTTATATCCTATAATTTATACCATGCCCACCCCACCACCTTAACCATTTATATCCTATAATTATACCATGCCCACCCCACAACCGTAACCATTTATATCATATAATTTATACCATGCCGTCCTCCTTAACCATTTATATCATATAATTTATACCATGCCCACCCCACAACCTTAACCATTTATATCCTATAATTTATACCATGCCCACCCCACAACCTTAACCATTTATATCCTATAATTTATACCATGCCGTCCTCCTTAACCATTTATATCATATAATTTATACCATGCCCACCCCACAACCTTAACCATTTATATCCTATAATTTATACCCTGCCGTCCGCCTTAACCATTTATATCCTATAATTTATACCCTGCCGTCCACCTTAATCATATCCTATAATTTATACCCTGCCGTCCGCCTTAACCATTTATATCCTATAATTTATACCCTGCCGTCCTCCTTAACCATATCCTATAATTTATACCCTGCCGTCCTCCTTAACCATATCCTATAATTTATACCCTGCCGTCCTCCTTAACCATATCCTAATCCTATAATTTATACCCTGCCGTCCGCCTTAACCATTTATATCCTATAATTTATACCCTGCCCACCCCACAACCTTAACCATTTATATCCTATAATTTATACCATGCCGTCCTCCTTAACCATTTATATCATATAATTTATACCATGCCCACCCCACAACCTTAACCATTTATATCCTATAATTTATACCCTGCCGTCCGCCTTAACCATTTATATCCTATAATTTATACCCTGCCGTCCACCTTAACCATATCCTATAATTTATACCCTGCCGTCCGCCTTAACCATTTATATCCTATAATTTATACCCTGCCGTCCTCCTTAACCATATCCTATAATTTATACCCTGCCGTCCGTCTTAACCATTTATATCCTATAATTTATACCATGCCGACCACCTTAACCATTTATATCCTATAATTTATACCATGCTGTCCACCTTAACCATTTATATCCTATAATTTATACCATGCTGTCCACCTTAACCATTTATATCCTATAATTTATACCATGCCGTCCGCCTTAACCATTTATATCCTATAATTTATACCATGCCGTCCACCTTAACCATTTATATCCTATAATTTATACCATGCTGTTCACCTTAACCATTTATATCCTATAATTTATACCATGCCGTCCACCTTAACCATTTATATCCTATAATTTATACCATGCCGTCCACCTTAACCATTTATATCCTATAATTTATACCATGCCGTCCACCTTAACCATTTATATCCTATAATTTATACCCTGCCGTCCTCCTTAACCATATCCTATAATTTATACCCTGCCGTCCTCCTTAACCATATCCTATAATTTATACCCTGCCGTCCGCCGTAACCATTTATATCCTATAATTTATACCCTGCCGTCCTCCTTAACCATTTATATCCTATAATTTATACCCTGCCGTCCTCCTTAACCATTTATATCCTATAATTTTAACCATGCCGTACGCCTTAACCATTTATATCCTATAATTTATACCCTGCCGTTCGCCTTAACCATATCCTATAATTTATACCCTGCCGTCCTCCTTAACCATATCCTATCATTTATACCATGCCGTCCACCTTAACCATTTATATCCTATAATTTATACCATGCCGTTCACCGTAACCATTTATTTCCTATAATTTATACCATGCTGTCCACCTTAACCATTTATATCCTATAATTTATACTCTGCCGTCCTCCTTAACCATATCCTATAATTTATACCCTGCCGTCCTCCTTAACCATATCCTATAATTTATACCCTGCCGTCCGCCTTAACCATTTATATCCTATACTTTATACCCTGCCGTCCTCCTTAACCATTTATATCCTATAATTTATACCATGCCGTCCACCTTAACCATTTATATCCTATAATTTATACCATGCCGTCCACCTTAACCATTTATATCCTATAATTTATACCCTGCCGTCCTCCTTAACCATATCCTATAATTTATACCCTGCCGTCCTCCTTAACCAATCCTATAATTTATACCCTGCCGTCCTCCTTAACCATATCCTATAATTTATACCCTGCCGTCCTCCTTAACCATATCCTATAATTTATACCCTGCCGTCCTCCTTAACCATATCCTATAATTTATACCCTGCCGTCCGCCTTAACCATATCCTATAATTTATACCCTGCCGTCCGCCTTAACCATATCCTATAATTTATACCCTGCCGTCCTCCTTAACCATATCCTATAATTTATACCCTGCCGTCCGCCTTAACCATTTATATCCTATAATTTATACCATGCCGACCGCCTTATTATATCCTATAATTTATACCATGCCGTCCTCCTTAACCATTTATATCCTATAATTTATACCATGCCCACCCCACCACCTTAACCATTTATATCCTATAATTTATACCATGCCCACCCCACCACCTTAACCATTTATATCCTATAATTTATACCATGCCCACCCCACCACCTTAACCATTTATATCCTATAATTTATACCATGCCCACCCCACCACCTTAACCATTTATATCCTATAATTTATACCATGCCCACCCCACCACCTTAACCATTTATATCCTATAATTTATACCATGCCGACCGCCTTATTATATCCTATAATTTATACCATGCCGTCCTCCTTAACCATTTATATCCTATAATTTATACCATGCCACCCCACTACCTTAACCATTTATATCCTATAATTTATACCATGCCCACCCCACCACCTTAACCATTTATATCCTATAATTTATACCATGCCCACCCCACAACCGTAACCATTTATATCCTATAATTTATACCATGCCGTCCTCCTTAACCATTTATATCCTATAATTTATACCATGCCCACCCCA
Organism: Archivesica marissinica; assembly: GCA_014843695.1. NCBI lineage: Eukaryota > Metazoa > Mollusca > Bivalvia > Venerida > Vesicomyidae > Archivesica > Archivesica marissinica. Next base: position 88,996,582 of record CM026387.1, read on the forward strand.
CAACCTTAACCATTTATATCCTATAATTTATACCATGCCGTCCTCCTTAACCATTTATATCATATAATTTATACCATGCCCACCCCACAACCTTAACCATTTATATCCTATAATTTATACCCTGCCGTCCGCCTTAACCATTTATATCCTATAATTTATACCCTGCCGTCCACCTTAATCATATCCTATAATTTATACCCTGCCGTCCGCCTTAACCATTTATATCCTATAATTTATACCCTGCCGTCCTCCTTAACCATATCCTATAATTTATACCCTGCCGTCCTCCTTAACCATATCCTATAATTTATACCCTGCCGTCCTCCTTAACCATATCCTAATCCTATAATTTATACCCTGCCGTCCGCCTTAACCATTTATATCCTATAATTTATACCCTGCCCACCCCACAACCTTAACCATTTATATCCTATAATTTATACCATGCCGTCCTCCTTAACCATTTATATCATATAATTTATACCATGCCCACCCCACAACCTTAACCATTTATATCCTATAATTTATACCCTGCCGTCCGCCTTAACCATTTATATCCTATAATTTATACCCTGCCGTCCACCTTAACCATATCCTATAATTTATACCCTGCCGTCCGCCTTAACCATTTATATCCTATAATTTATACCCTGCCGTCCTCCTTAACCATATCCTATAATTTATACCCTGCCGTCCGTCTTAACCATTTATATCCTATAATTTATACCATGCCGTCCACCTTAACCATTTATATCCTATAATTTATACCATGCTGTCCACCTTAACCATTTATATCCTATAATTTATACCATGCTGTCCACCTTAACCATTTATATCCTATAATTTATACCATGCCGTCCGCCTTAACCATTTATATCCTATAATTTATACCATGCCGTCCACCTTAACCATTTATATCCTATAATTTATACCATGCTGTTCACCTTAACCATTTATATCCTATAATTTATACCATGCCGTCCACCTTAACCATTTATATCCTATAATTTATACCATGCCGTCCACCTTAACCATTTATATCCTATAATTTATACCATGCCGTCCACCTTAACCATTTATATCCTATAATTTATACCCTGCCGTCCTCCTTAACCATATCCTATAATTTATACCCTGCCGTCCTCCTTAACCATATCCTATAATTTATACCCTGCCGTCCGCCGTAACCATTTATATCCTATAATTTATACCCTGCCGTCCTCCTTAACCATTTATATCCTATAATTTATACCCTGCCGTCCGCCTTAACCATTTATATCCTATAATTTATACCCTGCCGTCCTCCTTAACCATATCCTATAATTTATACCCTGCCGTCCTCCTTAACCATATCCTATAATTTATACCCTGCCGTCCTCCTTAACCATATCCTAATCCTATAATTTATACCCTGCCGTCCGCCTTAACCATTTATATCCTATAATTTATACCCTGCCCACCCCACAACCTTAACCATTTATATCCTATAATTTATACCATGCCGTCCTCCTTAACCATTTATATCATATAATTTATACCATGCCCACCGCCTTAACCATTTATATCCTATAATTTATACCCTGCCGTCCGCCTTAACCATATCCTATAATTTATACCCTGCCGTCCGCCTTAACCATTTATATCCTATAATTTATACCCTGCCGTCCTTTTTTTTTTTTGGTGTTTTTTTTTTTTTTTGGTTTTTTTTTTTTTTTGCTGTCACTTAACCATATCCTATAATTTATACCATGCTGTCCGCCTTAACCATTCCTATAATTTATACCCTGCCGTCCTCCTTAACCATATCCTATAATTTATACCCTGCCGTCCTCCTTAACCATATCCTATAATTTATACCCTGCCGTCCTCCTTAACCATATCCTATAATTTATACCCTGCCGTCCGCCTTAACCATATCCTATAATTTATACCCTGCCGTCCGCCTTAACCATATCCTATAATTTATACCATGCCGTCCTCCTTAACCATATCCTATAATTTATACCCTGCCGTCCGCCTTAACCATTTATATCCTATAATTTATACCATGCCGACCGCCTTATTATATCCTATAATTTATACCATGCCGTCCTCCTTAACCATTTATATCCTATAATTTATACCATGCCCACCCCACCACCTTAACCATTTATATCCTATAATTTATACCATGCCCACCCCACCACCTTAACCATTTATATCCTATAATTTATACCATGCCCACCCCACCACCTTAACCATTTATATCCTATAATTTATACCATGCCCACCCCACCACCTTAACCATTTATATCCTATAATTTATACCATGCCTTTTTTTTTTTTTGGACCGCCTTATTATATCCTATAATTTATACCATGCCGTCCTCCTTAACCATTTATATCCTATAATTTATACCATGCCCACCCCACTACCTTAACCATTTATATCCTATAATTTATACCATGCCCACCCCACCACCTTAACCATTTATATCCTATAATTATACCATGCCCACCCCACAACCGTAACCATTTATATCCTATAATTTATACCATGCCGTCCTCCTTAACCATTTATATCCTATAATTTATACCATGCCCACCCCACAACCTTAACCATTTATATCCTATAATTTATACCATGCCGTCCTCCTTAACCATTTATATCATATAATTTATACCATGCCCACCCCACAACCTTAACCATTTATATCCTATAATTTATACCCTGCCGTCCGCCTTAACCATTTATATCCTATAATTTATACCCTGCCGTCCACCTTAATCATATCCTATAATTTATACCCTGCCGTCCGCCTTAACCATTTATATCCTATAATTTATACCCTGCCGTCCTCCTTAACCATATCCTATAATTTATACCCTGCCGTCCTCCTTAACCATATCCTATAATTTATACCCTGCCGTCCTCCTTAACCATATCCTAATCCTATAATTTATACCCTGCCGTCCGCCTTAACCATTTATATCCTATAATTTATACCCTGCCCACCCCACAACCTTAACCATTTATATCCTATAATTTATACCATGCCGTCCTCCTTAACCATTTATATCATATAATTTATACCATGCCCACCCCACAACCTTAACCATTTATATCCTATAATTTATACCCTGCCGTCCGCCTTAACCATTTATATCCTATAATTTATACCCTGCCGTCCACCTTAACCATATCCTATAATTTATACCCTGCCGTCCGCCTTAACCATTTATATCCTATAATTTATACCCTGCCGTCCTCCTTAACCATATCCTATAATTTATACCCTGCCGTCCGTCTTAACCATTTATATCCTATAATTTATACCATGCCGTCCACCTTAACCATTTATATCCTATAATTTATACCATGCTGTCCACCTTAACCATTTATATCCTATAATTTATACCATGCTGTCCACCTTAACCATTTATATCCTATAATTTATACCATGCCGTCCGCCTTAACCATTTATATCCTATAATTTATACCATGCCGTCCACCTTAACCATTTATATCCTATAATTTATACCATGCTGTTCACCTTAACCATTTATATCCTATAATTTATACCATGCCGTCCACCTTAACCATTTATATCCTATAATTTATACCATGCCGTCCACCTTAACCATTTATATCCTATAATTTATACCATGCCGTCCACCTTAACCATTTATATCCTATAATTTATACCCTGCCGTCCTCCTTAACCATATCCTATAATTTATACCCTGCCGTCCTCCTTAACCATATCCTATAATTTATACCCTGCCGTCCGCCGTAACCATTTATATCCTATAATTTATACCCTGCCGTCCTCCTTAACCATTTATATCCTATAATTTATACCCTGCCGTCCTCCTTAACCATTTATATCCTATAATTTTAACCATGCCGTACGCCTTAACCATTTATATCCTATAATTTATACCCTGCCGTTCGCCTTAACCATATCCTATAATTTATACCCTGCCGTCCTCCTTAACCATATCCTATCATTTATACCATGCCGTCCACCTTAACCATTTATATCCTATAATTTATACCATGCCGTTCACCGTAACCATTTATTTCCTATAATTTATACCATGCTGTCCACCTTAACCATTTATATCCTATAATTTATACTCTGCCGTCCTCCTTAACCATATCCTATAATTTATACCCTGCCGTCCTCCTTAACCATATCCTATAATTTATACCCTGCCGTCCGCCTTAACCATTTATATCCTATACTTTATACCCTGCCGTCCTCCTTAACCATTTATATCCTATAATTTATACCATGCCGTCCACCTTAACCATTTATATCCTATAATTTATACCATGCCGTCCACCTTAACCATTTATATCCTATAATTTATACCCTGCCGTCCTCCTTAACCATATCCTATAATTTATACCCTGCCGTCCTCCTTAACCATATCCTATAATTTATACCCTGCCGTCCGCCTTAACCATTTATATCCTATAATTTATACCATGCCGTCCTCCTTAACCATATCCTATAATTTATACCCTGCCGTCCTCCTTAACCATATCCTATAATTTATACCATGCCGTCCTCCTTAACCATATCCTATAATTTATACCCTGCCGTCCGCCTTAACCATATCCTATAATTTATACCCTGCCGTCCTCCTTAACCATATCCTATAATTTATACCCTGCCGTCCTCCTTAACCATATCCTATAATTTATACCCTGCCGTCCTCCTTAACCATATCCTATAATTTATACCCTGCCGTCCGCCGTAACCATTTATATCCTATAATTTATACCCTGCCGTCCTCCTTAACCATTTATATCCTATAATTTATACCCTGCCGTCCTCCTTAACCATTTATATCCTATAATTTTAACCATGCCGTACGCCTTAACCATTTATATCCTATAATTTATACCCTGCCGTTCGCCTTAACCATATCCTATAATTTATACCCTGCCGTCCTCCTTAACCATATCCTATCATTTATACCATGCCGTCCACCTTAACCATTTATATCCTATAATTTATACCATGCCGTTCACCGTAACCATTTATTTCCTATAATTTATACCATGCTGTCCACCTTAACCATTTATATCCTATAATTTATACTCTGCCGTCCTCCTTAACCATATCCTATAATTTATACCCTGCCGTCCTCCTTAACCATATCCTATAATTTATACCCTGCCGTCCGCCTTAACCATTTATATCCTATACTTTATACCCTGCCGTCCTCCTTAACCATTTATATCCTATAATTTATACCATGCCGTCCACCTTAACCATTTATATCCTATAATTTATACCATGCCGTCCACCTTAACCATTTATATCCTATAATTTATACCCTGCCGTCCTCCTTAACCATATCCTATAATTTATACCCTGCCGTCCTCCTTAACCATATCCTATAATTTATACCCTGCCGTCCGCCTTAACCATTTATATCCTATAATTTATACCCTGCCGTCCTCCTTAACCATATCCTATAATTTATACCCTGCCGTCCTCCTTAACCATATCCTATAATTTATACCCTGCCGTCCTCCTTAACCATATCCTATAATTTATACCCTGCCATCCGCCTTAACCATTTATATCCTATAATTTATACCCTGCCGTCCTCCTTAACCATTTATATCCTATAATTTATACCCTGCCGTCCTCCTTAACCATTTATATCCTATAATTTATACCATGCCGACCGCCTTAACCATTTATATCCTATAATTTATACCCTGCCGTTCGCCTTAACCATATCCTATAATTTATACCCTGCCGTCCTCCTTAACCATATCCTATAATTTATACCCTGCCGTCTGCCTTAACCATATCCTATAATTTATACCCTGCCGTCCTCCTTAACCATATCCTATAATTTATACCCTGCCGACCGCCTTAACCATATCCTATAATTTATACCCTGCCGTCCTCCTTAACCATATCCTATAATTTATACCATGCCGTCCACCTTAACCATTTATATCCTATAATTTATACCATGCCGTCCACCTTAACCATTTATATCCTATAATTTATACCATGCCGACCGCCTTATTATATCCTATAATTTATACCATGCCGTCCTCCTTAACCATTTATATCCTATAATTTATACCATGCCCACCCCACCACCTTAACCATTTATATCCTATAATTTATACCATGCCCACCCCACCACCTTAACCATTTATATCCTATAATTTATACCATGCCGTCCGCCTTATTATATCCTATAATTTATACCATGCCCACCCCACCACCTAACCATTTATATCCTATAATTTATACCATGCCGACCCCACCACCGTAACCATTTATATCCTATATTTATACCATGCCCACCCCACCACCTTAACCATTTATATCCTATAATTTATACCATGCCCACCCCACCACCTTAACCATTTATATCCTATAATTTATACCATGCCCACCCCACCACCTTAACCATTTATATCCTATAATTTATACCATGCCGACCGCCTTATTATATCCTATAATTTATACCATGCCGTCCTCCTTAACCATTTATATCCTATAATTTATACCATGCCCACCCCACTACCTTAACCATTTATATCCTATAATTTATACCATGCCCACCCCACAACCTTAACCATTTATATCCTATAATTTATACCATGCCGTCCTCCTTAACCATTTATATCCTATAATTTATACCATGCCCACCCCACAACCTTAACCATTTATATCCTATAATTTATACCATGCCGTCCTCCTTAACCATTTATATCATATAATTTATACCCTGCCGTCCACCTTAACCATTTATATCATATAATTTATACCCTGCCGTCCTCCTTAACCATTTATATCATATAATTTATACCCTGCCGTCCTCCTTAACCATTTATATCCTATAATTTATACCATGCCGTCCTCCTTAACCATTTATATCATATAATTTATACCCTGCCGTCCTCCTTAACCATTTATATCCTATAATTTATACCATGCCCACCCCCCTTAACCATTTATATCCTATAATTTATACCATGCCGTCCTCCTTAACCATTTATATCCTATAATTTATACCCTGCCGTCCACCTTAACCATATCCTATAATTTATACCCTGCCGTCCGCCTTAACCATTTATATCATATAATTTATACCATGCCCACCCCACAACCTTAACCTTTTATCCTATAATTTACCATGCCGTCCTCCTTAACCATTTATATCCTATAATTTATACCATGCCCCCCCCACCTTAACCATTTATATCATATAATTTATACCATGCCCACCCCACAACTTAACCATTTATATCCTAATTTATACCATGCCACCCACCCCTTAACCATTTATATCCTATAATTTATACCATGCCCACCCCACCACCATAACCATTTATATCCTATAATTTATACCATGCCCACCCCACCACCTTAACCATTTATATCCTATAATTTATACCATGCCCACCCCACCACCTTAACCATTTATATCCTATAATTTATACCATGCCCACCCCACCACCTTAACCATTTATATCCTATAATTTATACCATGCCCACCCCACCACCTTAACCATTTATATCCTATAATTTATACCATAGTTTTGTTATTGGTGTTTAATCTTTAGTTAATGAACCACACATTTATTTTGGCCTTGCAGCGTGAATTACTACTTGTTTGCAATGGCCTGTTGAATTAGGTTAGTCAATTAGAGAAAACCATTTAACTAACAACAGTCTGCTTTGAAATTGCTGGGCAGAATTGATCAACCTTGGTACGAAGAATTCTGGGCTTCAACGTTATTCGCATTACATGTAGGTCAGGTCTTCAAAAATAATTTGTCTACATAATTTGTCTGTGTCAATAAACTAGATCATAAGGTCAAATTAGAGAAATAGATTGTCTAGTACCTGTGGTTGCTATTAGAGAAATAGATTGTCTAGTACATAATGTTGCTATTAGAGAAATAGATTGTCTAGTACCTGTGGTTGCTATTAGAGAAATAGATTGTCTAGTACCTGTGGTTGCTATTAGAGAAATAGAGTATCTAGTACCTGTGGTTGCTATTAGAGAAATAGATTGTCTAGTACCTGTGGTTGCTATTAGAGAAATAGATTGTCTAGTACATGTGGTTGCTATTAGAGAAATAGATTGTCTAGTACCTGTGGTTGCTATTAGAGAAATAGATTGTATAGTACCTGTGATTGCTATTAGAGAAATAGATTGTATAGTACCTGTGGTTGCTATTAGAGAAATAGATTGTCTAGTACATGTGGTTGCTATTAGAGAAATAGATTGTCTAGTACATGTGGTTGCTATTAGAGAAATAGATTGTATAGTACCTGTGATTGCTATTAGAGAAATAGATTGTCTAGTACCTGTGGTTGCTATTTCAGGAGTGGGGTATGAAACAGCGAAGAATATGGCAATAATGGGTGGCCGCGTTATTCTGGCAGTAAGGACTGAAGAAAGGGGCAAATCCGTAAGTCTTAAAGCATTTTCTGGAATCATTAAAATCTCTATTCCAATTTAACATTCACTACAACTTTGTTAATATAAACTGTAAATTATTCCTGTGTATAGTCATTAAGTGTCTCCTGTGTATATATTAAGTGTCTCCTGTGTATACAATAAGTGTCTCCTGTGTATACAATAAGTGTCTCCCGTGTATACAATAAGTGTCTTCCTTGTATACATTAAGTGTCTCCTGCGTATACAATAAGTGTCTTCCGTGTATACATTAAGTGTCTCCTGCGTATACCATAAGTGTCTTCCGTGTATACAATAAGTGTCTCCCGTGTATACAATAAGTGTATCCCATGTATACATTAAGTGTCTTCCGTGTATACATTAAGTGTCTTCCGTGTATACATTAAGTGTCTCCCTTGTATACATTAAGTGTCTTCCGTGTATACATTAAGTGTCTCCCGTGTATACAATATGTGTCTCCCATGTATACATTAAGTGTCTCCCGTGTATACAATAAGTGTCTCCCTTGTATACATTAAGTGTCTCCCGTGTATACATCAAGTGTCTCCCGTGTATACATTAAGTGTCTTCCGTGTATACATTAAGTGTCTCCCATGTATACATCAAGTGCATATGTACATTAAGCTTCTCCCTTGTATAGATTAAGCTTCTCCCATGTATAGATTAAGCTTCTCCCATGTACACACTAAGCTTCTCCCATGTATACACTAAGCTTCTCCCATGTATACACTAAGCTTCTCCCTTGTATACACTAAGCTTCTCCCATGTATACACTAAGCTTCTCCCATGTATACACTAAGCTTCTCCCATGTATACACTAAGCTTCTCCCTTGCATACACTAAGCTTCTCCCTTGCATACACTAAGCTTCTCCCTTGTATACACTAAGCTTCTCCCTTGCATACACTAAGCTTCTCCCTTGTATACACTAAGCTTCTCCCTTGTATACACTAAGCTTCTCCCTTGTATACACTAAGCTTCTCCCTTGTATACACTAAGCTTCTCCCTTGTATACACTAAGCTTCTCCCTTGTATACCCCAAGCTTCGTCCTTGTATACACTAAGCTTCTCCCTTGTATACACTAAGCTTCTCCCATGTATACACTAAGCTTCTCCCTTGTATACACTAAGCTTCTCCCTTGTATACACTAAGCTTCTCCCTTGTATACACTAAGCTTCTCCCTTGTATACACTAAGCTTCTCCCTTGTATACACTAAGCTTCTCCCTTGTATACACTAAGCTTCTCCCTTGTATACACTAAGCTTCTCCCTTGTATACACTAAGCGTCTCCCTTGTATACACTAAGCTTCTCCCTTGCATACACTAAGCTTCTCCCATGTATACACTAAGCTTCACCCTTGTATACACTAAGCTTCTCCCTTGCATATACTAAGCTTCTCCCTTGTATACACTAAGCTTCTCCCTTGTATACACTAAGCTTCTCCCTTGTATACACTAAGCGTCTCCCTGGTATACACTAAGCTTCTCCCTTGCATACACTAAGCTTCTCCCATGTATACCCCAAGCTTTTCCCTTGCATACACTAAGCTTCTCCCTTGTATACCCCAAGCTTCGTCCTTGTATACACTAAGCTTCTCCCTTGCATACACTAAGCTTCTCCCTTGTATACACTAAGCGTCTCCCTTGTATACACTAAGTTTCTCCCTTGTATACACTAAGCTTCTCCCGTGTATACACTAAGCTTCTCCCTTGTATACACTAAGCTTCTCCCTTGTATACACTAAGCTTCTCTCTTGTATACACTAAGCTTTTCCCTTGCATACACTAAGCTTCTCCCTTGTATACCCCAAGCTTCTCCCTTGTATACACTAAGCCTCTCCCTTGCATACACTAAGCTTCTCCCTTGTATACACTAAGCTTCTCCCTTGTATACACTAAGCTTCTCCCTTGTATACACTAAGCTTCTCCCTTGTATACACTAAGCTTCTCCCTTGTATACCCCAAGCTTCTCCCTTGTATACACTAAGCTTCTCCCTTGTATACACTAAGCTTCTCCCTTGCATACACTAAGCTTCTCCCATGTATACACTAAGCTTCACCCTTGTATACACTAAGCTTCTCCCTTGCATACACTAAGCTTCTCCCTTGTATACACTAAGTGTCTCCCTTGTATACACTAAGCTTCTCCCTTACATACACTAAGCTTCTCCCATGTATACACTAAGCTTCTCCCTTGTATACACTAAGCGTCTCCCTTGTATACACTAAGCTTCTCCCTTGTATACACTAAGCTTCTCCCTTGTATACCCCAAGCTTCTCCCTTGTATACACTAAGCTTCTCCCTTGTATACACTAAGCTTCTCCCTTGTATACACTTTTCTCCCTTATATACACTAAGCTTCTCCCTTGTATACACTAAGCTTCTCCCTTGTATACACTAAGCTTCTCCCTTGTATACCCCAAGCTTCTCCCTTGTATACACTAAGCTTCTCCCTTGTATACACTAAGCTTCTCCCTTGTATACACTAAGCTTCTCCCATGTATACACTAAGCTTCTCCCTTGTATACACTAAGCTTCTCCCTTGCATACACTAAGCTTCTCCCATGTATACACTAAGCTTCTCCCATGTATACACTAAGCTTCTCCCTTGTATACCCCAAGCTTCTCCCTTGTATACCCCAAGCTTCTCCCTTGTATACACTAAGCTTCTCCCTTGTATACCCCAAGCTTCTCCCTTGTATACACTAAGCTTCTCCCATGTATACACTAAGCTTCTCCCTTGCATACACTAAGCTTCTCCCATGTATACCCCAAGCTTTTCCCTTGCATACACTAAGCTTCTCCCTTGTATACCCCAAGCTTCTCCCTTGTATACACTAAGCCTCTCCCTTGCATACACTAAGCTTCTCCCTTGTATACCCCAAGCTTCTCCCTTGCATACACTAAGCTTCTCCCTTGTATACCCCAAGCTTTTCCCTTGCATACACTAAGCTTCTCCCTTGTATACCCCAAGCTTCTCCCTTGTATACCCCAAGCTTCTCCCTTGCATACACTAAGCTTCTCCCTTGTATACCCCAAGCTTCTCCCTTGCATACACTAAGCTTCTCCCTTGTATACCCCAAGCTTTTCCCTTGTATACATTAAGCTTCTCCCTTGTATACACTAAGCTTCTCCCTTGTATACACTAATCTTCTCCCTTGTATACACTAAGCTTCTCCCTTATATACACTAAGCTTCTCCCTTGCATACACTAATCTTCTCCCTTGCATACACTAAGCTTCTCCCTTGTATACACTAAGCTTCTCCCTTGCATACACTAAGCTTCTCCCTTGCATACACTAAGCTTCTCCCTTGCATACACTAAGCTTCTCCCTTGTATACACTAAGCTTCTCCCTTGCATACACTAAGCTTCTCCCTTGCATACACTAAACTTCTCCCTTGTATACACTAAGCTTCTCCCTTGCATACACTAAGCTTCTCTCTGTTTTGAATATTTAGCCCCGAGACGGATAATTTCAAATCTATTATCTATTATTTTCAGGCTGTAGCAAAGATAGAAGCAGAGTATGAGGAGAAGAAGAAGGGAGACTGTTACGGTATTGTTGATCGTGAGAAGCTGGAAATAGAGTACCGCGTGTGTGACCTCACCTCCCTCAAGTCTGTCATGCAGTTTATACAGTGGTTTAAGGCATCTGGTTTAGTCTGTGATGTGTTCATTTGTAATGCCTGTACATATTCTCTACAAGAAGGTAAGTTTGAACCCTTGCACCCCTGCAGACTCCTGTAGAGGAGTCCATAGTGTAAGATTGGGGAGTCCATTGCCGAAATATAGGTTGATTAAACCACTACTACAGAAATATAGTATTATGGATGTCCGATTAGCGCAGTGGTTAGCGCGTTCTCTTCTCACCAATGCAACCCGGGTTCGATCTTCGAACCGGGAAGTATGTGAAATGGTACAGTGGTCGCCAGATCAGACAGGTGGGTGTTCTCCGGGTACTCCGGTTTCCTCCCACACGAATAACCACATAATTATACGCTTTAATCCCCGCCAACGAGAGTGATTAATATAAGTTGTTAAAACTTGTTTCGCAATCGTAAAATAAATAAATATATAAATTTAATTAATATAGTATTAGTTAACACTCTCTCTCTCCTGCAGTTTCCCAGTGGTACCATATAATGTTAACGGTGTAAATACATATATCATGGCTCACCTGCTCTACTGTCAGAAACTGTTAACTCTATGCATGCTGGGTAAAATAATTCAGACAATTCATTTTTCTTATTTGTAACTGGTCCGCCTCCGTGGTCGAGCGGTTAAGGTCGCTGACTTGTATACCACTGTAACCTATCATCACTGATGGTCACGGGTTCGAGCCCCGCTCAGGCCGTGTCTCATTTATATGAAAAAGTTGGCAGTTTCTTACGGAGGTTGGTGCACCCAAGTACTGGTTAACCGCTGGAGCCTGCCCAGGAAAGGTGTTGTTAGGTAAACTGCCCGCCGGCGATATAGCCCAAAATGGTGCTGATGCAGGCGTAAAACCCGAAATATAACATAACTCTCTCCTGCAGTCTACTGTTAGTGCCATATAATGTTAACTGTGTAAATACATATATCATGGCTCACCTGCTCTACTGTCAGAAACTGTTATCTCTTTGCATGCTGGGTAAAATAATTCAGACAATTTATTTTTCTTAATTGTAACTGAAATGTTATGGAATTTCATGACATATTTCACTGTTATTTTCAATGCTAGCATGCAGAGTTAGTGTTCTTAGAATTCCTTCTACACTTCCTGTAGGACTGTTATTTTCGCCGCTAGCATGCAGAGTTAGTGTTCTTAGAATTCCTTCTACACTTCCTGTAGGACTGTTATTTTCAACGCTAGCATGCAGAGTTAGTGTTCTTAGAATTCCTTCTACACTTCCTGTAGGACTGTTATTTTCAACGCTAGCATGCAGAGTTAGTGTTCTTAGAATTCCTTCTACACTTCCTGTAGGACTGTTATTTTCCCGCTAGCGTGCAGAGTTAGTGTTCTTAGAATTCCTTCCACACTTCCTGTAGGACTGTTATTTTCAACGCTAGCATGCAGAGTTAGTGTTCTTAGAATTCCTTCCACACTTCCTGTAGGACTGTTATTCTGTGCAATATGGTTGTGAAACAACAAATAAATTGCCTATTAAATACATAGTAAAACCACATAGTCTGTTCTTTCATATTTCCAATCTTTCATTTCTTCTGATACCACATCCACTGTGAAGAGGTATTCAAATGAAATTGTAAAAGAGCAAAACTCTTCCAATTATAATGTTTTCCATATCCAGTGCTCACCGGTGAATAACGTCACTGTGTTTACACACTGTATTCCTCCGCCAAATAATACAGTATACCAACCTTCAGTTTGCAGTGGCCTGAATTCTTATACCACATCTGTTCTACACATCAACTAATCTGAAGTCTTCTCAAGTCACATAATTTCTCAGTAAAATACAAAAGCTATACACTGCCTGTCATGAAAATGCATTTTTACCAAAAAGTAAAATGAACTATATTAGTTATTGGGACTACAATCGAGTGGGCCGCGGATGCACTTCTGCCTATTTACGTATATACAACCATATCCATAGAGGAAAATGCTTCTTTGTAGGGATGCCCCATTCACGAGTGACTTTTGAATTTCAGTTTTTACGGATGACAAGTTTGAGGCGACGTACCAGGTGAATTATGTCGCCCACTACCTCATGATAGCCCATCTTCTGCCCGTTATTTGTCAGTCGAGGAATGATTGTCGAATTGTGATCATTACTAGCAATGTTCATAAACGTGCCGAGTTTGATATCGACTATGCTGCCAGTAGCAAGATGAAGAAATACAGTGGATTTACGGCGTACGCTAATTGTAAATTATTTCAGGTACATATCCAATAGGAAAAACAATGTTTGAGAATAATTTGCTGTGAGTGAGGATGTAGTCGAGTGGGATGCTATGTTACATGTGCAATGCAGGCGGTTCTGATGAGATTGTCGCTCATGTACAGATTGCCAATATGCTGTTTTATTATACATCTTACCTGTAATAAGAAGCCACCTGTGCTAAGCAGCCTATTTCCATGATTACCATGGCTGGCCGCTGAAGACATGTTTGACTGTAAATGTATTTTATTTGTAAAACTGATATAAGAAATTCTATTCCACTCACTTTACCATTGCATTCTATTCCACTTACTTTACCATTACATTCTATTCCACTTACTTTACCATTACATTCTATTCCACTCACTTTACCATTACATTCTATTCCACTTACTTTACCATTACATTCTATTCCACTTACTTTACCATTACATTCTATTCCACTTACTTTACCATTACATTCTATTCCACTTACTTTACCATTACATTCTATTCCACTTACTTTACCATTACATTCTATTCCACTTACTTTACCATTGCATTCTATTCCACTTTCTTTACCATTGCATTCTATTCCACTTGCTTTACCGTTAATATTAAAATATTAACATTTCACAATATCAAATGGTTTAATGTTGCTCAGTGAATTATCATTGCAAACACCCCCCCCCAAGTTCTTTTCCCAGGTCTGATTTTATCAATCAATATATTGTTTATGTTTATTACTTTGCAGATAATGTTGATGTATAGTTTAGACAAGGTTCTTGAGCACCACCCGACCGTGGATGTACTGTGTGTTGATCGTGGCAAGCTGGATGCCCTCGCATTTCCTAATGACCCGCACTCCAGCCAAGGTTTCGATTGTCAATTTTGCTGTCTTAAATGCTGTGGTAAGTTAAAGTTAGTTTATGAGTGTGTTTTGGTCATTTGTTTGGTGTAGTGTTTACGAGGACTGACAAGACACAGTATTAGCTATATTGAGTCTGTAATGGTATGTGTGGAAGGAGAGCTGTGTGATTAACGTAGCCTGGGTTCCAGTCTGTCGATTTTTCACATTTTTACTTCTGGCAAAATGACATATTGTCAGAAACTCAGTACGGTTCAATGAACGTTCTGGGTGTACAATAAATATATATTTATGATGGACAAGGTAAAATATATCAACACCTGTTCCCAGGGAGATATTATGTTCATGTTGTGAATCAGTATTAACTGACTGTCCATTTATGTCAATTTGTGTTGTGGACACCATTGCAACTCCGTGTTTGGCAGGGTCAAAGGTCAATCTGTGGCAAGTATATGTTACTACTTATTAGAAATGTATAAGGGATGTATAAGGAATGTATAAGGGGTGTAATGGTCTGATTATTGTTCTGTGTGTCTGTTTGTCTGTTTGTTTGTTTGTTTGTGTGTTTGTTTGTTTGACTACTACCATGTCAATGTACGTGGTCTTGGTGTCAACGCTTCTATGTGGAATGGATAATGGTATTGAGGGGTACTTCTATATGGAATGGATAATGGTGTTGAGAGGTGCTTCTATGTGGGAATGGATAATGGTGTGGAGAGGTGCTTCTATATGGAATGGATAATGGTGTTGAGAGGTGCTTCTATGTGGGAATGGATAATGGTGTGGAGATGTACTTCTATGTGGGAATGGATAATGGTGTGGCGAGGTGATTCTATGTGGGATGGATAATGGTGTTGAGATGTACTTCTATATGGGAATGGATAATGTTGTTGAGAGGTACTTCTATATGGGAATGGATAATGTTGTTGAGAGGTGCTTCTATGTGGGAATGGATAATGGTGTTGAGAGGTGCTTCTATGTGGGAATGGATAATGGTGTTGAGATGTACTTCTATGTGGGAATGGATAATGGTGTGGAGATGTACTTCTATGTGGGAATGGATAATGGTGTGGAGAGGTGATTCTATGTGGAATGGATAATGGTGTTGAGAGGTGCTTCTATGTGGGAATGGATAATGGTGTTGAGAGGTGCTTCTATGTGGGAATGGATAATGGTGTTGAGAGGTGCTTCTATGTGGGAATGGATAATGGTGTTGAGAGGTGCTTCTATGTGGGAATGGATAATGGTGTTGAGAGGTGCTTCTATGTGGGAATGGATAATGGTGTTGAGAGGTGCTTCTATGTGGGAATGGATAATGGTGTTGAGAGGTGCTTCTATGTGGGAATGGATAATGGTGTTGAGAGGTGCTTCTATGTGGGAATGGATAATGGTGTTGAGAGGTACTTCTATGTGGGAATGGATAATGGTGTTGAGAGGTACTTCTATGTGGGAATGGATAATGGTGTTGAGAGGTACTTCTATGTGGAATGGATAATGGTGTTGAGATGTACTTCTATGTGGGAATGGATAATGGTGTTGAGAGGTACTTCTATGTGGGAATGGATAATGGTGTTGAGAGGTACTTCTATGTGGGAATGGATAATGGTGTTGAGAGGTGCTTCTATGTGGGAATGGATAATGGTGTTGAGAGGTACTTCTATGTGGGAATGGATAATGGTGTGGAGAGGTGCTTCTATGTGGGAATGGATAATGGTGTTGAGAGGTGCTTCTATGTGGGAATGGATAATGGTGTTGAGAGGTGCTTCTATGTGGGAATGGATAATGGTGTGGAGAGGTGCTTCTATGTGGGAATGGATAATGGTGTGGAGAGGTACTTCTATGTGGGAATGGATAATGGTGTGGAGAGGTGCTTCTATGTGGGAATGGATAATGGTGTGGAGAGGTGCTTCTATGTGGGAATGGATAATGGTGTTGAGAGGTACTTCTATGTGGGAATGGATAATGGTGTGGAGAGGTGCTTCTATGTGGGAATGGATAATGGTGTTGAGAGGTGCTTCTATGTGGGAATGGATAATGGTGTTGAGAGGTACTTCTATGTGGGAATGGATAATGGTGTTGAGGGGTACTTCTATGTGGGAATGGATAATGGTGTGGAGAGGTGCTTCTATGTGGGAATGGATAATGGTGTGGAGAGGTACTTCTATGTGGGAATGGATAATGGTGTTGAGAGGTGCTTCTATGTGGGAATGGATAATGGTGTTGAGAGGTACTTCTATGTGGGAATGGATAATGGTGTTGAGGGGTACTTCTATGTGGAATGGATAATGGTGTTGAGAGGTGCTTCTATGTGGGAATGGATAATGGTGTTGAGAGGTGCTTCTATGTGGGAATGGATAATGGTGTTGAGAGGTACTTCTATGTGGGAATGGATAATGGTGTTGAGAGGTACTTCTATGTGGAATGGATAATGGTGTTGAGAGGTGCTTCTATGTGGGAATGGATAATGGTGTGGAGAGGTGCTTCTATGTGGGAATGGATAATGGTGTGGAGAGGTGCTTCTATGTGGGAATGGATAATGGTGTTGAGAGGTACTTCTATGTGGGAATGGATAATGGTGTGGAGAGGTGCTTCTATGTGGGAATGGATAATGGTGTTGAGAGGTGCTTCTATGTGGGAATGGATAATGGTGTGGAGAGGTACTTCTATGTGGGAATGGATAATGGTGTGGAGAGGTGCTTCTATGTGGAATGGATAATGGTGTTGAGAGGTGCTTCTATGTGGGAATGGATAATGGTGTTGAGAGGTGCTTCTATGTGGGAATGGATAATGGTGTTGAGAGGTGCTTCTATGTGGGAATGGATAATGGTGTTGAGAGATTCTTCTATATGGGAATGGATAATGTTGTGGAGATGTATTTCTATATGGGAATGGATAATGGTGTGGAGAGGTGCTTCTATGTGGGAATGGATAATGGTGTGGAGAGGTGCTTCTATGTGGGAATGGATAATGGTGTTGAGAGGTGCTTCTATATGGGAATGGATAATGGTGTTGAGAGGTGCTTCTATGTGGGAATGGATAATGGTGTGGAGATGTATTTCTATGTGGAATGGATAATGGTGTTGAGATGTACTTCTATGTGGGAATGGATAATGGTGTTGAGAGGTACTTCTATGTGGAATGGATAATGGTGTTGAGAGGTGCTTCTATGTGGAATGGATAATGGTGTTGAGAGGTACTTCTATGTGGGAATGGATAATGGTGTTGAGAGGTGCTTCTATGTGGGAATGGATAATGGTGTTGAGAGGTGCTTCTATGTGGGAATGGATAATGGTGTGGAGAGGTGCTTCTATGTGGGAATGGATAATGGTGTGGAGAGGTGCTTCTATGTGGGAATGGATAATGGTGTTGAGATGTACTTCTATGTGGGAATGGATAATGGTGTGGAGAGGTGCTTCTATGTGGGAATGGATAATGGTGTTGAGAGGTGCTTCTATGTGGGAATGGATAATGGTGTTGAGAGGTGCTTCTATGTGGGAATGGATAATGGTGTTGAGAGGTGCTTCTATGTGGGAATGGATAATGGTGTTGAGAGGTACTTCTATGTGGGAATGGATAATGGTGTGGAGAGGTACTTCTATGTGGAATGGATAATGGTGTTGAGAGGTACTTCTATGTGGGAATGGATAATGGTGTTGAGAGGTACTTCTATGTGGAATGGATAATGGTGTTGAGAGGTACTTCTATGTGGAATGGATAATGGTGTTGAGAGGTACTTCTATGTGGAATGGATAATGGTGTTGAGAGGTGCTTCTATGTGGGAATGGATAATGGTGTTGAGAGGTGCTTCTATGTGGGAATGGATAATGGTGTTGAGAGGTGCTTCTATGTGGGAATGGATAATGGTGTTGAGAGGTGCTTCTATGTGGGAATGGATAATGGTGTGGAGAGGTGCTTCTATGTGGGAATGGATAATGGTGTGGAGAGGTGCTTCTATGTGGGAATGGATAATGGTGTTGAGAGGTACTTCTATGTGGGAATGGATAATGGTGTGGAGAGGTGCTTCTATGTGGGAATGGATAATGGTGTTGAGAGGTGCTTCTATGTGGGAATGGATAATGGTGTTGAGAGGTGCTTCTATGTGGGAATGGATAATGGTGTGGAGAGGTGCTTCTATGTGGGAATGGATAATGGTGTGGAGAGGTGCTTCTATGTGGGAATGGATAATGGTGTGGAGAGGTGCTTCTATGTGGGAATGGATAATGGTGTGGAGAGGTGCTTCTATGTGGGAATGGATAATGGTGTTGAGAGGTACTTCTATGTGGGAATGGATAATGGTGTGGAGAGGTGCTTCTATGTGGGAATGGATAATGGTGTTGAGAGGTGCTTCTATGTGGGAATGGATAATGGTGTGGAGAGGTACTTCTATGTGGGAATGGATAATGGTGTGGAGAGGTGCTTCTATGTGGGAATGGATAATGGTGTTGAGAGGTGCTTCTATGTGGGAATGGATAATGGTGTTGAGAGGTGCTTCTATGTGGGAATGGATAATGGTGTTGAGAGGTTCTTCTATGTGGGAATGGATAATGGTGTGGAGAGGTACTTCTATGTGGGAATGGATAATGGTGTGGAGAGGTGCTTCTATGTGGGAATGGATAATGGTGTGGAGAGGTGCTTCTATGTGGGAATGGATAATGGTGTTGAGAGGTGCTTCTATGTGGGAATGGATAATGGTGTTGAGAGGTGCTTCTATGTGGGAATGGATAATGGTGTGGAGAGGTACTTCTATGTGGAATGGATAATGGTGTTGAGAGGTACTTCTATGTGGGAATGGATAATGGTGTTGAGAGGTACTTCTATGTGGAATGGATAATGGTGTTGAGAGGTACTTCTATGTGGGAATGGATAATGGTGTTGAGAGGTACTTCTATGTGGGAATGGATAATGGTGTTGAGAGGTGCTTCTATGTGGGAATGGATAATGGTGTTGAGAGGTGCTTCTATGTGGGAATGGATAATGGTGTTGAGAGGTGCTTCTATGTGGGAATGGATAATGGTGTTGAGAGGTGCTTCTATGTGGGAATGGATAATGGTGTGGAGAGGTGCTTCTATGTGGGAATGGATAATGGTGTGGAGAGGTGTCTATGTGGGAATGGATAATGGTGTTGAGAGGTGCTTCTATGTGGGAATGGATAATGGTGTGGAGAGGTGCTTCTATGTGGGAATGGATAATGGTGTTGAGAGGTGCTTCTATGTGGGAATGGATAATGGTGTGGAGAGGTGCTTCTATGTGGGAATGGATAATGGTGTGGAGAGGTGCTTCTATGTGGGAATGGATAATGGTGTTGAGAGGTGCTTCTATGTGGGAATGGATAATGGTGTGGAGAGGTGCTTCTATGTGGGAATGGATAATGGTGTGGAGAGGTACTTCTATGTGGGAATGGATAATGGTGTTGAGAGGTGCTTCTATGTGGGAATGGATAATGGTGTGGAGAGGTGCTTCTATGTGGGAATGGATAATGGTGTTGAGAGGTACTTCTATGTGGGAATGGATAATGGTGTGGAGAGGTGCTTCTATGTGGGAATGGATAATGGTGTTGAGAGGTGCTTCTATGTGGGAATGGATAATGGTGTTGAGAGGTACTTCTATGTGGGAATGGATAATGGTGTTGAGAGGTGCTTCTATGTGGGAATGGATAATGGTGTGGAGAGGTGCTTCTATGTGGGAATGGATAATGGTGTTGAGAGGTGCTTCTATGTGGGAATGGATAATGGTGTTGAGAGGTGCTTCTATGTGGGAATGGATAATGGTGTTGAGAGGTGCTTCTATGTGGGAATGGATAATGGTGTGGAGAGGTGCTTCTATGTGGGAATGGATAATGGTGTTGAGAGGTGCTTCTATGTGGGAATGGATAATGGTGTTGAGAGGTGCTTCTATGTGGGAATGGATAATGGTGTTGAGAGGTGCTTCTATGTGGGAATGGATAATGGTGTTGAGAGGTGCTTCTATGTGGGAATGGATAATGGTGTGGAGAGGTGCTTCTATGTGGGAATGGATAATGGTGTTGAGAGGTGCTTCTATGTGGGAATGGATAATGGTGTTGAGAGGTACTTCTATGTGGGAATGGATAATGGTGTTGAGAGGTACTTCTATGTGGGAATGGATAATGGTGTGGAGAGGTGCTTCTATGTGGGAATGGATAATGGTGTTGAGAGGTGCTTCTATGTGGGAATGGATAATGGTGTTGAGAGGTGCTTCTATATGGGAATGGATAATGGTGTTGAGAGGTACTTCTATGTGGGAATGGATAATGGTGTGGAGATGTATTTCTATGTGGAATGGATAATGGTGTTGAGATGTACTTCTATGTGGGAATGGATAATGGTGTTGAGAGGTACTTCTATGTGGAATGGATAATGGTGTTGAGAGGTACTTCTATGTGGAATGGATACTGGTGTTGAGAGGTACTTCTATGTGGGAATGGATAATGGTGTGGAGAGGTGCTTCTATGTGGGAATGGATAATGGTGTTGAGAGGTGCTTCTATATGGGAATGGATAATGGTGTTGAGAGGTACTTCTATGTGGGAATGGATAATGGTGTGGAGATGTATTTCTATGTGGAATGGATAATGGTGTTGAGATGTACTTCTATGTGGGAATGGATAATGGTGTTGAGAGGTACTTCTATGTGGAATGGATAATGGTGTTGAGAGGTACTTCTATGTGGAATGGATAATGGTGTTGAGAGGTACTTCTATGTGGGAATGGATAATGGTGTTGAGAGGTGCTTCTATGTGGGAATGGATAATGGTGTTGAGAGGTGCTTCTATGTGGGAATGGATAATGGTGTTGAGAGGTGCTTCTATGTGGGAATGGATAATGGTGTTGAGAGGTGCTTCTATGTGGGAATGGATAATGGTGTTGAGAGGTGCTTCTATGTGGGAATGGATAATGGTGTTGAGAGGTGCTTCTATGTGGGAATGGATAATGGTGTTGAGAGGTGCTTCTATGTGGGAATGGATAATGGTGTTGAGAGGTGCTTCTATGTGGGAATGGATAATGGTGTTGAGAGGTGCTTCTATGTGGGAATGGATAATGGTGTGGAGAGGTGCTTCTATGTGGGAATGGATAATGGTGTTGAGAGGTGCTTCTATGTGGGAATGGATAATGGTGTTGAGAGGTGCTTCTATGTGGGAATGGATAATGGTGTTGAGAGGTGCTTCTATGTGGGAATGGATAATGGTGTTGAGAGGTGCTTCTATGTGGGAATGGATAATGGTGTTGAGAGGTGCTTCTATGTGGGAATGGATAATGGTGTAGAGGTGCTTCTATGTGGGAATGGATAATGGTGTGGAGAGGTGCTTCTATGTGGGAATGGATAATGGTGTTGAGAGGTGCTTCTATGTGGGAATGGATAATGGTGTTGAGAGGTGCTTCTATGTGGGAATGGATAATGGTGTGGAGAGGTGCTTCTATGTGGAATGGATAATGGTGTGAGAGTGCTTCTATGTGGGAATGGATAATGGTGTGAGAGGTGCTTCTATGTGGGAATGGATAATGGTGTTGAGAGGTGCTTCTATGTGGGAATGGATAATGGTGTTGAGAGGTGCTTCTATGTGGGAATGGATAATGGTGTTGAGAGGTGCTTCTATGTGGGAATGGATAATGGTGTGGAGAGGTGCTTCTATGTGGGAATGGATAATGGTGTTGAGAGGTACTTCTATGTGGGAATGGATAATGGTGTTGAGAGGTGCTTCTATGTGGGAATGGATAATGGTGTTGAGAGGTGCTTCTATGTGGGAATGGATAATGGTGTTGAGAGGTGCTTCTATGTGGGAATGGATAATGGTGTTGAGAGGTGCTTCTATGTGGGAATGGATAATGGTGTTGAGAGGTGCTTCTATGTGGGAATGGATAATGGTGTTGAGAGGTGCTTCTATGTGGGAATGGATAATGGTGTGGAGAGGTACTTCTATGTGGGAATGGATAATGGTGTTGAGAGGTGCTTCTATGTGGGAATGGATAATGGTGTGGAGAGGTGCTTCTATGTGGGAATGGATAATGGTGTTGAGAGGTGCTTCTATGTGGGAATGGATAATGGTGTTGAGAGGTGCTTCTATGTGGGAATGGATAATGGTGTTGAGAGGTGCTTCTATGTGGGAATGGATAATGGTGTTGAGAGGTGCTTCTATGTGGGAATGGATAATGGTGTTGAGAGGTGCTTCTATGTGGGAATGGATAATGGTGTTGAGAGGTGCTTCTATGTGGGAATGGATAATGGTGTTGAGAGGTGCTTCTATGTGGGAATGGATAATGGTGTTGAGAGGTACTTCTATGTGGGAATGGATAATGGTGTTGAGGGGCTCTATGTGGAATGGATAATGGTGTGAGAGGTGCTTCTATGTGGGAATGGATAATGGTGTTGAGAGGTGCTTCTATGTGGGAATGGATAATGGTGTTGAGAGGTGCTTCTATGTGGGAATGGATAATGGTGTGAGAGGTGCTTCTATGTGGGAATGGATAATGGTGTTGAGAGGTGCTTCTATGTGGGAATGGATAATGGTGTGGAGAGGTGCTTCTATGTGGGAATGGATAATGGTGTGGAGAGGTGCTTCTATGTGGGAATGGATAATGGTGTTGAGAGGTGCTTCTATGTGGGAATGGATAATGGTGTTGAGAGGTACTTCTATGTGGGAATGGATAATGGTGTTGAGAGGTACTTCTATGTGGGAATGGATAATGGTGTGGAGAGGTGCTTCTATGTGGGAATGGATAATGGTGTGGAGAGGTGCTTCTATGTGGGAATGGATAATGGTGTTGAGAGGTGCTTCTATGTGGGAATGGATAATGGTGTTGAGAGGTGCTTCTATGTGGGAATGGATAATGGTGTTGAGAGGTACTTCTATGTGGGAATGGATAATGGTGTTGAGAGGTATTTCTATGTGGGAATGGATAATGGTGTTGAGAGGTGCTTCTATGTGGGAATGGATAATGGTGTTGAGAGGTACTTCTATGTGGAATGGATAATGGTGTTGAGAGGTGCTTCTATGTGGAATGGATAATGGTGTTGAGAGGTACTTCTATGTGGGAATGGATAATGGTGTTGAGAGGTGCTTCTATGTGGGAATGGATAATGGTGTTGAGAGGTGCTTCTATGTGGGAATGGATAATGGTGTTGAGAGGTGCTTCTATGTGGGAATGGATAATGGTGTTGAGAGGTGCTTCTATGTGGGAATGGATAATGGTGTTGAGAGGTGCTTCTATGTGGGAATGGATAATGGTGTTGAGAGGTGCTTCTATGTGGGAATGGATAATGGTGTTGAGAGGTGCTTCTATGTGGGAATGGATAATGGTGTTGAGAGGTGCTTCTATGTGGGAATGGATAATGGTGTTGAGGTGCTTCTATGTGGGAATGGATAATGGTGTGGAGAGGTGCTTCTATGTGGGAATGGATAATGGTGTTGAGAGGTGCTTCTATGTGGGAATGGATAATGGTGTTGAGAGGTGCTTCTATGTGGGAATGGATAATGGTGTTGAGAGGTGCTTCTATGTGGGAATGGATAATGGTGTGAGAGGTGCTTCTATGTGGGAATGGATAATGGTGTTGAGAGGTGCTTCTATGTGGGAATGGATAATGGTGTTGAGAGGTGCTTCTATGTGGGAATGGATAATGGTGTTGAGAGGTGCTTCTATGTGGGAATGGATAATGGTGTTGAGAGGTGCTTCTATTGGGAAGGATAATGGTGTGGAGAGGTGCTTCTATGTGGGAATGGATAATGGTGTTGAGAGGTGCTTCTATGTGGGAATGGATAATGGTGTTGAGAGGTGCTTCTATGTGGGAATGGATAATGGTGTGGAGAGGTGCTTCTATGTGGGAATGGATAATGGTGTTGAGAGGTGCTTCTATGTGGGAATGGATAATGGTGTTGAGAGGTGCTTCTATGTGGGAATGGATAATGGTGTTGAGAGGTGCTTCTATGTGGGAATGGATAATGGTGTTGAGAGGTGCTTCTATGTGGGAATGGATAATGGTGTTGAGAGGTGCTTCTATGTGGGAATGGATAATGGTGTTGAGAGGTGCTTCTATGTGGGAATGGATAATGGTGTTGAGAGGTGCTTCTATGTGGGAATGGATAATGGTGTTGAGAGGTACTTCTATGTGGGAATGGATAATGGTGTTGAGAGGTGCTTCTATGTGGGAATGGATAATGGTGTTGAGAGGTGCTTCTATATGGGAATGGATAATGGTGTTGAGAGGTACTTCTATGTGGGAATGGATAATGGTGTTGAGAGGTTCTTCTATGTGGGAATGGATAATGTTGTGGAGATGTATTTCTATGTGGGAATGGATAATGGTGTGGAGAGGTGCTTCTATGTGGGAATGGATAATGGTGTGGAGAGGT
>CM026387.1:89023126-89038860 GCA_014843695.1 Archivesica marissinica
CAATATGTACCAGTACATTTACAACACTTACCAGTACATTTACAACACCTACCAGTACATTTACAACACCTACCAGTACATTTACAACACCTACCAGTACATTTACAACACCTACCAGTACACATACAACACCTACCAGTATATTTACAACACCTACCAGTACATTTACAACACCTACCGGTACATTTACAACACCTACCAGTACATTTACAACACCTACCAGTACATTTACAACACCTACCAGTACATTTACAACACCTACCAGTACATTTACAACACCTACCAGTACATATACAACACAACACCTACCAGTATATTTACAACACCTACCAGTACATTTACAACACCTACCGGTACATTTACAACACCTACCAGTACATTTACAACACCTACCAGTACATTTACAACATGTACCAGTACATTTACAACACACTACCAGTACATTTACAACACCTACCAGTACATTTACAACACCTACCAGTACATTACAACACCTACCAGTACATTTACAACCACTACCAGTACATTTACAACACTACCAGTACATTTACAACACCTACCAGTACATTTACAACACCAAATGTACCAGTACATTTACAACACCTACCAGTACATATACAACACCTACCAGTACATTTACAACACCTACCAATACATTTACAACACCTACCAGTACATTTACAACACCTACCAGTACATTTACAACACCTACCAATACATTTACAACACCTACCAGTACATTTACAACATCTACCAGTACATTTACAACACCTACTAGTACATTTACAACACCTACCAGTACATATACAACACCTACCAGTACATATACAACACCTACCAGTACATATACAACACCTACCAGTACATTTACAACACCTACCAATACATATACAACACATACCAGTACATTTACAACACCTACCAGTACATTTACAACACCTACCAGTACATATACAACACCTACCAATACATTTACAATACCTACCAGTACATATACAACACCTACCAATACATTTACAACACCTACCAATACATTTACAACACCTACCAATACATTTACAACACCTACCAATACATTTACAACACCTACCAGTACATTTACAACATGTACCAGTACATTTACAACATGTACTAGTACATTTACAACATGTACCAGTACATGTACGGAGTATTTGGAGAAAACCCACCTGTCCGATCTGGCGACCACCGCACCATATTTCCAAGTCCGAGGATCGAACCCGGGTTGCATTGGTGAGAAGCAAGCTTGCTAACAATTGCGCTAAATCGGACAGCCTGTACATCACATACCAGTACATTTACAACATATTGTGAACAAGAAACACAAGAACTTTAACACTGCTGTAGCATTATGGCATTTAAGTAGAATGGTGGAACCTATGCTCGGCGTATTCCTATGCTCGGCGTATTTTTTCCATTTACATCCGTATTTTAAATATTTAAATAGTTTTAACCTATTTTCGTTGAAGCATGGTTCAATAGCATTCCGTTGTGCGTACCGGTAGCCTAATGCAACTTTCACCTGACTGGTTCAGTAGCCGAATATAAACTGACAACTTGTTGGGAACTTTTTTTCCACCGAAATGGTGCGGTTTATGAGCATTTCAGGTAGCTATCCGGATTGGAAAAAAATGTACAAATAACCAGAAAAATGTTTCGTATGAGTTGTAATATTGTTAGTTATTGATGTTACTAAGTCAAAATAATATATTCAACATTTACCCATGCATAGATAAAAAAAATTCATGTACGTCGTGCATAGGTGCCCTAATGTATCTAGTTCCCCATGAAAACAGGTGCCGTTGCGATAGCTGTATTTAGGCGCATTGTTATGTAATGAAGCTAAAATTTTCAACAACAATTTTATGAAAGTTGTGTTCACAACTTAAGAAAATAATAATATACGGCAAGTGCATTTAACTTTTTTATAGGCCATGATATGTAGGATTTATGCCGAGCATAGGTTCCACCACTCTATATGTAGGATTTACGCCGAGCATAGGTTCCACCACTCTATATGTAGGATTTACGCCGAGCATAGGTCCCACCACTCTAGGACTTTGCTAAACGTAAACGTTTTTGATTCAAACTCTCTAAGACTCTGCTGCGTCGATATATAATAATTCTGATACTTTTTAAGATATTTAATGTACTTATTGTAATTGTGACGTGTACAAAATATCATATTTCCTAAACACAACTCGGCAATGTAATCAATGTTTTTTCTAATTGTGATAAAAAAAATTAGGTCTGGTTTGCACCAAAGACACACATTGGCCTAGAGGTAATTATATGATCTGGAAAAAGTTACCTGTATGGAAAGTACCAACATGCGTAATATTATTGACTCTTGAAATATACAGCTTGACACTCTTGAGATTTGACCTCAAGGGTCATTGACTCTTTCGTTTTCAGTCTAGTGAATGCCCTGCAGCTTTTCTACATACAATAGTTCCTACAATGATTATCCTGCAAACCTCGACTAAATACGTTTTCACTATTTGCAGTCAATCAAAAGTCTCCCCACTTCTAGCTAAATTTTCTCACTTCTCCTTAAATCAGTCCGCCTCCGTGGTCCGAGTGGTTACGGTCGCTGACTTGTATACTACTGTAACCTATCATCACTGATGGTCACGGGTTCGAGCCCCGCTCAGGCCGTGTCTCATTTATATGAAAAAGTTGGCAGTTTCTTACGGAGGTTGGTGCACCCAAGTACTGGTTAACCGCTGGAGCCTGCCCAGGAAAGGTGTTGTTAGGTAAACTGCCCGTCGGCGATATAGCCCAAAATGGTGGTGATGCAGGCGTAAAACCCGAAATATAGCATATAACATTCTCCTTAAATCATCTGGAGGGAGAAGTGACTTCTAGCTTGAGCCCTGATATGGCCGCTCGTTTTACGAAGCTTAATCAGGATGATTGTGCACTAATTGGCTGTAAAGAACAATGTTGTATTTATGTCTTGAGTAAAACTTGTTGTATAAATCATGCAAATTTTATAGTGTTTTGTAATTTGTCATCGACCATTGGTACCTGGGTATGACGTTACACTACTTGCATACATTGTAACCATTTTATATGGACATGGTTTACTTTCAGTTGGAAACAACAAACGGATGAAGTGCGAAATGATGCCAAGCCAGGCAGGAACTCTGCGTAACAGGGGCGAGGTCTACTATATGCAAGAACTGTTGGAGAAGGCATTGACAGATGGGAAAAACGTTTTGAAAATTGTGAATAATTTATATGTGTCGCCACATATTGAGGTAACATTGGCTGTGGAGAGAGTGGCTCATTACCATCTGAAGATTGGCAAGAAGAAGCAGAAGGATATGGATTGTAAGATGTGGTCTTACTGTTTCTCATAAATAATAGCTTTATCCCTTTCCTTCATAGAGATTTAGGTAATATACTATTATATCTCCATACAAACGACAGCCATTTAGCTATCATGCAGTGGATAAGTAGTCACCATATCTATCCCACCTCCATAGATATTACTGGGACTACATGAGATTTAGGTTGATATACTATTATATCTCCATACAAATGACAGCCATTTATCTATCATGCAGTGGATAAGTAGTCGCCATATCTATCCCACCTCCATAGGGACTACATGAGATTTAGGTTAATATACTATTATATCTCCATACAAACGACAGCCATTTATTTACCTATCATGCAGTGGATAAGTAGTCGCCATATCTATCCCACCTCCATAGATATTACTGGGACTACATAGAGATTTAGGTTAATATACTATTATATCTCCATACAAACGACAGCCATTTAGCTATCATGCAGTGTATAAGTAGTGGCCATATCTATCCCACCTCCATAGATATTACTGGGACTACATAGAGACTTAGGTTAATATACTATTATATCTCCATACAAACGACAGCCATTTAGCTATCATGCAGTGTATAAGTAGTGGCCATATCTATCCCACCTCCATAGATATTACTGGGACTACATAGAGATTTAGGTTAATATACTATTGTATCTCCATACAAACGACAGCCATTTAGCTATCATGCAGTGTATAAGTAGTGGCCATATCTATCCCACCTCCAAAGATATTACTGGGACTACATAGAGACTTAGGTTAATATACTATTGTATCTCCATACAAACGACAGCCATTTAGCTATCATGCAGTGTATAAGTAGTGGCCATATCTATCCCACCTCCATAGATATTACTGGGACTACATGAGATTTAGGTTAATATACTATTATATCTCCATACAAATGACAGCCATTTAGCTATCATGCAGTGTATTAGTAGTGGCCATATCTATCCCACCTCCATAGATATTACTGGGACTTCATAGAGATTTAGGTTAATATACTATTATAACTCCATACAAATGACAGCCATTTAGCTATCATGCAGTGTATAAGTAGTGGCCATATCTATCCCACCTCCATAGATATTACTGGGACTACATGAAATTCTGGCCTTTATTATGAACATTGGTTTGCCTACTACATTGTCAATGTATGTGGTATTGGCATCAAGATTTGCTTCTATGAGGGAAAGGGTTAAGTAATGGTACATTATTTTTGCAATATTCGTCCATAACAAGGTTAATTTCGTAATTTTCAATATGATTAATAGTGCATCTGTGTGGGGGAAGTTTAATTCTCTATTTTTGGCTTTAAATTAATATGCATTAGATAATATCGTTTCTGACTAATTAATATAGTACCAAGATAAAGTTTAGAACATCTGCCGATACTTCCCATTGATGTATATTCATGTTCTAGCGTAGTCAAATGCCTCGAATTGGTGAATATTCATGTTCTAGCGTAGTCAAATGCCTCGAATTGATGAATATTCATGGTCTAGCGTAGTCAAATGCCTCGAATTGATGAATATTCATGTTCTAGTGTAGTCAAATGCCTCGAATTGATGTATATTCATGTTCTAGTGTAGTCAAATGCCTCAAATTGATGAATATTCATGTTCTAGTGTAGTCAAATGCCTCGAATTGATATTCATGCAGTGAGCCAGTTGTCAACGGTTTCTAAGCGAATCCATTATGTATTCATTTCACGGCACAAGTGTACTGCCCAGTTCTGACATGCACCCATGTCCGTCGTAAACAGTCGTAAATTCATATTCGATTACAATTTACACATGTTACTTGTATCGTGATAGTGCAGTGGTATCGCGTCACTTCAGGTGCGAAATGCCCGGATTTCGAGCCCTGCTGGAGCCGTTACGATTGTCCTCATAGGCAAGGCATTTAAATTCCACGTTGCCTCTTCTCTCTTTCTCGTGGCGATGGATTCCATCAGGAGAGTGATTAATATAAGTTGTAAGAACTTTTCGCAATCGAGCTAAGATAAATCTGTATAAACTAATTGATCCTGTCACATGCTATATGCTCACCCAGACGTGTCCAGGGGTGTATCAGTCTACCCAAACGTGTCCAGGGGTGTATCAGTCTTCCCAAACGTGTCCAGGGGTGTATCAGTCTACCCAAACATGTCCAGGGCTGTATCAGTCTACCCAAACGTGTCCAGGGGTGTATCAGTCTACCCAAACGTGTCCAGGGGTGTATCAGTCTTCCCAAAATCCGTAGGACCGCCTGACATGTCAGACAAAATATATTGAAAGTTTAAGTGCATTTTAATCATTTGTCTGACCGGTGTCAGACAAACTCTGGCAAAGTTTCGTGAAGACTGGTGTATAGAATTACTGCTTTAGCTCTCCCCGTTAGCATGTACAGCTGTACAAACGTGTCCAGGGGTGTATAGAATTACTGCTTTATCTCCCCCCGTTAGCATGTACAGCTGTACAAACGTGTCCAGGGGTGTAGAGAATTACTGCTTTATCTCCCCCCGTTAGCATGTACAGCTGTACAAACGTGTCCAGGGGTGTATAGAATTACTGCTTTATCTCTCCCCGTTAGCATGTACAGCTGTACAAACGTGTCCAGGGGTGTATAGAATTACTGCTTTATCTCCCCCCGTTAGCATGTACAGCTGTACAAACGTGTCCAGGGGTGTAGAGAATTACTGCTTTATCTCCCCCCGTTAGCATGTACAGCTGTACAAACGTGTCCAGGGGTGTATAGAATTACTGCTTTATCTCTCCCCGTTAGCATGTACAGCTGTACAAACGTGTCCAGGGGTGTATAGAATTACTGCTTTATCTCTCCCCGTTAGCATGTACAGCTGTACAAACGTGTCCAGGGGTGTATAGAATTACTGCTTTATCTCCCCCCGTTAGCATGTACAGCTGTATAAACGTGTCCAAGGGTGTAGAGAATTACTGCTTTATCTCTCCCCGTTAGCATGTACAGCTGTACAAACATGTCCAGGGGTGTAGAGAATTACTGCTCTATCTCTCCCCGTTAGCATGTACAGCTGTATTCATTGTTTTAATTCCATATTTGCACCGGGAAGAATTTGTTAATTTTACCAACTTTTCTTGTTGAGGCGGATGTCACAGGCTATTATTATGCATTGGGATGATTTACCCTGATCTGTAAAGCTTGAATACTAATGCAGTACATGTGTCTTGGGGACCATATATTTCTCATTAACTGAGTTGATAATATCAATTATTTGGTCCAAAATAGACAATAGATGTTCCTCCAGGGTCCTTAGAATACACCATTTGGCTTCCTCAAGTTTATATTTTCTGGGGGAGAACCCAAACTGCCTTAGAAGAGGGGGCATCCACTTGGTTGGGGATAGAATTTCCAGGTTGACCTGCTGGGAAATACCCCCCTCGCCCACTCACACTATATACATACACGTATAGATGTACAGGAATGGGGGTAGAATATCCAGGGTCAGTCTGCTGGGAAATACTCATCCCCCCACTCTATATACATACACGTATAGATGTACAGTGCTTGGGGAGGGGATTTCCCAGGCGTTGTGGGGTAGGAATATTTATAGCCTTGTGTATTTGTGGAATCATGATAGCCCAGTGGTAGCGCATTCGCTTCATGTGCGAAAGGCCCGGAGTTCCGTTACGATTGTGCCCTTAGGCAAGGCATTTAAATTCCACATGCATCTTCTCTCTCCCTCGTGGCGATGGATTCCATCAGGAATGAGGTCTCAAGAGTGATTAATATAAGTTATATGAACTTGTTTCGCAATCGAGCTAAAATAAATGTGTATAAATAAGAGGGGGGGGGAGGTTCAGATGGGAGATTTCCTATCACACCGGTACTGTATAAATAATTTACTTGTTATTCACAAAAATCACGTCAAGACGTCATGAAACATGCAGAGAATGCGTGTGGGCACATGATCTCAGACAAGTTTGATAATAAGCTAAATGTAGCCAATAATTCTGCCCTTGAAACTATCAAACATAATTGTGACCTTGTATGTTTCAGCTGAAGGTCAAGGTCACCTGGAGGAGTCGATGAAATATTATGAAATGGCCTTAATGTATATCAAAAATGGGGGACTTCCAATTGAATACAATGATGCAAGAACGTACAGACTTGTAAGAGGTATAGAAATAATGGTAACATTGTGTATGAGGCAGGAGTTTAGGGATAAGGGTGTGACATTGTGTATGAGGCAGGAGTTTAGGGATAAGGGTGTGACATTGTGTATGAGGCAGGAGTTTATGGATAAGGGTGTGACATTGTGTATGAGGCAGGAGTTTAGGGATAAGGGTGTGACATTGTGTATGAGGCAGGAGTTTAGGGATAAGGGTGTGACATTGTGTATGAGGCAGGAGTTTAGGGATAAGGGTGTGACATTGTGTATGAGGCAGGAGTTTATGGATAAGGGTGTGACATTGTGTATGGGACAGGAGTTTATGGATACGGGTGTGACATTGTGTATGGGACAGGAGTTTATGGATAAGGGTGTGACATTGTGTATGAGGCAGGAGTTTATGGATAAGGGTGTGACATTGTGTATGAGGCAGGAGTTTATGGATAAGGGTGTGACATTGTGTATGAGGCAGGAGTTTATGGATAAGGGTGTGACATTGTGTATGAGGCAGGAGTTTATGGATAAGGGTGTGACATTGTGTATGGGGCAGGAGTTTATGGATAAGGGTGTGACATTGTGTATGAGGCAGGAGTTTATGGATAAGGGTGTGACATTGTGTATGGGACAGGAGTTTATGGATAAGGGTGTGACATTGTGTATGGGGCAGGAGTTTATGGATAAGGGTGT
Organism: Archivesica marissinica; assembly: GCA_014843695.1. Classification (NCBI taxonomy): domain Eukaryota; kingdom Metazoa; phylum Mollusca; class Bivalvia; order Venerida; family Vesicomyidae; genus Archivesica; species Archivesica marissinica. The sequence continues at coordinate 89,031,310 of CM026387.1, forward strand.
GACATTGTGTATGGGACAGGAGTTTATGGATAAGGGTGTGACATTGTGTATGAGGCAGGAGTTTATGGATAAGGGTGTGACGTTGTGTATGGGGCAGGAGTTTATGGATACGGGTGTGACGTTGTGTATGAGGCAGGAGTTTAGGGATACGGGTGTGACATTGTGTATGGGACAGGAGTTTAGGGATAAGGGTGTGACATTGTGTATGAGGAAGGAGTTTAGGGATATGGGTGTGACATTGTGTATGGGACAGGAGTTTATTGATAAGGGTGTGACGTTGTGTATGGGACAGGAGTTTATGGATAAGGGTGTGACGTTGTGTATGGGACAGGAGTTTATGGATAAGGGTGTGACATTGTGTATGAGGCAGGAGTTTATGGATACGGGTGTGACGTTGTGTATGGGACAGGAGTTTATGGATAAGGGTGTGACATTGTGTATGAGGCAGGAGTTTATGGATAAGGGTGTGACATTGTGTATGGGACAGGAGTTTAGGGATAAGGGTGTGACATTGTGTATGAGGCAGGAGTTTATGGATAAGGGTGTGACATTGTGTATGGGACAGGAGTTTATGGATAAGGGTGTGACATTGTGTATGAGGCAGGAGTTTATGGATAAGGGTGTGACATTGTGTATGAGGCAGGAGTTTATGGATAAGGGTGTGACATTGTGTATGAGGCAGGAGTTTATGGATAAGGGTGTGACATTGTGTATGAGGCAGGAGTTTAGGGATAAGGGTGTGACTTGTGTATGAGGCAGGAGTTTATGGATACGGGTGTGACATTGTGTATGGGACAGGAGTTTATGGATAAGGGTGTGACATTGTGTATGGGACAGGAGTTTATGGATAAGGGTGTGACGTTGTGTATGGGGCAGGAGTTTATGGATAAGGGTGTGACATTGTGTATGAGGCAGGAGTTTAGGGATAAGGGTGTGACATTGTGTATGGGACAGGAGTTTAGGGATAAGGGTGTGACATTGTGTATGGGGCAGGAGTTTATGGATAAGGGTGTGACATTGTGTATGGGACAGGAGTTTATGGATAAGGGTGTGACATTGTGTATGGGACAGGAGTTTAGGGATAAGGGTGTGACATTGTGTATGGGACAGGAGTTTAGGGATAAGGGTGTGACATTGTGTATGGGACAGGAGTTTATGGATATGGGTGTGACATTGTGTATGAGGCAGGAGTTTATGGATATGGGTGTGACATTGTGTATGAGGCAGGAGTTTATGGATAAGGGTGTGACATTGTGTATGGGACAGGAGTTTATGGATAAGGGTGTGACATTGTGTATGGGACAGGAGTTTATGGATAAGGGTGTGACATTGTGTATGGGACAGGAGTTTATGGATATGGGTGTGACATTGTGTATGGGAAGGAGTTTATGGATAAGGGTGTGACATTGTGTATGAGGCAGGAGTTTATGGATAAGGGTGTGACATTGTGTATGGGGCAGGAGTTTATGGATAAGGGTGTGACATTGTGTATGGGGCAGGAGTTTAGGGATAAGGGTGTGACATTGTGTATGAGGCAGGAGTTTATGGACACGGGTGAGACATTGTGTATGAGGCAGGAGTTTATGGATAAGGGTGTGACATTGTGTATGGGACAGGAGTTTATGGATAAGGGTGTGACATTGTGTATGGGACAGGAGTTTAGGGATAAGGGTGTGACGTTGTGTATGGGACAGGAGTTTATGGATAAGGGTGTGACATTGTGTATGGGGCAGGAGTTTAGGGATAAGGGTGTGACATTGTGTATGGGACAGGAGTTTTATGCCCCCAGCTGGGCAGGGGTTATAATATCCCAGCTGTCGCACTACAGAGGGGTAGAACCCCCCCCCAAATGTGCATGCCTGTTTGCCGTGGGCGGAGACCTGTGTCGCCTGATGAGAGGATCCTGGTGGTTGAGTAGAATCAGTGTTGGCAAATAATACCCTGTTTCCACAACACACCACTTAGGCCTTAAGTTGGGTTAAACGGGAGGTCAGGAAAGCCCGTCCTTGATCAATCGGCTGGTCATGCCGAGCCCTAGGGCATCGTTAATCTTAAACACATATTTTCAAAATTTGTATTGAAAACAAATATTGATTCTCTAAATATTTATACTCTTTCATCGTCTTCTTTTTGATGCCCTAGAAGGCGGTGTCTCATGGGCTAATCGGGTGAAAGTTTGATGTTTGATTGACCTTTGTAACCTCCCAAGGATAGTCTAAACTTGGTAGGACCTTCTGTGGGAATACACTTGTCCGGTCTAGTCCTTTCATTCTGAGTATATCATTGATGTATCACTGTCATGATCTGTGATGGATTTCCCCAGATCATGTCCCCTTGTTGGGCTCTGAGACGGGTGGGGAGCATTGTTGATGAACTATATATTACTATTATGAGTTCCACTCAAAAAAAAGCCAAGCATGCACTAAGTGAATCTGATGTGAACTCTGTTGAACAACAGAGAGTGAACTTCCCTCGCTTCATTCTCATTGAGGCTGTAGACAGTTCAAAACCTATCACAAAAATTTCCCCTTTCGTCATTGAAAAGCAAATGAAATCTATCCTAGGTACACCTAAATCTGTTAAAAGTCTTCAAAATGGAAGTCTTTTGGTTGAAATTACTTCAAAAGCTCAATCTCAGAATTTATTATCAACGAACACCTTCTTTGGACATTCTGTGAAGGTCAGTCCCCACAAATCTTTGAACTCACCCAAAGGTGTCATCAGGTGCAGGGAATTATCTTCCTGCTCTTTGGATGAGATCAAAGAAGGTTTGTCAAGTCAAGGGATCATTGACGTGAAGAGAATATCAATAAAACGTAACAACGAAATAAAATCCACAAACACATATATAATTACATGTGACACACCAGTCATCCCGTCACGTATCAAAGTCGGCTACCAGATTGTCACCGTCGACATATATGTACCTAATCCTCTTAGATGCTTTAAATGCCAGAAGTATGGTCATCATGAGAATAGGTGTCGGAACGAGTCTGTATGCTCCAAGTGTGCTGAGACTGCTCCACAACATCAAGAGAACAACTGCCCCAACACAAATAAATGCGCCAATTGTGGCGCTGATCATATATCCAATTCTAAAGACTGTGACTCCTGGAAAAAAGAAAAAGAAATTGTTAAGATCAAATATTCGGAAAACATTTCATTCCAGGATGCAAGACAAATTTATGAATCTCGGTACAAATCCGAAAATCAGCCAAGCTATGCAAGTGTTGCTAAAACAGCTTCTGTTGAATGCAAAACTTGCAAAAACTTGCTGACCAAACTTTGCCAAATATTTCCAGACAAAAAAAACAGAAATAATGCAGTTATTCCCTGGTTCTGATAGTTCTTCTCATCTTGACCAGCTTACAAATCAAAATACACCACAAACACCTAAACCTACGCTTACAAATCAAAATATACCACAAACACCTAAACCTACAGCAGACAAACAAAAACAAGCAAAAACAAACATACACAAGAATCCAACAACAAAAAACACTCGAAACAACAATACACAAGAAAAACACATTCAACCAAAAACAACATCAACTTCATCAAAACCTACTAAAGAATCTACAACTCAACAAACATCAACTCCAACAAAAAAGAAATCTGCTGTCACTTCCAGACAGCAGAAAAATAAACCTATGCAATCAGATAAACACACAGTGTCCAGTCCAGTGTCTACAAGCAATAGATACTCGGATTTGGACACGGACGATGACAATCTGGAGGGCGAGGCATCAGGCTCGGACAAGTCCGAGTCTATGTCCTGGCATGATAGCGAGGGTGGCTGGAGCAAGAACCTCCAGTCGTGGCAGGATGCCACTTAATATATTTTTAACTTTATATTTTATCTATGAATAATAATTATGTAAATATCGGTATAGTATTTTTAATAATTAATCTCTCAATAATGGCCAATGGAATTATCCAGTGGAATTGTCGAGGTTTAAAATCTAATTTTGCAGAGCTTTCTCTTTTAGTGCAAGAACATAAACCTGCTGCGTTATGCCTTCAAGAAACATTTTTGAAACAAAATGATACAATTTCTATAACACATCACACCATTTTCAATAAAATATACAGTGAAGGTGATAAAGCCCAGGGTGGGGTATCTATCATCGTCAATAATAGTGTTCCACATAAGGAATTACTGTTAAATACAAACTTACAATCTGTTGCTGTAAGACTGTCATTACATAGCACTATCACACTGTGTTCACTATATCTTCCCCCAAGTAAACCAATTGAAGAACATAGGCTGAATGATTTTATAATACAATTACCCACTCCATATATTCTAATAGGTGATTTCAATGCACATAACATCATCTGGGGTTGTAATAATACAAATCAAAGAGGTATCCAGATAGAGAATTTCATCTCTGATAATTCTCTTTCTTACATGAACGATCCATCTTCCAAAACATATTTACACCCAGGAACAGGATCCTATTCTGCAATAGATCTTACACTATGTAGCCCAGTCATACTTCCAGATTTCTCATGGAAAGTCGATGATGATCTCCACGGAAGCGACCACTTCCCCATCCTCATATCTGAAAATCAGCCAACAGCTTATAGTCAACCCAGAAGATGGAAACTTTCTAAAGCAAATTGGACTAAATTCCAACAACTTTGTGATCAAACAATTTCATATGAAACATTCAAGGATTGTCGTGATCAAACACAGCTATTCACTACATTACTAATAAAAGCAGCAGAACAATCCATACCTCAGACTTCACCTAATCCAAAGAGACCATACAAACCCTGGTATGATGATGATTGTAAGAAAGCCATCCAAAATAGGAAATCAGCCATAAGAAAATTCAATTTGAGACCCACCACAGAAAATTTAAACAACATTCGCATATATAGAGCAAAAGCACGACGTACAATACAAAGCAGCAAACGCAAATGTTGGAAACAATACATCTCAAGACTAAATAACAGAACAACAACTAAGAAAACGTGGGACATGATAAGAAAAATTAATGGCAAAGGTACTTCACCTATTAGCTAGCCACCTCACTGCAAACAACAAACAAATCACCACACCTCTGGAAATTTCAAACACCTTAGCAGAAACATTTGCACAAAAATCATCAGCAAATAATTATTCACAAAAATTTCAGAAATTCAAAGACACTAAAGAAAAGAAAAAAACTAAACTTCAATTCAAAGAACAAAGAACATTACAACAAACTATTTAATCTTAAAGAACTAAAGTCTGCTTTGTCAAAAGCACATGATACATCCCCAGGTCCAGATAAAATCCACTATCAATTCTTAAAACATCTACCTAGCTCCTCCCTCGTTATATTATTGGACATGTTTAATTCTATATGGCAAACTGGTGAGTTTCCTACATCTTGGAGGGAGGCTTTAGTCATCCCAATACCAAAACCAGATAAGGATAAAAAGGATCCAAACAACTATAGACCCATAGCGTTAACAAATTGTATATGTAAAACTATGGAAAGAATGGTAAACAACCGGCTTGTATGGTTTCTCGAATCAAATCATTTAATTGTTAATGTCCAGAGTGGCTTTCGTCAGCAGCGAAGCACACTGGATCATCTAGTTCGTTTCGAAACATTTATAAGAGAGGGCTTTGTCAATAAAAAACATGTTGCTTCAGTATTTTTCGACCTTGAGAGTGCTTATGACACAACCTGGAAATATGGCATTTTAAAAGATCTTCACGACTTTGACCTCAGAGGACTGCCTTCCATTATTTATTTCTGCATTTTTAAATGAAAGACTTTTTCGTGTTCGTGTTTGTAATACCCTATCAGATGCTCGGGAACAGCAGATGGGTGTACCACAGGGTTGTATTTTGTCCGTTACATTGTTTAGTATTAAGATAAACAATATTGTTCAATCAATAAATCCAGGGGTTGAGTGCTCCCTTTATGTAGATGATTTTGTTATTTGCTTCAGGTCTAGTAATATGAACATAATAGAACGCCAACTCCAGCAAGGTCTGAATAAACTTCAGACTTGGTCGGATGAAAATGGTTTTAAATTTTCTAAATCAAAAACTAAATGTATGCATTTTTGTAATCTACGTGGACTTCATCCAGACCCAGAAATTTACCTGGATGGCTCATGTGTAGAAGTAGTCCCAGAATACAAATTTTTAGGTGTTATCTTTGATAAAAAAACTCTCATTCATTCCTCATATCAATAATTTAAAAAAGAAATGTCAAAAAGCTCTAAATATTTTAAAGGTTGTGGCACATTCCGATTGGGGAGCTGATAGAAAAGTACTTCTACGGCTCTATCGGTCATTGGTTCGCTCTAAGCTGGATTATGGTTCGATAATTTACGGATCTGCACGAAAATCGTACCTGAAAATACTTGATCCTATACATAATCAAGGTCTGCGATTGGTCCTTGGAACTTTCAGAACTTCCCCTGTTAAAAGTCTTTATGCTGAAGCAAATGAACCCTCTCTGTATGCTAGACGACAGAAGCTAGCTCTTCAATACCTACTGAAACTCGAAGTCAAATCCTCTAAACCCAGCTCACAAAGTGGTCTTTCAACCCCAATTTAAAGTGCAGTTTCAAAGAAAACCGAGAGCTATTGCCCCACTAGGTATACGCATGGAACAATGTCTAGATGACCTACATATTGACATGAAATCTTATTGCACAGTATAAAATCCCATATTCTCCTCCTTGGACCCTTAAAACTGCCGAGTTTCGCTTTGATCTCACTTCTGATAAAAAGTCTATTACAGACAGGAGCCAGTTTCAAACAAAATATTATGAAATCAGGAATTTTATTCTGACTTCAAAGCCATATACACAGATGGTTCAAAAGCTGGTGACACTGTTGCGTCAGCAGCAATCTTTGGGAATAAAAATCGGAAATGTAGACTTCCAAACAAGTCCTCAATTTTCTCTGCCGAACTGAAGGCCATAGATCTCGCTCTAGATCTTGCAGTGGAATCACACTATGTTCAATATATCATTTTCTCTGATACCTTGTCTGTTTTACAGGCTTTGTATTATGAAAAGTTTGAAAATCCTATTGTTTGTACTTTGCTTGAAAGGATTTCTTCCCTTTCAGAAACAAATACATTTGTGTTCTGCTGGCTTCCGAGTCATATGGGAATAAAAGGTAATGAAATGGCTGACCAGAATGCAAAGCTGGCTTTGTTATTATCTATTTCTAGGATTAAAGTGTGTTATACCGATTTTAAATCTACAATTCTTACATTAATTCAATCCTCTTGGCAGGCCCAATGGGATGGTGAAATTTTTAACAAACTTCATTCGATCAAACCAACACTTGGGCGAATGGTGCCCAATTTACAGGCCTATTCGTCGAGAAGAAGTCATTCTTGCCCGTCTCAGGATTGGTCATTCTCGAATATCACATTCATGGCTGTTGTCACGAGATGATGCACCAGAATGTATCCCATGCAATACTCTATACACGGTGGAGCATATCTTAATACACTGTGTTGACCTTCAACCAATCCGGTTGCAGTACTACAATGTGGACAACAATAAAACACTCTTCGACTCTAT
>CM026387.1:89039860-89107211 GCA_014843695.1 Archivesica marissinica
GACTTGATCTCGGGAATTCTCTAGCTACTGATTAGTTGATCAATCGTATGACTTGATCTCAGGAATTCTCCTGATTAGTTGATCAATCGTATGACTTGATCTCGGGAATTCTCTAGCTACTGATTGGTTGATCAATCGTATGACTTGATCTCAGGAATTCTCTAGCTACTGATTAGTTGATCAATCGTATAACTTGATCTCGGGAATTCTCCTGATTAGTTGATCAATCGTATGACTTGATCTCAGGAATTCTCCTGATTGGTTGATCAATCGCATGACTTGATCTCAGGAATTCTCTAGCTACTGATTAGTTGATCAATCGTATGACTTGATCTAGGGAATTCTCCTGATTAGTTGATCAATCGTATGACTTGATCTCAGGAATTCTCCTGATTAGTTGATCAATCGTATGACTTGATCTCGGGAATTCTCCTGATTAGTTGATCAATCGTATGACTTGATCTCAGGAATTCTCTAGCTACTGATTGGTTGATCAATCGTATGACTTGATCTCGGGAATTCTCCTGATTGGTTGATCAATCGTATGACTTGATCTCGGGAATTCTCCAGCTACTGATTAGTTGATCAATCGTATGACTTGATCTCAGGAATTCTCCTGATTGGTTGATCAATCGTATGACTTGATCTCGGGAATTCTCTAGTTACTGATTAGTTGATCAATCGTATGACTTGATCTCGGGAATTCTCCTGATTAGTTGATCAATCGTATGACTTGATCTCGGGAATTCTCCTGATTAGTTGATCAATCGTATGACTTGATCTCGGGAATTCTCCTGATTAGTTGATCAATCGTATGACTTGATCTCAGGAATTCTCCTGATTAGTTGATCAATCGTATGACTTGATCTCGGGAATTCTCCTGATTAGTTGATCAATCGTATGACTTGATCTCAGGAATTCTCTAGCTACTGATTGGTTGATCAATCGTATGACTTGATCTCGGGAATTCTCCAGCTACTGATTAGTTGATCAATCGTATGACTTGATCTCAGGAATTCTCCTGATTAGTTGATCAATCGTATGACTTGATCTCAGGAATTCTCCTGATTAGTTGATCAATCGTATGACTTGATCTCAGGAATTCTCCTGATTGGTTGATCAATCGCATGACTTGATCTCGGGAATTCTACTGATTAGTTGATCAATCGTATGACTTGATCTCAGGAATTCTCCTGATTAGTTGATCAATCGTATGACTTGATCTCAGGAATTCTCCTGATTGGTTGATCAATCGTATGACTTGATCTCAGGAATTCTCCTGATTAGTTGATCAATCGTATGACTTGATCTCAGGAATTCTCCTGATTGGTTGATCAATCGTATGACTTGATCTCAGGAATTCTCCTGATTAGTTGATCAATCGTATGACTTGATCTCAGGAATTCTCCTGATTAGTTGATCAATCGTATGACTTGATCTCAGGAATTCTCCTGATTGGTTGATCAATCGCATGACTTGATCTCGGGAATTCTCTAGCTACTGATTAGTTGATCAATCGTATGACTTGATCTCAGGAATTCTCCTGATTAGTTGATCAATCGTATGACTTGATCTCAGGAATTCTCCTGATTGGTTGATCAATCGTATGACTTGATCTCAGGAATTCTCCTGATTGGTTGATCAATCGTATGACTTGATCTCAGGAATTCTCCTGATTGGTTGATCAATCGTATGACTTGATCTCGGGAATTCTCCTGATTAGTTGATCAATCGTATGACTTGATCTCAGGAATTCTCCTGATTGGTTGATCAATCGTATGACTTGATCTCGGGAATTCTACTGATTAGTTGATCAATCGTATGACTTGATCTCAGGAATTCTCCTGATTAGTTGATCAATCGTATGACTTGATCTCGGGAATTCTCTAGCTACTGATTAGTTGATCAATCGTATGACTTGATCTCGGGAATTCTCCTGATTAGTTGATCAATCGTATGACTTGATCTCGGGAATTCTCCTGATTAGTTGATCAATCGTATGACTTGATCTCGGGAATTCTCCTGATTAGTTGATCAATCGTATGACTTGATCTCGGGAATTCTCTAGCTACTGATTAGTTGATCAATCGTATGACTTGATCTCAGGAATTCTCCTGATTAGTTGATCAATCGTATGACTTGACCTCGGGAATTCTCCTGATTGGTTGATCAATCGTATGACTTGATCTCGGGAATTCTCTAGCTACTGATTAGTTGATCAATCGTATGACTTGATCTCGGGGCCCAGGTTGAAATGCTTTATTTACACTGACCATATTGAACCAGTTAGTGATAATAATTAATATGTTAGTAAAGTAAAAGGAACAATTGGCATTGATTTACATCTGATGACACATACAGACTTCAGCCCCCCCCCCCCAATTATCATTTTGCTATTCGATACGTGGACGTTCTTTCGAGTACTCGAATATTCGTTGCAATCCTTCGTTATGCTAGACTTAGACATAAACCAGGGTGTGTTCTAGTTTGCTATCACAATATATGTTTGCTAGTTAGTAGTAACTGGATGACTGTGATACATATAGTATATGTAACACATATACACAAGGTGGGTTATCGGTGACACTAACCTGTTTTCCACAGGTGTAGGTGGTGGCCAGACATCTGGGTCTCGGGTCGGTTCTTCCTGTCGTGAGTAGTCATCATACCGGGAACCATGGTCCTGCTGAGAGTATGACGATCTGTTGTCGGATTTCAGACTCGATAAAATTTTCTGTATATCCTTCACATGTTCATACTCCGTGTTGATTTCTGATCTCACCTACAATAAATATCTACAGTAATTATACTCTACCAAAATTTGACCCCATTTGCTCCTAAAAAATTGATCGAAAATGCTCCCTCAATGTCAGGTTCATTCTAGGTCAGAATTTTTGGGAGAAGTGAGAAAGCGCGTGACCGCTTCCTTAAATGGTGTTCTTTAATATACTTTTGCAAAATAGGGTTAAAATGCACAGTACAACCATTAAATACAACATTTGAATAGAAGGAGTGCTTTATAATGGGCCAGTGTATCTTACTAGACAAAATAAAGACTAAAAATAATTTATTTTTTAGGGAGAAGTCAGAGGGCGAAGTCAGGGTCCCTAGGGCGACAATTTCGCCCACATCGCCCTCTATAATGATCCCTGCTCAATGTATGTCATGAGTCACACTCACACAGAAAGAAAATTAACTCAAAATAATTTTTTTAAAAATAATTTTATTTTAAAAACGAATCCAGTCCTGTCATATATATTACTTAGGTCGTTTAACACTATCATGGTTAGGTATATGGAGCTTTCTCAGAGTGAGAAGATGGATACAGAATGATCCAAGGTGCAACACTCAGTCACATGTATTAGACCCTCTAGTTCTTCTGCGAACCTATGTAAAAAGCATAGTGCATTAACCGTGTTCAATAATCTCAAGAAATACTTGAATATCTGTGACCTGGGATTGAATGCATAATCTTCTGATAGTCCAGAACGTTTATCATACGCCAACAATTGAAATATTAAGACACAAATCTACCTGTTGCCACTTGTCCCTCCTTTGTGTATCTTTCACGACCACAAGCAGCTTCTGTATTTGTTGTAGAACACCTTGGTAATACACAAGCGAGGTGTCATAGCTACCAAACAGAGCGTTCTCTCTCGCTAGTTTGGTGTTCTCACAAATGTCTGTATAACTGGCAGTCATCGCTTCCACTACAAAATAACAACGAGAAACTATTATAAAACAGAAATGTGAAGATGTGTTTCAACTCCGACAGTAGGGCCTACGGTAAGCAAACTGTGATCCGTGTGCAGTGACAAGGCACATATAGCACCTACACAACTTGGTAGGCTCCTTGACCAGACTTTGTGGGTAGAACATCGGCCCGCCTTGCTCAGTTGGTTGAGCTGTCCAACTAGTGTTCGAGAGGTCGACGAGGGCTTGAGTCCCACGTCTGGTCACTAACTTGTAGGCTTTTCATTGGATGATCACTTTCATGGCGACGTGGCTATCTGGTTTGGTACGGGCAAAGGAGTATAGGTGTTCCTCCAGGGGTCATAGTATAGATCCAAAAGAATGTTCCATTAATCGGTTAATGTCAAACCCCTTGCGGGGACCTAGGCTTGTTTTCCTGAGCAGGCTTAGCAGACCCACGCGGTTAACCGATACTAATTGAACCTGTTTTGGGTTTATTTGAACCCCAAGCATAATCTAATAGATTATCGGTTGTTACCGAGCATGCCGTGTGAGCATTTTCAGTTTGCTTCGTCTGCTTCTTTGTCTTTATGACTTGAGCCCATGCTAAAGAGAGGGTTGCAGAGGTCTTATCGTTAAAGCTCATCGTCATAGCACTTTCCGCCCTGATCCGATGGCGGGATTTCTGACCAATATTTTGAAGCTTTTCAGACATGAACGGTTATAAATGTGTGCATTGGTGTTAAGAATAATCCTAAATATAGATATTAAAAACGTTAAAAATATATTGAAAAAAATTACCATTGTGCATGTCATTTAGCTGTTTGAAGTTGACAGGTGAAATTCTCCGATTGTTTTTGCGCAATGCGCAGTCTTATTTAGTACATTTCATGCGTATGAACAATTGGATATTAAACGAAATCTTATTTGGTTCACCGTAAGGCCATAATAAAATATTTCCTAGATTTTCATCCCCGCCCGCCCCCGTTTTTAGGGCCCGCCCCGATTTTTTTTATTACTATTTGAAAAAAATAATATCTTGTCAAAACACCATTTTATCAGCATAAATATCGATATCCTGAAAATCTAAAATAAAAAATAAAATTTCAAAAAAATGTGGATGAAAATCTAGGATTTATTTTATTATGGCCTAATGGCACGGAGATAAATCTTATAAACATTTTTGTCTATTTCGATTACTATTTTTTGCAATAATCAAATATTCAAAATGGCCAATTTGAAATGGCGAAACTCTGCCATGAAATTTAAACGTTGATTTCATGTATAATATTGTGTCAAGAGACGTTCAAACAACGATATATGTGTGTTGATCTTGTTAACAATTTTAATTTATAAAAACAACTTTTTAGAATATAAAATATGCTACGCGTAATTGAGGTTTAGTGATATATGTGTGTTGATCTTGTTAACAATTTTAATTTATAAAAACAACTTTTTAGAATATAAAATATGCTACGCGTAATTGAGGTTTAGTGTTTAGACTTTGAAAAATGCCTGGATAGTAAAATGTCACATTTTTCAAGTCTAAATATTTGGACTAACAACGGTATGTGTGTTGATCTTGTTAATAATTTTAATCTATAAAAACGACTCTTTAGAATATAAAATATGCTACGCGTAATTGAGGTTTAGCGTTTAGACTTTGAAAAATGCCTGGATAGTAAAATGTCACATTTTCAAGTCTAAATATTTGGACTATCCTTGAATACCGAGTTCCGACACACCTAAGCGAAGAATCAACAATGACATAACATAAAACGAATGAACTCATGTAAATAGTGTATTATCTGTATAAATAGATCCTTTTCTACATATTCAACGTGAGAAATTATGCTTATTACGCTTATTTAGTGTCAAAAAATCACATCGACTCATGCCGCTATTAGGAATTCCACTGAGTCGAGAAATACCTAAAGCGACGCATTTCATTGGTTGACTATTTACGTTCTAAATATAGTTCATTCACTCCCCTGTATCTGCTCTGTGCATTACAGGTATATTACGTCCTCTCAAACTAGCCTGAACATTAATTCTGAGTCACTAAATTACATACAATCTGAGTGTATAAACATGCCTTGAATTAATTGTGCTAATAAACAGGAAAATGTACCCTGTTTTACCATATATAAACTATAACTATGAACAATATGAAAATAATAACATTTAACTAGAAATTATGCCTTGCTGTTTTCCTTATAGCACTCCCAGTAGTCCGTTTGATTTCCTTATAGCACTCCCAGTAGTCCGTTTGTTTTCCTTATAGCACTCCCAGTAGTCCGTTTGTTTTCCTTATAGCACTCCCAGTAGTCCGTACATGGCTACATGCATACAAACAGTGGCCATAGAAGTTGGTGAATACTGTTTATTCTTGCGTTTGGGAGCCTGCACAGATATTAGTTGGGCTCTCTATTTTACTATCGCAGAGGGATCACAGCAATAACGTATATAACGCATACACCTTTTCTAACAGTGAATCAAGTGCCACGTGACCTACCGATACGCAGAGCTTAGCCGAGCAGACGGACCAAGAATTGTTATGTTTGCAGTAGCATGTTGCAAAATATAGGCTATTTAATGTATTACTGCACAAAGTTGCATTTGAATTTTGTTGTTAAAACAGATTGATTGCAATACTGATTGCAATAACATTGCTATAAAAGTTACCTTGGTAATTTCTCACTTTCCACATTTTAGTCTAGGAAATCTCGTATCATGTTTACAAACATTGCAGATGAAATAACGTCACCGGATATTGTAAATATTGAAAACGAGGTCAAAACATAATTTGCGTCGTTTCATGTGTGCGTCATCATAAGGAGTCGGACGAACTACTTAATTCCTCAGTCCCGAACCCAATACCATATACTCTTTCCCCCCCCCCCAAGAACAATACGTCTCTGGAATGGCCTCACGTACTATGTACAGTCCAGCCCGAGCTTAACCATTTTTGCTGAACAATAGGCCACGGTATCCCGGCGTGAAGAGTTTTCGCCCAGAACAGGTTTTCGCCTAACTGTGGGAATAGCAAGTCGCGAGAGATCACGCAATATTTCACGCTCCAGTTACCGGAATTATAAATAAACATACCTTGTGCACTTCCAATCTATTTCTAACTGATCATAATAGATCAGACAAGGTAAATTAGCGGTGAAAACTTTAAACCTACCCCAGTTTTCACTAATTTCACTATATCCGTTTTATGTCACCATATAAATATCATTTTTTAAAGAAATTGGCAATTTTTTCTCCAAAATGACACATGCATCGTCTGCCACGCCAATATATTTACGAATAAAAATGTCATTATAGTCTCACTGCTCCGTGTTTACGAGATTCGTCTGTTATTACACACAAGGGGTCCTTATGCATAATATCGATTTTCACCGTTTTTCGCCTTCAGGTCCATGTGTTGTCACAGAGGTTCTCCAACTGATATACATGGTTGTGTAAACCTAGTTATTCTCTGTTAGGCACCGTGTGATGTGTTCGATGGATGGGTCCAGTTATGGTTCTGCACCCAGTCAGAGTAATTAGGATGGGTGACGACTTCTTATGCCCCATGTGTTTGTCTAAGTTAAACTAAATTAATGTTTTAGATACAGTATATATATAGACAAAATGTTCTCCAACAAATGAATTTTGAGTGAAAATGATAAATTAAGCTATTTTTAAAGTATGTCTTCCTTATTTATATTGTTTTGTTAAAAAAAACTGTTGCTTACATACTAATGCTCGCGCTGTAGGCAATTTCCACAGTTAGACGAAAACATGTGACGTCATTCCGGATTACTGAGAATGAGGTACCGCTATTTTGTCAACTTTTCTCAAAAAGTAAACATTCGATTTTCTTCGAGATTTTTGTGAATGAATAGTAAAATATTGTTTAGTTGGTGACATAAAATTGTTTGCAGTGTATGACAATTCTAAACCTATAGGAGTCCGTTATGTATTACATCGTCGGAAACCAGTAACACCGGGATACCACTAATGTAATGTTTGATGTTTTTGACATGATGTCTGTTTTTAACCTTAGTATGTAGTTCTTTTAACACTCTCTATCTCACTAATTGAGATTTTTAACCACTGTCCCTGACAAGCGCCTCCCTGTCATACTCGCGTCTGAGTGTTGGGAGTACTATGTAGATAGATAGATAGATAATTACTTCCCACCTTGAACTGATACATCGCGAAAACATATGACATGTTTCCATATCGTAACTGGTCCTAAGGAATGCAGGAGGTTTCGTCAACTGGAGGTTTCGTCAACAAGGCGATATAGAGGGAAATTGCTAAGAGGTTTCAATTATGTGAGAGGTTTCGTCAATTAGGCGATTAAGCAACAATAATTGAAGCTTGCAAGCGTACAATGTAAGCCCTTTTTTTCGAGATGCATGTCACATGCCAAAGCCAAGTAAAGATATATATTCCACTGGAATCAGCGGATCTACCGGAAGATTTCTACACTGGGACTGTCAGCCATCTATAACAAATATACATAAAAATCACATAAAAATGAAAATAACACATAGATCTAGTTAAATCAATTAACAATTAATGTCCATAACTAAGTCCTTGCCAATTAATAACTTGCAAACATTTCACATCGTTGACGAAACCTCCAGGGTTGACGAAACCTCTAGTTGACGAAACCTCCGACACCCGTCCTAAGACGTACGGTATTCATGAAGATCCAGCCAGCACAACAGCTTGTCCACATCGAAAGTATCAGGACTGAATACAATATCATCTAAATGTAAGATACTTACGCTGTTTTGTAAAGTAACGAATAAAAAAAACAGCCAAAAATATCAATGATGAATCATGTCAAACGATTGGTCAATATTTTTGAACTTATCTCGACCCCTAGATATGTCGACCCATGAGACATCTCGACCCATAGGACAACTCAACCCAGTGCCTTGGACAGATCAACCCCATAATTATAATTATTTTGTTCATTATTATGATTTTGAAAATTGTTCACCACATAATTAATTTACTAATCATTTTCTATATTATGTTGTGACTTGTGAATATTTGAGTAACATGTTGATGACACAGGCACAATACACACATTGTTATTTTTTTGCCCTATGGTCATATAGTAAGTAATGTTTACTAGTAAACATTACTCAATATATGACCATAGGCCAAACAAAAATTGTGTCTTGTGCCTGTGGTTGATGATTAAAAGCAATCGGGTTTAATTTTAAACTTCATTTATTTTACGATTGCGAAGCAAGTTTTAACAACTTATATTAATCACTTTCGTTGGCGCGGATGAAAGCGTAAATGCAGTCATTCATGTGGGAGGAAACCGGGGTACCCGAGGAAAACCCACCTGTCCGATAACAGTGGTGTAAACTTACCCATCTGTGTTATGGCACCCATGAAACTACGAACCCCATGAATGTCTTTGGGAGCCCCTAGGTTTTTTTATGGCCTTGACCTTGTCAGGATCTGCGGAAATTCCGTCTCGTCCTACAATATGACCAACAAATTTTACCTGGGCCTTCTTGAACTCGCATTTATAAGGGTTAAGTTAGCTTGCTCTAGCTTGTTCAGGACCGTATTAAGTCTAGAGTCATGCTCATGCTCAGTCTGTCCGTAAATCAGTACATCGTCTGTCTGACATAGAACCCCCTCAATGCCTTCCAGTATTTGCGACATTCTTTTTTGGAAATATTCACTACTACTTGATACCCCAAACGGTAATCGATTGAACGCAAACCTGCCGTATGGAGTAATGAATGTTGCGAGCAATTTGCTCTCTTCAGCAAGCTGCACCTGCCAAAAGCTGCTTGTAGCATCTAACTTGCTAAAATACTTCGCGTTTGCCATTCTTCCTAGACTCTGGTCTATTATGGGTAAAGGAAAGTTTTCACGGCGTACGCTTTTGTTTAACTGAGTCAAATCAACGCATATACAAACTTCTCCATTAGACGTGGGTACACACACCATGCCAGCACACCAATCTGTGGGTTGGTCTACCCTAAAGATAACATCAGACTTTTCCATCTTCTCAAGTTGAAGCTTGACTTTGGGGAATTGGCACACGACGCGGTACATTTAATGAATATGGCTTTGCGCCGTCATTCAGAGAAATACAGTATTCTCCCCCTAGCAGTCCTAACTCGTGAAATAACTTAGGATGTTCACGTTTTACAGACTCTAGAGAAATTGCATCTACTGTATTTACGCTAATTAACCTTAAACCGGTTATCGCAGGTCGACCTAACAGACACCTGTTTATACCGCGTACTACGAATATTTGTTGTGCTGTCATATATGACTTATTCGATAACGTTTCAGTAAACGTGCCCAGAACATTTAATTGTTTGTTTCCCGGACCAAACAACTTTCTATTTGTTTTCTGTAATTTTGGTATTTTAAGAGACTTAAATACATTTTCCGAAATTACAATAACGTCTGCACCAGTTTCAATCTTGAAACTGATATAAATATGTCTCACCTTCAACTTGGTGTTCCATGACCCATTTTCTCCATCCTCAACAATTCCAATAAATGAGTTATTTGAATTTAATCCAGTTTCGAGGATTTCATTTACTGCTTTGGTTCTGCAGCAAACAGCAAAATGATCACGTTTTGAACACTTTTTACAGGTTTTACCCATGGCTGCACATCGCCCGTCTTTGGGGTGAGTCCAATTGCACCGCGTACAACGCTTTAGTGTGTCCCTTTGGTCTTTGTTGCCTCGATAATTTCTCTGCTGACCTGTTTTCAGTTTCGCACCTGCCCCTTGCCGCACTTCATCAGCAACGTCTACGCCATTCCCGTGTTGTTGCCGAACTTGGCCTTTGACTAGTTCGCTCTGCCTGGCCATTGTGACAGCTTTTTCGAGAGTAAGATCAGCCTCGAGCTGCATTTTCTCAGACAAGTTAGTGTCCAAAATTCCTATCACTATCCTGTCTCGAATAAGTTCGATCTTTGTTTCTTCCGCAAAATTGCAATTGTTTGCCAGTTCATATAAGGAACGGATAAACGACTCTACACCCTCGCCCTGGTTTTGCTTCCTTATTATGTTATATTGTTATATTTCGGGTTTTACGCCTGCATCAGCACCATTTTGGGCTATATCGCCGGCGGGCAGTTTATCTAACAACACCTTTCCGTGAGTGGAATTTCGCTCGTTCATGTATATAGTTCCGTTTTGGCGTAAAATGTTCATCCAATTTACTTAGCACGGTATCGAACTTCTTCTTATCCTCTGCGCTCAAATTAAACGATTTGAGAAGATTGTCAGCTTCTTTGCCAAGGGTATAAATTAAACTTGCTACCTGAATTTCCTCATCATCTTTGTGCAATTTTATAGCTGTTCTATAATACAGAAACCTTTGTTTCCATTCATCCCATTGATTTGGTGATGCAAAATTGAAACTATCCGGTGGCGACAATTTAGCCATTATGTGCAATTTATCACAATTATAACAATTTAATGTTACACAATTTAATAACAATTGAATGTTATTCCATTATTAACAATTTAATGTTATTCCTCATTAACCATATTCCCACAATTTACAATTTAATGTAAGTTCACTTCTGACACCATGTTATGTCATTGACTTGTCAGTATATCCAAGTAAGGGTTCGAGACCCAATACGAATAACCCTTTGATAGTTTACTACAGTTTAATCTACATGATACAAGTACAACGACAGTCTTCAATACAATGCATACTATAACAATGGGACATGCTTATTATATAGTGCAGTAACAGTAACTCATGTACTAACAGTGTTGCTGAAGCAGCATTGTTGTGTCCCTTGGTATGTATATAATTCAGATACACAACACCCATTAGAGACTTATTGAGTACTAAGAATCACTTTCATTGGGGTTCTGACCAACAAGAAGCATTTGAAAAGATCAAACATGTTCTAATAAATGCTCCTGTTTTAGCGTTATATGATCCAAACAAGGACACAGTAGTTAGGACAGATGCATCTAGCTATGCCCTTGGGGTAGTGGTGCTCCAGAAACAAGAAAATGGGGACCTGAAACCCGTTTCATACGCTTCAAGGTCACTGTCACCGACAGAACAGAGGTACTCTACAATAGAAAAAGAGGCACTAGGGGTTACATATGGCTGTGAAAAGCATAGTGATATGTTGATTGGAAAAGTATTCCATATTAACACAGACCACAAGCCATTAGTACCATTACTAGGTCAAAAAGATCTTAGTGACCTTCCTTTAAGGATACAAAGGTTTAGACTAAGACTCATGTATTTTTCCTATACAATCTCACATGTCCCTGGGAAAGAATTATTTATGCCTGACCTACTTAGCAGGAATCCTGTTTGTGATGAGTTGACATTTGAGGAGCAACAAAATTGTGCTGAGACCGAAATATATGTTGACTGTGTTATCAAACATTTGCCAGCCTCAGATAAAAGGTTACAGCAAATTAAGTCCAAACAAAAGACAGACATTGTGTGTCAAATGTTAATGGAATTTTGCGAACATGGGTGGCCAGCTGTCAAAAGTAAAGGCTGTGAAGTTTCCAAACTATATTGGCCTTTTAGGGGTGAGATAACAATAAACAAAGGTTTACTAATGAAAAATAATAGGTTATTTATCCCTACAGAATTAAGGACAGATGTTTTATCTCATATACACGAAGCCCACCAAGGCATGGTTAAATGCAAGCAAGGAGCACAGGACTCTGTTTGGTGGTTAGGGTTAAATAGAGATATTGAAAATCTGGTAAAGTCGTGCGATGTGTGCTCAAAGATGAGAAACGATCGTGCAGAACCGATGATTTCTACTGACTTTCCTACCAGACCGTGGGAGAAGTTGGGTTCTGATTTATTTCATTGGAAAGGCAATACCTATCGTTTAGTAATTTGTTACTATTCTAGGTACATTGAGATAGCGAAGTTAAATGGAACATCTTCGGAAGATGTTATCATACATTTCAAATCGATATTAGCAAGGCACGGTCTCTGTGATGTCATTGTTAGTGACAATGGCCCGCAATACGCGTCGAGTACTTTCAAGCAGTTTACTGATGAATTCGGTATCGAACACAGGACTAGCAGTCCCAGATATCCATTAGGGAATTCAGAGGCTGAACGGGCGGTACAAACAATTAAACGTTTGCTATGCAAATGTACAGACCCTTATGTTGCGCTGCTAAATTATCGTGCTACTCCGTTAGCAAACGGTCATTCTCCTGCAGAACTTCTGTTTGGGAGAAAAATCCAGACAAAACTGCCTACAATGCCGGAAAATCTAATGCCGAAGCATATTGACAGCAAGAAATTGCACCAAACCGAAACTAAAAATCGGTTGTATTCAAAGCAAAATTACGACAGGGCCCGGAAATCACATTCCTTGCCTCTTTTAAAAAAGGGGGATAGCGTATATATTAAAGATGCTAACATAGAAGGAAAAATTATCCAAGAAGCGTCGCGCCCAAGATCATTTGTTGTAGACACACACGCCTAGATCCACGATAGAACGAAATCGAAGACATTTAGTCAGATTAAATAAAAGAGTTGATTTTAATAAAGATATTGATTTCCCAAACCAAGCAAATGTTGAAAACTCAAATTATACTGACTTTACAGCACCAGTGAAGAGCATTGAAACTGATAAAAATGTGTCTACCCAAAACAATGGTTATATGACACGCTGTGGAAGGTTATCAAAGCCTCCAGATAAACTGGATTTATAATTGGTTCATGATGATAGAATAATTGTTCTAAATATCAAATGTCAGAGAGAGGAAATGTGTTATCACCTATTATAGTATCACCAGACAAATTACAAGTGATATGTTTGACATTCATAGATAAACACATCTGTATACTAAATAGTTTATGTACATTGGTAACAATAATTGCACCTCACATTAATGCTGATGCATGGACGTTTATTATGTTTAAATAGTTCTTTTTAAGCTTTGAAAAGGGGGTGTTGTGTATCTGAATTATATACATACCAAGGGACACAACAATGCTGCTTCAGCAACACTGTTAGTACATGAGTTACTGTTACTGCACTATATAATAAGCATGTCCCATTGTTATAGTATGCATTGTATTGAAGACTGTCGTTGTACTTGTATCATGTAGATTAAACTGTAGTAAACTATCAACGGGTTTTTCGTATTGGGTCTCGAACCCTTACTTGGATATACTGACAAGTCAATGACATAACAGCGACCATCTCACATACATTAATAATAAATGCATACTATTATCAGGGATTCTAATTGTATAGCTGTTACCATGAATGTCTGTTATATAGTCGGTTCAAAAGCTCACTCAAAGCTTGTGTTGTAGCCTACTGTTGCTATCTTGCCGACTCAAAATAAAAAATAAATTTATCTTATCTTATCCTACACAGATATTCAGGTGGGATGAGTGAACTTCTCATCTTTGGGCAATTTTCAAGTGGCCATTAATCTGACAATGGGTTTCGCATATTGTCACTAATAACGAGCTCTAAGCAAACGGATTTAGCTATGTTATGAATCTATGATTGAGCTCACTTTGAGGCTTTGCCTTATTCATATTAGCACGCATAGTCTTAATAGTCCGAAGATCGAACCCAGGTTGCATTGATGAGAAGTGAGCATGCTAACCACTGCGCTAATCGGACAGCCTGAATAAACCTGTATGTCTTTGATAATAATATATGATTGTTGTAACTAATTCAGAATATATATGAGCCGTCCCATGACAAAGCAAACATAGTACTGATAAAAACACATGGAGAGTGGTTTATAATAGTTAGATATACTTGGTAGCAAAATATAGGTGATATTCTGAAAGACCACCAGGTTTCCATTGATCTTAATTTGCATTAATTTCGTTCTCATATCACAGGAACGTTTTATCTATAAGGCACCAAAAATCATCCTTTAGGCACCAATAACCCTGTACCTGTCATGGAAGTTGTGATAGTGCAGTCTCTTCAGGTGCGAAAGGCCTGGAGTTTATGTACCGCTGGAGCCGATATGATTGTGCCCTTAGGCAAGGCATTTAAATTCCACATTGCATCTTCTCTCTCCCTCGTGGCGATGGATTCCATCAGGAATGAGGTCTCGAGAGTGATTAATACAAGTTGTAAGAACTTGTTTCGCAATCGAGCTAAAAAATATTGTATAAACTAACGCTGTACCTATATCCTAGGGCCACAGGAGCCCAAGATTTTATCCACAAGGCACCAAAAAACACATTAGGCAACAATAACTATATCCCAACTAGTTTGTATATATACATATAGAGGGGGTGTCCTGGAATATAGGTACAGTGTTATTGGTACCAAAACACAGTATTTGGTGCCGTATGGATAAATTCTCAGGCTCCTGTGCTTATATGAGGTCAAACATTAGCTAAGTTCATAGAAACACTATTAAACATCGTTTTTGTAGTAATAATGCCAGTTTTCCTTGTAACAACCACTACAATTTGTCTAAATAGGGTCATTGTGTTAAAAGCAATAAAGTGAGCGAGTTACAGCATGCAGGACCTCTTGTTTATAGAATTGGACATCTACAAACAGGATGTGTGCTACTTACATATATCACCAAGTTCAAGTGCAGTCAAACTTGCTTGAATGACCACATCTATTACAGGGTTCCCACAGACTGTTGAGACTGAAATTCAAGGACTTTTCAAGGACTTTTCAAGGACATTTCATCGTTTTTCAAGGACTCGTTAAATTCGAAATCCGAACAGTTCCAAATGTACTGTTGTTGTTTCCGGTTTGCCTTAATAGCACAAAGAGGTGAAAACACCGCAAAGTGCATCCGCTATCTTTTGAGGCCACACCTAATAATTAACTCGGGACGGACGCATTTTTTGCCGATCACCCGGCCGAAATTGGTGAATTTTTATTAATAATAAAATATTTTAGCAACAATTCAAAACTTGCATGCGATTCAAGCACACGCTATGGTAATTTAAGGAGTTTTTCCAAGGATTTAAGGACTTTTTAAGGACAAAAACAACCAATACCAAATTCAAGGAGTTTTCAAGGACCTAACACAAATTCAAGGAGTTTTCAAGGTCTGTGGGAACCCTGTATTAAGAGATCACATGTATTAAGAGATCACATGTATTAAGAGATCACTTGTATTAAGAGATCACTTGTATTACGAGATCACATGTATTAAGAGACCACTTGTATTAAGAGATCACTTGTATTAAGAGACCACTTGTATTAAGAGACCACTTGTATTAAGAGATCACTTGAAATAAGAGATCACTTGAAATAAGAGATCACTGGTATGAAGAAACCACTTTCAGTTCCGGTTTGCATTAATAAAGAACAAATTAGCCGGTCCATTCCTGATTCAAGACCGCTATTGGCCCTTCCTTTTGATGGTCTCTTAATACAAGTTTGACTGTACATGAATATGTTATTATAGGAGTGAAATAAAAACAACACGTTCTGTAGCTTCTGTAAACCATTTTATTTTAGAAACAAATCTAATTTGAAATTAGGCACTACCTCTGAACGGGGGAAAGCCAATGCAGTTTTAAGGGTTGAAGTCTAACTCAGTGACTGAAATAGACATCATAGAAGGAATACGACTATATCCCGCGAAGGGTTTGACATATAAGAAGGATTAAGAGGATATATGTTTCTTCAGTGTATGATCAAATAAAATGAAGTGGAATGAACATTGAAAGCATTATATCACAATGGCCACGATTGCTTTCTATGTTCATGAATAAAATATTATTCGATCATTGACTTAAGCAAACAAAGGCTGAACAGTGTTTTATGATAGAACACGCTGCAACCATGCCATAAATGGCACTAGATCATTGTACTTAAGCAAACAAAGACTGAACAGTGTTTTATGATAGAACACGCTGCAACCATGGGCTACATGGCACTAGATCATTGTCTTAAGCAAACAAAGGCTGAACAGTGTTTTATGATAGAACACGCTGCAACCATGCCATACATGGCACTAGATCATTGTACTTAAGCAAACAAAGATTGAACAGTGTTTTATGATAGAACATGCTGCAACCATGGGCTACATGGCACTATATCATTGACTTAAGCAAACAAAGGCTGAACAGTGTTTTATGATAGAACACGCTGCAACCATGCCATAAATGGCACTAGATCATTGTACTTAAGCAAACAAAGGCTGAACAGTGTTTTATGATAGAACACGCTGCACCATGCCATAAATGGCACTAGATCATTGTCTTAAGCAAACAAAGGCTGAACAGTGTTTTATGATAGAACACGCTGCAACCATGCCATAAATGGCACTAGATCATTGTACTTAAGCAAACAAAGGCTGAACAGTGTTTTATGATAGAACACGCTGCAACCATGCCATAAATGGCACTAGATCATTGTACTTAAGCAAACAAAGGCTGAACAGTGTTTTATGATAGAACACGCTGCAGCCATGCCATAAATGGCACTAGATCATTGTGCTTAAGCAAACAAAGGCTGACAGTGTTTTATGATAGAACACGCTGCACATCATGGCACTGACATTGTGCTTAAGCAAACAAAGGCTGAACAGTGTTTTATGATAGAACACGCTGCAACCATGCCATAAATGGCACTATATCATTGTGCTTAAGCAAACAATGGCTGAACAGTGTTTTATGATAGAACACGCTGCAACCATGCCATAAATGGCACTATATCATTGTGCTTAAGCAAACAAAGGCTGAACAGTGTTTTATGATAGAACACGCTGCAACCATGGGCTACATGGCACTAGATCATTGACTTAAGCAAACAAAGGCTGAACAGTGTTTTATGATAGAACACGATGCAACCATGCCATAAATGGCACTAGATCATTGTGCTTAAGACTACCAAAAATGATGCCCTAATCAATCACACATCACGTTACTGACAGTTCGCGTCCGAAGACGTTCGTGTTGACAACAATTCAACATGCAGCGGCTAGGTACCACATGTGCAAGGCAGTGAGAACTAAACGTGTTTTACTCTATTGATATCATTTAATTATGAATGAGAGACAAGAATACTAATAAGGCATTTAAATTCCACATTGCCTCTTCTCTCTCCCTCGTTGCGATGGATTCCATCAGGAATGAGGTTTCGAGAGTGATTAAAATAAGTTGAAATAACTTGTTTCGCAATCGAGCTAAAATAAATTTGTATAAACTAAGAGACAAGAAGTATTAAAAGAAAAGATATGTCGTAAGTCTCACAAACTTTGTATTTTAAGATTATTTATGTCGAATGTTTATTATGAAATTAAAATGATAAACTAAATTAAAAAGCGTGTGTAGTTATAATGGGGTTCGAACCTGTGACTTTTCGCAACTGTGAAAATTGCTCACATTAGCTTACCAATAAAAAATAATTGCCTAGTAATGTTAATTTTGATATTTGATTTGTAAATTTTATGTTCTTTTTTGTGTACAATGTATAGGCGGTACAACCCCGTATTATTTCACAGAGCGTCTGTAAGTTCTGATCAATCGGATGTCGATGACGATTCTAAACGATGCAATCGTGAGAATTGAATTTTATCAGTGAAACAAACAAAAAAATTGTCCTTAGTATTGTTGATTTTGAAAATTGATTTGTCTTGTACATGTTATCAATAGGCGGTACAACCCTGACCGTGCGACCGTACAGTTATATTACTACGGAGATAAAATAAAAATCTACTCATTGGTTAATTGCCAGAAATCAATGGCATAACCAGATAGACATGAAAAGCACAAAGAAACAAACCAACAAACAAACCAGCGCAGACGTTTGCAATGTCACAAGACACAATAATAACACACTATTCATTAAAATGTACAGAAATTAACTGATTCTAACATGTTATATTCAGTGGAGCAATACTTGCTGAATACATTGATAGAAGCTTGGTATTTGGTAACGTATACTATTGAACTTTGAAGCTTGGTATTTGGCATCATATACTATTGAACTTTGAAGCTTGGTATTTGGTAACGTATACTATTGAACTTTGAAGCTTGGTATTTGGTAACATATACTATTGAACTTTGAAGCTTGGTATTTGGTAACGTATACTATTGAACTTTGAAGCTTGGTATTTGGTATCATATACTATTGAACTTTGAAGCTTGGTATTTGGTAACGTATACTATTGAACTTTGAAGCTTGGTATTTGGCATCATATACTATTGAACTTTGAAGCTTGGTATTTGGTAACGTATACTATTGAACTTTGAAGCTTGGTATTTGGTAACGTATACTATTGAACTTTGAAGCTTGGTATTTGATAATGTATACTATTGAACTTTGAAGCTTGGTATTTGGTAACGTATACTATTGAACTTTGAAGCTTGGTATTTGATAATGTATACTATTGAACTTTGAAGCTTGGTATTTGGCAACATATACTATTGAACTTTGAAGCTTGGTATTTGGCACCATATACTATTGAACATTGAAGCTTGGTATTTGGTAATGTATACTATTGAACTTTGAAGCTTGGTATTTGGTAACATATACTATTGAACTTTGAAGCTTGGTATTTGGCACCATATACTATTGAACATTGAAGCTTGGTATTTGGCACCATATACTATTGAACTTTGAAGCTTGGTATTTGGCAATGTATACTATTGAACTTTGAAGCTTGGTATTTGGCAACGTATACTAATTGAACTTTGAAGCTTGGTATTTGGCAACGTATACTAATTGAACTTTGAAGCTTGGTATTTGGCAACGTATACTATTGAACTTTGTAGCTTGGTATTTGGCAACATATACTATTGAACTTTGAAGCTTGGTATTTGGCAACATATACTATTGAACTTTGAAGCTTGGTATTTGGCATCATATACTATTGAACTTTGAAAAAAGAGATATAGGCATAGGCAGATATAGGGGGTGGGGGCAGCGCACGCCCCTCTAAAATGGTCGAATTGACGACACTTAGGGTCATATAACTAGAGATAAGTAAATAACATCTTAATTTCATTATTTATACAAACTGCAGAAAACAATTATGGGGAGGATGCCACTAGACCCCTACATGACAAGCGCCTCGCATAGCACCCCCTCCCCCAACCGCAACTCCTGGATCGCGTCTATTAATGGGAACTACAATCATGTACATCATGTTGAACAAATGGTCAACTGATACAATATGAGCAGTTTAATCAATGCATGTACCCATCTAGTAATAAACAGGCACATGTATTCTATTTATAAACAGGCACATGTATTCTATTTATAAACAAGATTAAAATCTAACTATGCTGTTAACAAAAATATTAAACAAGACATGTTATAAATAGGATCTTATTTTTGTGTTCATTTGTTATTGAATTTATCTATTAAACTCGTTTTTAGAAGATTTGTTAAATTCAATAACAAATGATCACTCATTTAATATCCATTATTTATATTCAGAAATGAATGCATTATACAATGGTAAAAATATATAACAATCAATAGGATTTTTCGGGTGACGCAGGCCACATACATGTACATTGTAATGAAATCTAAATATTTTCTAACAAGAAATTAGCAAACAAATACAATAAAAATGAAAATACCCATAAATCAGTTCTGATATCAAAATACATATAATATAGTAAAATATTTCATAATCATGGCACAACATATTAATTGCAAAGATCACCACATATCGCCAATGTTTTATGCTGGCACAACAGAATTAATGCACAATTCCGAATGAATAACAAATTCTTTTTACTGAAACAATACGTCTTTGTTTATCATTATGTTACTAATAATACAGAATTTACTGGTACACAAAATCATACAGTTCAATTGATGTATACACAATGACACTGGAATGTAAGGGGTTATATTTTATGGTCCAATGAACTACACTACAGGAATCCCTGAAATCAATCTGCCTGAACATTAAGCATGAATCAGTTACCAGGACACTGGGTAAACCTGAACATTAAGCATGAATCAGTTACCATGACACTGGGTAAACCTGAACATTAAGCATGAATCAGTTACCATGACACTGGGTAAACCTGAACATTAAGCATGAATCAGTTACCAGGACACTGGGTAAACCTGAACATTAAGCATGAATCAGTTACCAGGACACTGGGTAAACCTGAACATTAAGCATGAATCAGTTACCAGGACACTGGGTAAACCTGAACATTAAGCATGAATCAGTTACCAGGACACTGGGTAAACCTGAACATTAAGCATGAATCAGTTACCAGGACACTGGGTAAACCTGAACATTAAGTATGAATCAGTTACCAGGACACTGGGTAAACCTGAACATTAAGTATGAATCAGTTACCAGGACACTGGGTAAACCTGAACATTAAGTATGAATCAGTTACCAGGACACTGGGTAAACCTGAACATTAAGTATGAATCAGTTACCAGGACACTGGGTAAACCTGAACATTAAGTATGAATCAGTTACCAGGACACTGGGTAAACCTGAACATTAAGCATGAATCAGTTACCAGGACACTGGGTAAACCTGAACATTAAGTATGAATCAGTTACCAGGACACTGGGTAAACCTGAACATTAAGCATGAATCAGTTACCATGACACTGGGTAAACCTGAACATTAAGTATGAATCAGTTACCATGACACTGGGTAAACCTGAACATTAAGTATGAATCAGTTACCAGGACACTGGGTAAACCTGAACATTAAGCATGAATCAGTTACCAGGACACTGGGTAAACCTGAACATTAAGCATGAATCAGTTACCAGGACACTGGGTAAACCTGAACATTAAGTATGAATCAGTTACCAGGACACTGGGTAAACCTGAACATTAAGTATGAATCAGTTACCAGGACACTGGGTAAACCTGAACATTAAGTATGAATCAGTTACCAGGACACTGGGTAAACCTGAACATTAAGTATGAATCAGTTACCAGGACACTGGGTAAACCTGAACATTAAGTATGAATCAGTTACCAGGACACTGGGTAAACCTGAACATTAAGCATGAATCAGTTACCAGGACACTGGGTAAACCTGAACATTAAGCATGAATCAGTTACCAGGACACTGGGTAAACCTGAACATTAAGCATGAATCAGTTACCAGGACACTGGGTAAACCTGAACATTAAGCATGAATCAGTTACCATGACACTGGGTAAACCTGAACATTAAGCATGAATCAGTTACCAGGACACTGGGTAAACCTGAACATTAAGCATGAATCAGTTACCATGACACTGGGTAAACCTGAACATTAAGTATGAATCAGTTACCATGACACTGGGTAAACTCTGACCCAGCAACACATGAGTAGATCATAAAATTCTGTTTATAAAAAATACAAAGCCTTTTTAGCTCAACCATACAGTTGCCTTAACCCATTTGATTCTGGATACCGTTCCAACAGTATTTGCAAAAAATATAGAGCCATATCAGCCGCCACAGAACGTGCAGTCTGATAAGGCTCTATGCTGTTTGCTATTTAGATGATCTTGCTAAGACACTTGGCTAATGTAGCAAACAACATTGATCCTGATCAGCATGCAGCGTCACGTTGTGGCTGATCTGGATCTATGTTGTTTGCAAAAGCCTTCAAATGTATCCAGAATGAAATGGGTTAATCAACTTGTCTTTTGAATCTTGGTATTTATGGAATCACAAGCATTTAGAATATAAATATCTTTATTATAAAAGAAAAGAGTATAAAATTATTCAACTTCGAAATATTAATAAAAATACCAATGAAATGCTCCAGTCTCTAACCTGCTATTAAATTATTTTTGGTAGAATACATTTTCAAAATGGATATACAGTCTACATCTGCTATGCCAAAGTCGGTTATGTCGAATTCTCCGGTTATCTCGAAGTCGGATCAGTTTCAGACACTATCATTTTACATATAACTGGCTCTGTTTATATCGAATTTCGTTAAGTCAAACTTCGGTTATGTCGAAGTATTTTGTTCGGTCCGACGGGATTCGACATAACGGATGTAGACTGCAGATTGGTCCGAGTAATCAAAGCCAAATCAGTATTTACTAAACATATGAACAAGCAGAACAGCTCTGCAACATATCTGTAATGTTTAATTACCTTATCTTGTGACATATGATTACATATTTTGCTTCACCACATAACTTTGCTTGTATTCAGTATAATACAGCCATCACATATTTTCTTATATGTACACATGTGTAATACAACCTGGAAGGGTTATGATTGGTTGAGAGAATAATCCTTATAATTTAAATTTTAAATTATGCATATTTCTAGGTGTATTGGTACATAATGTTAACGATAATGAAAACGACGATTTAAAAGAAGTTTTGGAATAATTATAACGCTGTTTAACCCTTTCAACCCCAAGTAACTGACATGTACTGGTCCATGATATTTTTAGACCAATAAATTTAATAAGAAAACTACCTTTGGACCAGTTCATTTATCAAAATGGGTAATTTTATCTAAAAATAGTAATAATTATTACTGGCAAAAAAGTGCAGATCCTGATGAGACGGCTCGTCACGAGCCGGCTCATCTGGATCTACACTTTTCATAAGCCTATTTAGAGGCCTGTGGGGTTGAAAGGGTTAAAGCGTAAATATAATACTGTTTTAAGTAGATACATCATGACAATTTAGTGATATCATGACAATTTAGTGATATCATGACAATTTAGTGATATGACAATTTAGTGATATGACAATTTAGTGATATCATGACAATATACACAGACGCTTGGTGCCAAAATGTAAGTAGAAACGTTATATTTATTAACAAGCGCTATATGGTAATGTGATAAAAAGGATCTTACAGTTCTGGTGATTTCATGAAACTCGTTAAATAAAATATGGTATGAAATCATGACTCATGATAAGATCCTATATCATTTTTATGTGTAATTTTTTAAACCCATGCATATTATATGCAGTTCATAAATAACCTTTATTTACATTTGGGAACATTTAAGTTACATTTTTACGACATACTGGGTAGTCAAGAATGCTATTATTTGTCAATGTATCGGAAACAACTTTGGATTATATTACATCACTTCAAGTGTTTGGCTCAGGTCCCAGGCAAGTTAAACAGCTTGCACTAATTACGTTGATAAAGTGATTTTCAATGCGTAACATCTATGAAACAGGCTTAGTATGATAACAACTCTCTATGAAACAGGCTTAGTATGATAACAACTTTAAGTCCTGTTAACAGTATCCAAAAATTATGATAAAATTGATTAATTAAAATATGAATTATGTTAAAATCTGAGAGATAAATCATTTGGTGGCAAAAAATGAGCATATTCGGAGTACAGCATTGAGATCACAGTAGTTTTTGTGGGGTTTTCAGTCCATTGCATGCGAATAATGGAAAAGTAAAATTTCAGCTAAATGACATAATATATAGGATGTAATTATATGATGCGACGGTATGCGACAGTAACAGTACCTGCCTGCTACTATATTGTACAGAACTTCCTCTATACATTTATTTTGTTATTCCACCACCCTCTCAAAGATTCAGAGATAAATACCAATAATTGTTCATATTTTGGCTGCGTGAGCTCACTTACTGCAAATCGCTCGAACACCAAAGTAATAAAATATGTCAGTATTTGAGAACTAATTCACTACTCATTCATTCATCAGATACTCACTGTACGAGTATACTCATGAGATACTCACTGTACGAGTATACTCATGAGATACTCACTGTATGCGTATACTCATCAGATACTCACTGTACGAGTATACTCATCGGATACTCACTGTACGAGTATACTCATCAGATACTCACTGTACGAGTATACTCATCAGACTCACTGTACGAGTATACTCATCAGATACTCACTGTACGAGTATACTCATCAGATACTCACTGTACGAGTATACCCATTGGATACTCACTGTACGAGTATACTCATCAGATACTCACTGTACGAGTATACCCATCGGATACTGACTGGACTTGTTTTTTCCTCACTGTACGAGTATACTTTATGAGCATATACAATTAGCACATACTCTACAAGCATATACTGGTACTCTACAAGCATATACTGGTACTCTACAAGCATATACTGGTACTCTACAAGCACATACTGGTACTCTACAAGCATACTGTTTAGCACATACTCTACAAGCATACTGTTTAAACATATTCCCGCAAATGTTGGGATGATGTATGATGTAGACTGGTTCTGTTTAGGATCAACATTACATAAACTCAATACTACATTACATAAACCCAATGCTACATTACATAAACCCAATGCTACATTACATAAATTTTTAATTTCTACAAGCTTTTCTACAAATAATAGTTCCTATATCTCGACTAAATATGTGTTCAC
Source organism: Archivesica marissinica (assembly GCA_014843695.1). NCBI lineage: Eukaryota > Metazoa > Mollusca > Bivalvia > Venerida > Vesicomyidae > Archivesica > Archivesica marissinica. The sequence goes on from CM026387.1 coordinate 89,064,879, forward strand.
TATTTGCAGTCGGTGAAAAGTCAAAGTCTCCACTTCTCCCTAAATCATCTGGAGGGAGAAGTGACTTCTCTCAAATTTGAGTCTACATGTAGCTTGAACCCTGTATTCTATGAACATATAGTATTAATGGTGCAAATATCTAGCCAGTAATACAGTAAAATCAATAACCTAACCATATCCAAAGGCAGGCCTCATTTTAGAGTGCATTATAGTCGCCCTATTGACCCTGGCTGGGGGCCCTCTTCTCCCTAAAAACGCAAATTATTTTTACAATTTTCATACCACATTTTGTCCAGTAAGGTATGGCCAATTATAAAGAACTCCTTCTATTCAAATGTTCATACTGTGGTCAATATTAACCATATTTTGCTGAAATTTATTAAATAACGCCATTTAAGGATGCGATTGCGCTCTTTCTCACTTCTCCCAACTATTCTGACCTAGAACGAGTCCTGCCAAAGGTAATAATATATATAAATATACATACTGTAGGTAAAATGAAATAGAGATCAGAAATTTTAGTCATCTTTTGACTACGATGTAAATGATTTTGATTCTGCTATTGAACAAGGCCACCGCCCTAAGGGTGTCTCGCTATGCGTGATTCAACTGTATAAGTAAAAATGTCTTTTATGTTTTCCAATGAATTTCCAAATTTCAAGTTGACGGTCAGTGGTAAGGTGGGGACTAGTGTGGTGTTGAGTATCAGTACTCGGATATGCACAGCTAATACCTTTGATGTTTTTTTGAGACATGTTCTAGACTATTTTTACTATTTTTGGCCAACATGCAATTTCAAGGTCACATTTAGGGTGGAGACCTACTGCGAGTGTAGAGAATTATCCCTCGGATGTGTATGCAAAAGTTCAAAGCAATAACTTTGACAGTGTTTGAGGAATGATGTTTTGAGTTATTTTGACTTTTGACACAAATAATTTCTGAAATTGGACTGAAATGCAAGATCACTCTTGGGAGGTGGGATTTGTTACGACAGGAAACAACCCCTAAAACCTGTATGCAAGTCATCAAAGCATTATATACAAACGGCCCGGAGTTCGAGCCCCGCTGGAGCCATTACGATTGTGCACTTAGGCAAGGCATTTAAATTCCAAGTTGCCTCTTCTCTCTAGTTTAGTTTAAACAATATTTTATTCAAGAATGGTACATAACATAGGAATAGTTGCAATAGCACAGTTAGGATTGGGGAAAAAGTTACATAGTAACTTATTCGAATCCCTTTCCTTACGTATCCTCTTTTCTCTCCCTCGTGGCGATGGATTACATCAGGAATGAGGTCTCGCAAGTGATTAATATAAGTTGTAAGAACTTGTTTTGCAACCGAGCTAAAATAAATTTGTTTAAACTGTATAAGTAGATTTATTGGTGGAGGTTTTATTTTGGCTATAATGGCCACCAGTAATGATTCTGCCAAATCTGAACCTCGCCATTATCTAGGCTACCGTCAATATAAACAAAGTGAAAGCAAATGCGCAGCTTTCAAAAGGTCAATTTGACGGATATATATCTAAATCTCAGATGATCTCATTCCAAATAGAAATGTTCACCATGTTTATATAGTTTGTTCACCGTGTTTATATAGTTTGTTCACAGTGTTTATATAGTTTGTTCACCGTGTTTATATAGTTTGTTCACAGTGTTTATATAGTTTGTTCAGTGTTTATATAGTTTGCTCACCGTGTTTATATAGTTTGTTCACAGTGTTTATATAGTTTGTTCACCGTGTTTATATAGTTTGTTCACCGTGTTTATATAGTTTGTTCACAGTGTTTATATAGTTTGTTCACCGTGTTTATATAGTTTGTTCAGTGTTTATATAGTTTGTTCACAGTGTTTATATAGTTTGTTCACCATGTTTATATAGTTTGTTCACCGTGTTTATATAGTTTGTTCACCGTGTTTATATAGTTTGTTCACTGTGTTTATATAGTTTGTTCATCGTGTTTATATAGTTTGTTCACTGTGTTTATATAGTTTGTTCAGTGTTTATATAGTTTGTTCGCCGTGTTTATATAGTTTGTTCACCGTGTTTATATAGTTTGTTCACCGTGTTTATATAGTTTGTTCACCGTGTTTATATAGTTTGTTCACCATGTTTATATAGAAATGTTCACCGTGTTTATATAGTTTGTTCACCATGTTTATATAGTTTGTTCGCCATGTTTATATAGTTTGTTCACCGTGTTTATATAGTTTGTTCACCGTGTTTATTAGTTTATCTGCCAAGGGAGTTAATAGAAAAGCCAGTAGTAGCATAATATATGCCTACACTAACCTGCAATGTTACACTCCACATTGTTCCAAATTTAGATGCCAATGAAATCATATGTTATTAGAACATTTACCCCAACAATATAGCACTATAAAAATATATAAATATTGTAGTGTAAATTTACCAAAAAAATGTTTCTATAGAAACATGCATAAACAATAATAAAGATATAACTATGTAAACAAGTATGTATGTACAACAATTTACCAACATATCAACATAACATCACATATATCAGAGCAGGACAGTTCATATTAATGATTAGAATCGTTTCCCAGAAGATGACAATATGTTCTGTCTTGCAAAAAATTGGATTAACATTAAACAACAAAATCCTGCTAGTGCAATTCGAAATATTGCATAAATTATATATATACTGTATTGTGTAGCTTTGTTTCTGTGAAAGATTGCATATATATATATACTGTATTGTGTAGCATTGTTTCTGTGAAAGATTGCATATATATATATATATACTGTATTGTGTAGCATTGTTTCTGTGAAAGATTGCATATATATATATACTGTATTGTGTAGCATTGTTTCTGTGAAAGATTGCATATATATATATATATACTGTATTGTGTAGCATTGTTTCTGTGAAAGATTGCATATATATATATACTGTATTGTGTAGCATCGTTTCTGTGAAAGATTGCATATATATATATATACTGTATTGTGTAGCATTGTTTCTGTGAAAGATTGCATATATATATATACTGTATTGTGTAGCATTGTTTCTGTATAAGATTGCATATATATATATATATATATATACTGTATTGTGTAGCATTGTTTCTGTGAAAGATTGCATATATATATACTGTATTGTGTAGCATTGTTTCTGTGAAAGATTGCATATATATATATACTGTATTGTGTAGCATTGTTTCTGTGAAAGATTGCATATATATACTGTACAAATGATTCACGTAAATTCAATAAATCATAATTATATTTTGACTGCATAAATCATTTCATTGTATTGTGTTCGATTTAGATCAGGGCTCATCCTAGAAGATGCCATGGGTGAAATAGTCGCTCTTAGGACCGCCACACCGTCCCGGGGGGGCTAACTTCTCCATACATAAAACATAATTTAATTTTTTTTAAATAATGTTCATGCAAAATGTTGTCCAATAAACTACACTGGACATTGTAAAGCACGCATGAACAGTGCAGTCATGCAGGCAATATCTCATCTGCCAACATTTCTGACCTAGGATGTGCCCGTCTATGATTTTAGTGGTGTAATCTAAAAGTATTACACACAGGTAGAACATTTTCTATGCACGTTAACCCTTCCCCTCATAGAAGCACCTCTTGACGCCATTACCAATACGACATACATTGACAACCCTTTCCCTCATAGAAGCACCTCTTGACGCCATTACCAATACGACATACATTGACAATGTAGTAGCCAAACCAATGTTCATAAACCCTTTCCCTCATAGAAGCACCTCTTGATGCCATTACCAATACGACATACATTGACAATGTAGTAGCCAAACCAATGTTCATAAACCCTTTCCCCCATAGAAGCACCTCTTGATGCCATTACCAATACGACATACATTGACAATGTAGTAGGCAAACCAATGTTCATAAACCCTTTCCCTCATAGAAGCACCTCTTGACACCATTACCAATACGACATACATTGACCAATGTAGTAGCCAAACCAATGTTCATAAACCCTTTCCCCCATAGAAGCACCTCTTGATGCCATTACCAATACGACATACATTGACAATGTAGTAGTCAATCCAATCCAGTGTGTCAGCAGACATCAGTAATATGTACATGCAGTGTGTCGGCAGACATCAGTAATATGTACATGCAGTGTGTCGGCAGACATCAGTAATATGTACATGCAGTGTGTCGACAGACATCAGTAATATGTACATGCAGTGTGTCGGCAGACATCAGTAATATGTACATGCAGTGTGTCGGCAGACATCAGTAATATGTACATGCAGTGTGTCGGCAGACATCAGTAATATGTACATGCAGTGTGTCGGCAGACATCAGTAATATGTACATGCAGTGTGTCGGCAGACATCAGTAATATGTACATGCAGTGTGTCGGCAGACATCAGTAATATGTACATGCAGTGTGTCGGCAGACATCAGTAATATGTACATGCAGTGTGTCGGCAGACATCAGTAATATGTACATGCAGTGTGTCGGCAGACATCAGTAATATGTACATGCAGTGTGTCGGCAGACATCAGTAATATGTACATGCAGTGTGTCGGCAGACATCAGTAATATGTACATGCAGTGTGTCGGCAGACATCAGTAATATGTACATGCAGTGTGTCGGCAGACATCAGTAATATGTACATGCAGTGTGTCGGCAGACATCAGTAATATGTACATACAGTGTGTCGACAGACATCAGGAATGTACATGCAGTGTGTCGACAGACATCAGTAATATGTACATGCAGTGTGTCGACAGACATCAGTAATATGTACATGCAGTGTGTCGGCAGACATCAGTAATATGTACATGCAGTGTGTCGGCAGACATCAGTAATATGTACATGCAGTGTGTCGGCAGACATCAGTAATATGTACATGCAGTGTGTCGGCAGACATCAGTAATATGTACATGCAGTGTGTCGGCAGACATCAGGAATGTACATGCAGTGTGTCAGCAGACATCAGTAATATGTACATGCAGTGCGTCGACAGACATCAGGAATGTACATGCAGTGAATCGGCAGGCATCTGTAGTATGTACACAGTGTGGAATGTCTGCAGAATTTTCCTTGGCAGTTCCTAAATCTTCTTCATCTTCCTGGCTGGCTCAACATTGTCATCATCTAACAATTATATTAAACTACATTGAGTTCTCACTATTCAAAAGAGATTCACAAGATTTCTATAAAATGGAGGTTCATTAGATTTCTATAAAGTGGAGATTCACAGGATTTCTATAAAATGGATTCATTAATTTCTATAAAGTGGAGTTTCAGAAGATTTCTATAAAATGGAGGTTCAGAAGATTTCTATAACATGGAGATTCATTAGATTTCTATAACATGGAGATTCATTAGATTCTATAACATGGAGATTCACAAGATTTCTATAAAATGGAGTTTCAGAAGATTTCTATAACATGGAGATTAATTAGATTTCTATAACATGGAAATTCACAAGATTTCTATAAAATGGAGTTTCAGAAGATTTCTATAACATGGAGTTTCATTAGATTTCTATAACATGGAAATTCATTAGATTTCTATAAAATGGAGATTCACAAGATTTCTATAACATGGAGATTCATTAGATTTCTATAACATGGAGATTCACAAGATTTCTATAAAATGGAGGTTCAGAAGATTTCTATAACATGGAGTTTCATTAGATTTCTATAACATGGAAATTCATTAGATTTCTATAAAATGGAGGTTCATTAGATTTCTATAAAATGGAGTTTCAGAACATTTCTATAACATGGAGGTTCATTAGATTTCTATAAAATGGAGATTCACAAGATTTCTATAAAATGGAGATTCATATAATTTCTATAAAATGGAGTTTCATTAGATTTCTATAAAATGGAGTTTCACAAGATTTCTATAAAATGGGGATTCACATAATTTCTATAAAATGGAGATTCATTAGATTTCTATAAAATGGAGATTCACATTATTTCTATAATAGAAGAACCTTGTCTGTTTCTTTTCTTTCTTTTTGACATAAATTTACAAAGAGTTTTTATAAAAATTTTAAATATCATTAACAAAGATCCAGAATTTCAATTTCAGCTACAAATAATATTACTGTCGCATGTTTGTAACCTTACCTTTATCTTCTTCCAAATCTTCAAGATTAAGCATCCGTCCCATCTGAGAGGTCACACTGTCATGTGACCCTGCACTCGACCATGTATTCCGTTTTTTCTGAGCTCCAGTGAACAAATCATCTTCAGAACCTGCACTGGACCATGTGTCTTGCCTTTTCTGAGAACCAAGACTTTCAGATAGTCTACCTCCTCTCCACGACTCTCTTGCTTCATCTGTTGAGAACTTTCGCTGACATTCAAAACTTGATGAGGAAGTTGAGCTTGTCCATGACTCTCTCCCAGAATCCCCAGTGGAGCTGGATGTGGATGCAACTGGTCCGGGTCTTTTTTTCGTCCTCATTTCAACAAACAAGTCCTCCTCAATGGAACTCTGTGAAGTTGTGTCTGATTTTCTTACTAATGCTCTAGGTTTGGTAAACTTTGCTTCATACAGGCTTTCATTTTCTTCAGCTACATCTGGCAAATCAATACTGGCTTGTCTAGTGATACAGCTACTCGATTTCTTTCTGACTACTTTCTTGACAAACACGTTATCACTATTAGTTCCATCACGAGCAGTGTCCCTTTGTTCAAGAGTGGCATCAATGTCCATATTAGTCAGCTCAGCTCCAGCTCCATAACTTCGAGACAGATCACCATTATCCTCTCCTGCTATATCAAAACTACCTCCATCTTTCATTTCAGCATCACTCATTTCGTCCTCCTCCACACCGCTGTCTTTTCTATGCAGGGCTAAAACCTGTTCTACTTCCATCATTACTTGGGCCCTTGGGCTGCCTGGGTTTGGCGAGCTACTCGTACTGCTACTATTGGTTCCACTCAGCTCACTGGAACTAGTCTCACTTGAATCACTGTCTGAATCATCCATCTTATGTGGTATAAACATTTCTCCTGCTGCAATAGCTTCTTGAAGAAATTCTTCTGGCACAAAATCAAGGTCTTGTTGACGATTGTGTTCTATGTTTTTATTGTATTTTCCTTCTTCAAACGCCTTAAATATAAACAAAAGGAACAATGAAATGGTCGAGAGTCAATAGCTGGAGCAACTTAATGATTTAAACTTTATACAAGTCAATAGCTGGAGCAACTTAACGATATAAACTTTATACGAGTCAATAGCTGGAGCAACATAACGATTTAAACTTTATACGAGTCAATAGCTGGAGCAACTTAACAATTTAAACTTTATACGAGTCAATAGCCGGAGCAACTTAACAATTTAAACTTTATACAAGTCAATAGCTGGAGCAACTTAACAATTTAAACTTTATACAAGTCAATAGCTGGAGCAACTTAAAGATTTAAACTTAATACAATTCAATAGCTGGAGCAACTTAAAGATTTAAACTTTATGCAAGTCAATAGCGGAGCAACTTAAAGATTTAAACTTTATACGAGTCAATAGCTGGAGCAACTTAAAGATTTAAACTTTATACGAGTCAATAGCCGGAGCAACTTAACGATTTAAACTTAATACAATTCAATAGCTGGAGCAACTTAAAGATTTAAACTTTATACAAGTCAATAGCTGGAGCAACTTAAAGATTTAAACTTAATACGAGTCAATAGCTGGAGCAACTTAACGATTTAAACTTATACAAGTCAATAGCTGGAGCAACTTAAAGATTTAAACTTAATACAATTCAATAGCTGGAGCAACTTAAAGATTTAAACTTTATACGAGTCAATAGCTGGAGCAACTTAAAGATTTAAACTTTAGACGAGTCAAGTTGTAGGAAAACGACATTAATCAGTTTAATCATATTTTATTGCAAATCAATAGTTAATGTTATGCACAGAACGATACAATACATAGTATGAAAATGCAAATGGTTTGGGCCACAAGTTTTGACAACATTAGATAACGGCCAGCACCAGATAATCAGTAATGGACTGGAAAACAAATAACTTGTGAATGGTAGAATGATAAACTTGGAATCAAATGAATAGCCTATCCAATGTGTGTTTGGACTGCTTTCCTGACCCATTCAAACTTCTGATCACAGCATACCCTCAAAACACTACGATTCCTTTACACATGTCTAGGCATTTAAATTCCACGTTGCCTCTTCTCTCTCCCTCGTGGCGATGGATTCCATCAGGAATGAGGTCTCGAGAGTGATTTATATAAGTTGAAATAACTTGTTTCGCAATCGAGCTAAAATAAATTTTGTATAAAAAAAGTGTAAATCTAAAACCTTAATTTAACGATTAACACAAAAGCATGATGAACAATTGAGCAGCCACCTTGACTAAGCAGCCATTTTTCAATACTCCCTTGGCTGGCTGCCAGGTTTGACTGTATAACCGACTGTTATGCAACATAATAATTCCCATACCTGGTATTGTCTGATTCTATCATCTTTCAGCCTTTGTTCATATCCTAGCAACTTCATCACCTTCATATGATTTTCTGAAGATATAAATGTAACAACTGATAATAAAAGTACGTCACACCACTTAGACAGACGGATCTGTAGTCCAGGGTAACACGCTGGACTGGTAATCCAGGGATCGCAGGTTCGATCCCCCGTCTGACCCTAACAAAATTAACAGTCTTTCAAATGGGATGTTACACCGAGGTCTCGTGTCGGTGCTTTATGCCGCGCATGTAAAAGAACCAGAGGAGACTCTGGAATGCGTCTCTGTCTGTATCATTACACTATCCTCCAAAACTCTAAAATGACTAATCTCTTCAGGAGACGACGCTCATATGGGCAACCGGTAGCGACGATAAATAAACGTAAAACACACACCACTTAGGCCAAATATGCCATAAACACGGGCAAGATAACCTTGGACAGAAAACGATGTTAAAAAGGCTGTAAATCTGCAAATAAAACATCCAAACTGAACGAGATTATAATAATTGTGCATAACTATGCATCGTAATGATGCTTCATGCCATGAGTTGTGAACAACCAATGAGATGCTTTAGATATGAATATGTTTTGTTTTTTTTATCATTTATTTTCTCAAGTGCATCTCAAAATACAATATCAATATAACATGTTTTCAAAGTTACTATGTTCAGAAACAGTATGTATGCATATATTATTGGATATCGTACATTGATATGCGCCATGCATTTGAAAGAGACATATATATAATAGAGAAAGTCTTAAGAAGATGTCCACAGAAGGAAGAGGAAAATGGATACATATATATTATTTTTCAATAGTCTCTGTATTCAGCAGTTGAACACAGACACTCAAACAAGAAAACAATCCCTGATATATATATACTGAGTCAAAAAAGAAACGATACCAAACTAAAAATGACGTAAAACGGATAAAACCATAGAAAGGTTTAATATACTATTACGTATCAGTACCGGGTATCTTATTGCAACTTACAGCCAACCATAAACACAGGTAAATAAACACCCGATAATCCTGGAACGCCGAATTTCCGATGTGCACGTGCTCCTCAACAAAGACAACTTCCTGCACATGTACAAATCGGAAAACCGGTTTATTGTACTGGTATTGCATTATCATCGAGGAAAAACACCTTACATACCCATTGTTACCTCTAACAAAATGCCTAGGCTAAACCGCAATCAGAGAATGCGTGCCATTGGCATGATTGACTGCGGTTTACGTCAGCGTGACGTCGCAAATCGACTCGGGGTTACGCGGATCACGATAACACGTCTACTTCGACGTTATCGAACACATGGATCGGTGGACGACCGTCCAAGATCTGGTCGACCACGTGTGACGACGCGTGAACAGGACCGTCACATTCGGACGTCACATTTACGTGACCGGGTCCTACCTGCTACGCACACAGCTGCCGTTACTCCTGGGATGACCAACAATCGCATCAGTGCACAAACAGTCAGGAACCGGCTCGGTGAACTTGGCATTCGTGCCTATCGGCCATACGTTGGACCCATCCTGACACGACGTCACCGTGACGTACGGCGGGAATGGACGACGGAACGTGCTCGCTGGACTCGGTTACAGTGGAATTCGGTGATGTTTAGCGATGAATCGCGGTTCTGTTTGCGTCGAGCGGGTATATCGCAGATGCGGTGAACGTTACGCCGACGCATGTGTACGTCAGGGCGATCTGTTCGGGGGCGGAAGCGTTATGGCGTGAGGCGGTATCACCTTCGGCAGTCGCACTGAACTGTTAGTGGTGGACGGGAACCTAAACGCCCAGCGGTACTGTGATGAGATCCTTGCGCCAGTTGTTGTGCCGTTCTTTAACGCCAACAGAAACGTCACACTGTTCCAACAGGACAACGCCAAGTGTCATACTGCTCGGATTTCCACCACATTATTGGAGCAGAACAATATTGAAACCCTGCCGTGGCCTGCTTTGTCACCAGACTTGTCACCCATAGAACATTTGTGGGATACGTTAGACCGCCGCGTCAGACGACGTCAGCCGGTAACGTTAAACCAACTGAGGGATGTTTTGCGTCAGGAGTGGACAAATATTGACCAGCAATAGATTCAGACACTCTTCCGTTCGATGCGACGGCGGTGCATTGCAGTGAGAGACGCAAATGGTGCCCATACTCGGTATTGACGTCTGTGTGAAAACTCCATTAGACCCCTGTCCGACGAATTACGTCATCACGCAGCAGACAGTTTCGGAGGCTCATTGTGCTTTATGTGCTCCTCTTTCAAACATATTGGACTATCATCTTATGAATTTTCAAAGAATTTTCTTAATAAATGTTGAAATTATAGACACATAAACACCAGGTATCGTTTCTTTTTTGACTCAGTATATATACAAACGCTGTTTTATAAAATGATTATAAATAATATTTAAATTAAAAGAAAGAGTAACTCATATGCTCAAATGGGCCCATTTACGGTTATGTTGGTTTATCTTGTTTTTCATAAATGCTATTTGATATTCAATGTCTCTTCTGGTCTTCAAATATTTTAAAAAAAACATAAAAGAAGGAGGAGTTTTATCAAGTTTGCATTTGAAAATGAAATATTTAGCTAGAAAAATAATAAAGTTGATCAATGTACCTTTCAAATTAGATTGTGGAATCCCAAAAGATATTGTTTGCCGGCTAATGTTAATATTATTTGTAGCAAGAAAGGATCGCAATCTTGACCAAAAATGTTGACAGGCATGGCAATCCCAGAACAAATGGTCCAAAGTTTCATCATGCATGTTGCAAAAATCACATAAAGTAGATGGAGCAATTTTACATTTTAGAAGGTACCCGTTTGTTGGTATTATACGCATTAAATATTTGTATTGAAATATTCGTAGCCGTGTATCTAATGTACATGTAAACGGAACTAAATATATGTTTCTCCAATTCAGATCATCAAATTGAGTATTCCATTTTTGTTCTGCCTTACAGTATTGTTGTCTATTTTCTGAAGATTTTTCAAGATACTTCTGGTAAAGAGATCTATTGTTTTTCTTTACTTTTAACATATTATTAATAAAACATGTTTTGGGCTCAATGCTGTTAGCAGCTTGGGTGTTCAATTTAATTTTCCAATCATTTGGAATACTGTTTAATAAACTGTTATATATTAAGAATGCTCCATCAGATAGATTATATAGGTCTCTTAATTCAATAAAGTTATAGAAACGTTTAAGTCTGAAATCATATATAAATTATGTTCTATGAATTTTATACCTCTGTTAAAAAGTTCTTTGTTAAAAAACATTTTGTTATTTGCTTGTATGAACGAGTTATTCCAGATAATTTCTTTTGGAATATTCTCAGGTTCCATTTCAAAATGTATCTTTGTCCAGCTAGTTACAATGTTACGAATAAAGTCATTTTTAAACATTTTCTTAACATCTATATCTTGTAAGTTAGATTCAAATACTAATATTCCTCCAAATCTATCGAGTTCTCTTTTATAATAATCTTTCCAGCTACCCATATTATTGTCGTCAAATAGTCTGTAAACCCAACTGCACTTAAAGGTATTTAAAGAGGCATTGACATCAATCATTTTTAGGCCACCTTTATCATATTCAAGCTTTATTGTTCTTCTAGCTATTTTTTCTGGCTTATTATCCCATAAAAATCGATAAAATATTCTTGTTATATCACTTATTACATATTCTGGGGGTAAGTGATACTTTCCCCACAATTTAAGGTTTGAAGTTACCTGATTTATTTTCGGTGTTAAATTTAATTCATGAATTTTCTTTTTATCATTTACAAAAACTATTCCAAGTGTAGAAGCTTTTTCTGATGTCCAATTAAATTTTTTCTCTTTGCAGTGGATTATTCCACTATTTCTTAACGATCCTGCTCTTAAAACAACAGATTTTTTCACATTTAATTTCAGTCCTGAGACAGTACTATATGCGTCAATTGTTTTAATGAGATTACTAAAGGATGCCTCTGTGCCATCTGTTACAAATGTAGCATCATCAGCGAAAAGAGACTTCTTAATTTCTTCATTAACAAGTTTAATCCCACTAATCTCTTTATTGTTTCTTACTGATAGAGATAAAGTTTCTATCGCTATAACAAATAAATACGGAGATAACGGACATCCTTGACGTACCCCTCTTCCAACACTAAAAAACTCGGATAAGAAACCATTATTCGATATTGAACTTTGTTTGTCAGTATAGAACGTTTTTATCCATTTGATCATTGATTCTCCAAAATTAAAATATTTAAGTGTTCTATAGATAAAATTATGATCTAAGCTGTCAAATGCTTTTTCAAAATCCGCAAAGAATAGTACCCCTGGTAGATTATTTTCATTTAAATGGTCTAGTACGTCATATAACAGTCTAATATTTTCACCTATATATCTGTTTTTGATAAACCGTCTGCGATTTGTGAATTATCTTTGGTAGTACTGATTTTATTCTATTAGATATTGCTTTTTTTGCAATTTTATAGTCGGTATTCAACAGGGAAATTGGTCTCCAGTTATTTAAAATATTTAAATCGGTATCTTTTTTTGGTATTAAAGTAATTATTCCTTGTTTCTGCAACTGAGATAGATTACCAATTTCATACGCGTAATTAATTGATTTAAGGAAGAAATGTTTTATATCTTGCCAGAATATCTTGTAAAACTCAGCCGTACTGCCGTCAGAGCCAGGACTTTTATTATTTTGCATACTTAATAATGCTGTTGAACATTCATAATCAGTCAAAGTACCTTCGCAATTATGTGTATCTTCCTCAGTTAACTTAGGAACACTTTCATCAGGTGGAAAGAAATCTTCATTATTATTATCAAGAGTTTTCCTTTCATATAGATTTCGATAAAATGATCTCGTTTCTGTTAATATCTCCTTAGGGTCAGTTATGTCTTTGTTGTCAACAGTTAATTTTGCTATAGTTTTTATTTCACTTCTCTTCTTTTCCAAATTCGAAAAATATTTTGAATTTCTTTCAAATCCCTCAATATGTTGTGTGCTTTTGAACGGATGAATATTCCTTTAGCCCTTCGTTCTACAAGTTGTTCAAGTTTTATCCTATTTTCTCTTAATAATTCATTTTTTTCATTATCATCTGGGTTTTCTGAAATGTCCAGCTCTAATGCATTAATATATGTTATTAAATCTTTTTCATCTTTAAGTTCACCTTTCTTTTTAAAACTACAATATTTTATACTAACATTTCTAATGGTTCCCTTAATCAATTCCCACAGTGTGACTGGATTTGCTTCTTTGTTAAAATCTACAGTTTCTTGTATTTGTTTCCTTATTTCTATTTGATAAGATTCATCTAGAATTACAGAGTTATTTAATTTGTAAAATCCCCGGCCCCTTAGATTTTTAGTTAAATCTATATTCATCATTACTATTGAATGATCCGATCGAAGTCCAGTTGATATTTTGCAGTTTAAGATCCTGTTAACTATATTGTTTGAAATTAGGAAAAAGTCGAGTCTGCAAAATATAGGGGCTCTGTTATTTGAATGCCAAGTGTATTGCTTTGAGTCGGGATTTTTGATGCGCCATATGTCACTTAGCTCGTAGTTTTCTATGATATGGTTTAATTTTTCTCTTGTTTTTTTGTTAGTGTCTACACGTCCATTTTTCTTATCTTTATTTACATCAATTACTCGATTGAAATCTCCCCCAATAATAAATGTTTCATCATCGTGTTCTGCAATATAATTTTCAATTAATTCAAAAAACTGAACATCGTCAACATTAGGTGCATAAATATTTAAAATAGATATATCAGAACCATTTATCTTTAGCGATTGTAGTCTACCAACATATAACTCTTTATATTCAATTACCTCATAGTTTCTATCCAGCAGAATCCCTACACCCATGCTATTGGAACTATTTCCACTAAGAAAGATATTTTCACTCCATTCTTTTCTCCAGCTTTGAAGATTATTCTCCTTATAATGAATTTCTTGTAATAAGCAAATTGAGTATTTATTGTGTTTTAACCAGTCAAATATTTGATTTCTCTTTCTAGTATCACCTAGTCCTTTAACGTTAAAGGTACATAACTTAATAGTCATATCTGTATATGTGAGGTATATATTCTATGTAGCCGTTTAATATATCATAGGTTATGTTTTCATTCAGCATAAGTGCATACATCAGGAATGTAAAGACAAGTATCCATACAATAAAAAAGGGAAGTGTTGCTGACATATTGAATGTGTGTGCAAGGCAGCATATTTCAATATGTACAAATCTGTGCAATATACATCTATAAACATATACAAGTAAGTGGTATTATTTAGCCTAGCTTTATCGAAACGAAAAATAAAGAAGGCCAGTCGGTTAGCTTAGAGAATTATAAATATCAATCACGTTTTACAAATATAAAATTGGACATAATTATGCTGTCGCATCTACTCCCGCTATCATGTTTGTATAAACTAATATTCCTCAACGAATGGCGTAGATGTTAGCAAGGGAGTAAATGTAATATTCATAGTGATGAATAGCTTGATCAATGATCGCGTGGCATATGACATGGTGTTTACATTCGTAAGGGAGATAATTATGTCAATAACTATAGCTTTCTTTAATAACGTAGTGGACGTAATTATAAATATCAATCACATTTTACAAATATAAAATTGGACATAATTATGCTGTCGCATCTACTCATAGGCTATCATGTTTTTATAAAATAGTATTCCTCAAAGAATGGCATAGATGTTAACAAGGGGGGGAGTAAATGTAATACTCATAGTGATGAATAATTTGATCAATGATCGCGTGGCATATGACCAGGTGTTTACATTATTTGCGTTAATAAGTAATGTAAGTAATTACATGTATAGTATTACCGTCCATCGGCCTATCTTTATATAGACCAAACATAAATGGTTATATCTATGCACACATAATCACTCTCTATACATATGTAATTATCGCTCATGGAAGTAAGAACACATTTACAATATACAACCAATTATGATGAGCACACTGAAGCGTATAATCGAGGTATTCAGCGTATTAGGTAGTTTTCACCTGATGTATCAATGTATAACTATACCTCCCTGTAGAGATATATTCAGTGAGTGTAACTATAAATCCATGTAGAGATATATTCAGTGAATGATTGTTGCACTTAGTTCATTCCATTAACCGTTTGGTTTTATTTTTAAACTACAATATTTCAAACTTACAAGAATGTGCATATATGTAAGAAGGGAAATAATTGCAACAATACCACAATGTCCATATTCTCTACAGGATGTTAAACAATGCTTGATACAATTATGTAATGTTTGACATGATTATAGTTATATTGTCGCACCAAACTCACTATAATTTATTTAGAATAAAGACTATATTGTGAACAAATAGTTTTCAACAAAAGACTTAGACGTTAGCACGTGGAGTAGTTGCAATAATATTAACAATGAGTAGTTCTATAAATAGCTATCAATAGGATTAAGGCGAGCACCTGTATTGAAATACTTAATCTCATACAGCTAAGTTGTCTGTAAGATGGTAATTCATATTATACGCATATACTATTTGACATGATTATATTGACGAATTAAGTCACATTGTCATTTATAAGCTATACTATAATGGGCAGACATACTTCTCACTAACAGGAGTGTGTGTTATAACAGAGATAAGGTGCGACATTACAAAAATAATTAATTTTAACATGTTTGATCAAAGTCATTTGATAGGCAAACAGTTTATTTTGCCTTATTGCATTTAATCCCTTACAACTGTGATATAAACGATTATTATTTAGTATACAGTGTGTGTTCTAGACAATACACAAATAACGTTAAACGGTGCATGTGAGTAACTTCAACAATACAAAGCTTTACGTCTTAAATTATAATACATAGTGTGTATTTAGCGCTCACTGTACTAATATAGTATGTTGTCTTTTACATTAGCACTAGCAGTTCTGTTTTTAAAGCTCTATTTTTTAGAGGCTTTTCCTTTCGCCGGCATTGGAGGTGCTCTGTATGAGAGCCAATAGTTATAGTCTATGTAGGGCACTTGCTCCATATACACTTTCTTGTCTTCGTGGATAAATCTCGCATAGAGTTTACCCTCAAATGACCAACAATGTTCTATTTTATCCCTGGCGTTTCGTCGCATGGCCGCAAGTACCTCCTGGTTGATGTGGGTCAAATCTTCATTGAGATAAATATTTGTACCTTTCAGTTGTTTTGCTATCTTCATAATATTTACTTTCGTCTGTCTATGTACAAATTTAGCAAGGATCGGTCGGTGATTTCCAACTTTATATGGCCCTATTCGGTGTGAAATATCTATGTCAGCGATTGTTAAGTTCAACTTTAACTTTTCGTTCAGTTTTTTGACAATGATATATGTTGTTGCATCCGATTGTTGTTTTTCGACGTCATCATTAATGCCCGTGATGCGTATGTTGTTCCTTCGCCCGTATTGTTCTAAATTATTTAGATTCTCGTCAAAATTTGATTTATTTCTCTTAAATTCATTTTTTAAATTTATGTTTTCGGATTGTAGCGAATCATTTATTTTTTTATCTCACTTCTTAATCGCTCGTTGTCTACCGCATTCACATGAACATCGTTTTCGAGCGCATCTAATCGCCTGTTCACAGTGCCTAGTATTTGCTCTTTAATTTCGTCAACTGTATCTTTTATCATATCTCGAATGAAGCTGCGATCTTTCTTTGTTAGAACTTCGGCAAGTTTATTGTTAATTTCTTCTAGTTTAGTTTCAATTGAAGAACTATTTTCAGTTGACGAGTTTTCGGACATTGTCTTTGCTTTTTTTGTCTTTTTAGCCTTTTGCTTGCCTGTTCTGCTATCATTTGTCTTTGGCTGTTCTAGAGTACTTGTTGCATCGTTTTCGGAAGTATTTAACGTTGAATCAAAATCACTAACCGACGTCACAGTTGAGTTTGCAGAACGTTTTCGTTTTGAATTGTCCACTTGCATAGTTATAGCCTATAGCAGTTATATCAACATAATGCTACATATAATACCGTTACATATAATTACAGTTCACCATTAGCAATTATCACTCAATAGAGTCACGGTAGATAAATTCCTTTCTGCATTGTGTATGCTACCAGAAATGTACACATGAAATATTAGCTTTATCATCAAGTTACATAGTCAATTTGAAAAATCCAAATTTCTAATCCAAGAACATATATTTTAAACTGTTTTGTAAGTTATCCTGTTCTCCTGTTATTAGTGCTCTCAATTTACCAAAAAAAGAAACATTTTCATAGTCTCTAGCGATAACAAAAATCTCCAAATATCGAGAGCTCAGAATTTCACGTCTATATCGTCTCAGGTCATATATATCCCTTTTAGATATGAATATGTTATAAAAAATAATCTACAGGCCGTAAATCCACACAGAAAACCATCCAAACATAACATGATCATAATATGTACAACTAGACACAATACTGATGCTTCCGGCCAAGTTTGATGAACATACAATAGGGGTTTTGGTTATGAAGCGCAAATACAGTAAAGTCGGACGGACAGTAACTGCTGTACTGTTTAAGTCTTAACCCCAGTAGAACTAAATGGATAACCCCATAAAACAGCCAACATAACCCAATAAAACAATTTTTAACCACACAACACACTGAAAAAAATACCCCATAATGTATATTGGGTGTGTACGGACAGACGACAAAGGTAAAAACAATATTTCACCCCCTGATTGGGAATGAATGAATGAATGGTGTTTTACGGCGCATCGACATCTAAGGTCATGTAGCGCGCATTAAAGTTATGTTTATTGTCGAGTGTATGAAATAAAATTCTATATAATATAAGTATATGCTTTACGTAAAAATTAATACTAAGAAGTTATAAAGACGTAAGATTAATTACAGGTAATATATGAATGAATGATTACTACAAAGGCATGATTAACAATTGATATCACAGCTTATTATAAATTCCTATTGCCTTGATACATGATATGATGGACTCTACTCTGATAGAGTCGAAGAGTTTTTTAATGTTGTCCACATTGTAGTACTGCAACCGGATTGGTTGAAGGTCAGTCAACACAGTGTATTAAGATATGCTCCACCGTGTATAGAGTATTGCATGGGATACATTCTGGTGCATCATCTCGTGACAACAGCCATGAATGTGATATTCGAGAATGACCAATCCTGAGACGGGCAAGAATGACTTCTTCTCGACGAATAGGCCTGTAAATTGGGCACCATTCGCCAAGTGTTGGTTTGATCGAATGAAGTTTGTTAAAAATTTCACCATCCCATTGAGCCTGCCAAGAGGATTGAATTAATGTAAGAATTGTAGATTTAAAATCGGTATAACACACTTTAATCCTAGAAATTGATAATGACAAAGCCAGCTTTGCATTCTGGTCAGCCATTTCATTACCTTTTATTCCCATATGACTCGGAAGCCAGCAGAACACAAATGTATTTGTTTCTGAAAGGGAAGAAATCCTTTCAAGCAAAGTACAAACAATAGGATTTTCAAACTTTTCATAATACAAAACCTGTAAAACAGACAAGGAATCAGAGAAAATGATATATTGAACATAGTGTGATTCCACTGCAAGATATAGAGCGAGATCTATGGCCTTCAGTTCGGCAGAGAAAATTGAGGACTTGTTTGGAAGTCTACATTTCCGATTTTTATTCCCAAAGATTGCTGCTGACGCAACAGTGTCACCAGCTTTTGAACCATCTGTGTATATGGCTTTGAAGTCAGAATAAAATTCCCCTGATTTCATGATATTTTGTTTGAAACTGGCTCCTGTCTGTAATAGACTTTTTATCAGAAGTGAGATCAAAGCGAAACTCGGCAGTTTTAAGGATCCAAGGAGGAGAATCTGGGATTTTATACTGTGCAATAGATTTCATGTCAATATGTAGGTCATCTAGACATTGTTCCATGCGTATACCTAGTGGGGCAATAGCTCTCGGTTTTCTTTGAAACTGCACTTTAAATTGGGGTTGAAAGACCACTTTGTGAGCTGGGTTTAGAGGATTTGACTTGAGTTTCAGTAGATATTGAAGAGCTAGCTTCTGTCGTCTAGCATACAGAGAGGGTTCATTTGCTTCAGCATAAAGACTTTTAACAGGGGAAGTTCTGAAAGCTCCAAGGACTAATCGTAGACCGTGATTATGTATAGTATCAAGTATTTTCAGGTACGATTTTCGTGCAGATCCGTAAATTATCGAACCATAATCCAGCTTAGAGCGAACCAATGACCGATAGAGCCGTAGAAGTACATTTCTATCAGCTCCCCAATCGGAATGTGCCACAACCTTTAAAATATTTAGAGCTTTTTGACATTTCTTTTTTAAATTATTGATATGAGGAATGAATGAGAGTTTTTTATCAAAGATAACACCTAAAAATTTGTATTCTGAGACTACTTCTACACGTGAGCCATCCAGGTAAATTTCTGGGTCTGTATGAAGTCCACGTAGATTACAAAAATGCATACATTTAGTTTTTGATTTAGAAAATTTAAAACAATTTTCATCTGACCAAGTCTGAAGTTTATTCAGACATTGCTGGAGTTGGCGTTCTATTATGTTCATATTATTACTAGACCTGAAGCAAATAACAAAATCATCTACATAAAGGGAGCACTCAACCCCTGGATTTATTGATTTAACAATATTGTTTATCTTAATACTAAACAATGTAACGGACAAAATACATTACAAACACGAACACGAAAAAGTCTTTCATTTAAAAATGCAGAAATAAATAATGGAAGGCGTCCTCTGAGGTCAAAGTCGTGAAGATCTTTTAAAATGCCATATTTCCAGGTTGTGTCATAAGCACTCTCAAGGTCGAAAAATACTGAAGCAACATGTTGTTTATTGACAAAGCCCTCTCTTATAAATGTTTCGAAACGAACTAGATGATCCAGTGTGCTTCGCTGCTGACGAAAGCCACTCTGGACATTAACAATTAAATGATTTGATTCGAGAAACCATACAAGCGGGTTGTTTACCATTCTTTCCATAGTTTTACATATACAACTTGTTAACGCTATGGGTCTATAGTTGTTTGGATCCTTTTTATCCTTATCTGGTTTTGGTATTGGGATGACTAAAGCCTCCCTCCAAGATGTAGGAAATTCACCAGTTTGCCATATAGAATTAAACATGTCCAATAATATAAAGAGGGAGGAGCTAGGTAGATGTTTTAAGAATTGATAGTGGATTTTATCTGGACCTGGGGATGTATCATGTGCTTTTGACAAAGCAGGCTTTAGTTCTTTTAGATTAAATAGTTTGTTATAATGTTCTTTGTTCTTTGAATTGAAGTTTAGTTTTTTCTTTTCTTTAGTGTCTTTGAATTTCTGAAATTTTTGTGAATAATTATTTGCTGATGATTTTTGTGCAAATGTTTCTGCTAAGGTGTTTGAAATTTCCAGAGGTGTGGTGATTTGTTTGTTGTTTGCAGTGAGGTGGTTAATAGGTGAAGTACCTTTGCCATTAATTTTTCTTATCATGTCCCACGTTTTCTTAGTTGTTGTTCTGTTATTTAGTCTTGAGATGTATTGTTTCCAACATTTGCGTTTGCTGCTTTGTATTGTACGTCGTGCTTTTGCTCTATATATGCGAATGTTGTTTAAATTTTCTGTGGTAGGTCTCAAATTGAATTTTCTTATGGCCGATTTCCTATTTTGGATGGCTTTCTTACAATCATCATCATACCAGGGTTTGTATGGTCTCTTTGGATTAGGTGAAGTCTGAGGTATGGATTGTTCTGCTGCTTTTATTAGTAATGTAGTGAATAGCTGTGTTTGATCACGACAATCCTTGAATGTTTCATATGAAATTGTTTGATCACAAAGTTGTTGGAATTTAGTCCAATTTGCTTTAGAAAGTTTCCATCTTCTGGGTTGACTATAAGCTGTTGGCTGATTTTCAGATATGAGGATGGGGAAGTGGTCGCTTCCGTGGAGATCATCATCGACTTTCCATGAGAAATCTGGAAGTATGACTGGGCTACATAGTGTAAGATCTATTGCAGAATAGGATCCTGTTCCTGGGTGTAAATATGTTTTGGAAGATGGATCGTTCATGTAAGAAAGAGAATTATCAGAGATGAAATTCTCTATCTGGATACCTCTTTGATTTGTATTATTACAACACCAGATGATGTTATGTGCATTGAAATCACCTATTAGAATATATGGAGTGGGTAATTGTATTATAAGATCATTCAGCCTATGTTCTTCAATTGGTTTACTTGGGGGAAGATATAGTGAACACAGTGTGATAGTGCTATGTAATGACAGTCTTACAGCAACAGCTTGTAAGTTTGTATTTAACAGTAATTCCTTATGTGGAACACTATTATTGACGATGATAGATACCCCACCATGGGCTTTATCACCTTCACTGTATATTTTATTGAAAATGGTGTGATGTTTTATAGATATTGTATCATTTTGTTTCAAAAATGTTTCTTGAAGGCATAACGCAGCAGGTTTATGTTCTTGCACTAAAAGAGAAAGCTCTGCAAAATTAGATTTTAAACCTCGACAATTCCACTGGATAATTCCATTGGCCATTATTGAGAGATTAATTATTAAAAATACTATACCGATATTTACATAATTATTATTCATAGATAAAATATAAAGTTAAAAATATATTAAGTGGCATCCTGCCACGACTGGAGGTTCTTGCTCCAGCCACCCTCGCTATCGTGCCAGGACATAGACTCGGACTTGTCCGAGCCTGATGCCTCGCCCTCCAGATTGTCATCGTCTGTGTCCAAATCCGAGTATCTATTGCTTGTAGACACTGGACTGGACACTGTGTGTTTATCTGATTGCATAGGTTTATTTTT
Source organism: Archivesica marissinica (assembly GCA_014843695.1). Lineage (NCBI taxonomy): Eukaryota > Metazoa > Mollusca > Bivalvia > Venerida > Vesicomyidae > Archivesica > Archivesica marissinica. The sequence continues at coordinate 89,087,245 of CM026387.1, forward strand.
CTGCTGTCTGGAAGTGACAGCAGATTTCTTTTTTGTTGGAGTTGATGTTTGTTGAGTTGTAGATTCTTTAGTAGGTTTTGATGAAGCTGATGTTGTTTTTGGTTGAATGTGTTTTTCTTGTGTATTGTTGTTTCGAGTGTTTTTTGTTGTTGGATTCTTGTGTATGTTTGTTTTTGCTTGTTTTTGTTTGTCTGCTGTAGGTTTAGGTGTTTGTGGTATATTTTGATTTGTAAGCGTAGGTTTAGGTGTTTGTAAGCTGGTCAAGATGAGAAGAACTATCAGAACCAGGGAATAACTGCATTATTTCTGTTTTTTTGTCTGGAAATATTTGGCAAAGTTTGGTCAGCAAGTTTTTGCAAGTTTTGCATTCAACAGAAGCTGTTTTAGCAACACTTGCATAGCTTGGCTGATTTTCGGATTTGTACCGAGATTCATAAATTTGTCTTGCATCCTGGAATGAAATGTTTTCCGAATATTTGATCTTAACAATTTCTTTTTCTTTTTTCCAGGAGTCACAGTCTTTAGAATTGGATATATGATCAGCGCCACAATTGGCGCATTTATTTGTGTTGGGGCAGTTGTTCTCTTGATGTTGTGGAGCAGTCTCAGCACACTTGGAGCATACAGACTCGGTCCGACACCTATCCTCATGATGACCATACTTCTGGCATTTAAAGCATCTAAGAGGGTTAGGTACATATATGTCGACGGTGACAATCTGGTAGCCGACTTTGATACGTGACGGGATGACTGGTGTGTCACATGTAATTATATATGTGTTTGTTGTTTTTTTTTCGTTGTTACGTTTTATTGATATTCTCTTCACGTCAATGATCCCTTGACTTGACAAACCTTCTTTGATCTCATCCAAAGAGCAGGAAGATAATTCCCTGCACCTGATGACACCTTTGGATGAGTTCAAAGATTTGTGGGGACTGACCTTTACAGAATGTCCAAAGAAGGTGTTCGTTGATAATAAATTCTGAGATTGAGCTTTTGAAGTAATTTCAACCAAGACTTCCATTTCGAAGACTTTTAACAGATTTAGGTGTACCTAGGATAGATTTCATTTGCTTTTCAATGACGAAAGGGGAAATTTTTGTGATAGGTTTTGAACTGTCTACAGCCTCAATGAGAATGAAGCGAGGGAAGTTCACTCTCTGTTGTTCAACAGAATCATCATCAGATTCACTTAGTGCATGCTTGGCTTTTTTTTGAGTGGAACTCATAATAGTAATATATAGTTCATCGTCAATGCTCCCCACCCGTCTCAGAGCCCAACAAGGGGACATGATCTGGGGAAATCCATCACAGATCATGACAGGGATACATCAATGATATACTCAGAATGAAAGGACTAGACCGGACAAGTGTATTCCCACAGAAGGTCCTACCAAGTTTAGACTATCCTTGAGAGGTTACAAAAGTCAATCAAACATCAAACTTTCACCCGATTAGCCCATGAGCCACCGCCTTCTAGGGCATCAAAAAGAAGACGATGAAAGAGTATAAATATTTAGAGAATCAATATTTGTTTTCAATACAAATTTTGAAAATATGTGTTTAAGATTAACGATGCCCTAGGGCTCGGCATGACCAGCCGATTGATCAAGGACGGGCTTTCCTGAACTCCCGTTTAACCCAACTTAAGGCCGAAGTGGTGTGTTGTGGAAACAGGGTATTATTTGCCAACACTGATTCTACTCAACCACCAGGATCCTCTCATCAGGCGACACAGGTCTCCGCCCACGGCAAACAGGCAGGCACATTTGGGGGGGTTGTACCCCTCTGTAGTGCGACAGCTGGGATATTCTAACCCCTGCCCAGCTGGGGGGCCCTGATTGGGAACACATAATTAGTGACTGTGTCAATGTCACACCCGTATCCCTAAACTCCTGTCCCATACACAATGTCACACCCGTATCCCTAAACTCCTGTCCCATGCACAATGTCACACCCTTATCCCTAAACTCCTGTCCCATACACAATGTCACACCCTTATCCATAAACTCCTGTCCCATACACAATGTCACACCCTTATCCCTAAACTCCTGTCCCATACACAATGTCACACCCTTATCCCTAAACTCCTGTCCCATACACAATGTCACACCCTTATCCATAAACTCCTGTCCCATACACAATGTCACACCCTTATCCATAAACTCCTGTCCCATACACAATGTCACACCCTTATCCATAAACTCCTGTCCCATACACAATGTCACACCCTTATCCATAAACTCCTGTCCCATACACAATGTCACACCCTTATCCATAAACTCCTGTCCCATACACAATGTCACACCCGTATCCATAAACTCCTGCCTCATACACAATGTCACACCCTTATCCATAAACTCCTGTCCCATACACAATGTCACACCCATATCCATAAACTCCTGTCCCACATACACAATGTCACACCCGTATCCATAAACTCCTGCCCCATACACAATGTCACACCCTTATCCATAAACTCCTGTCCCATACACAATGTCACACCCATATCCCTAAACTCCTGCCTCATACACAACGTCACACCCTTATCCATAAGCTCCTGTCCCATACACAATGTCACACCCTTATCCATAAACTCCTGTCCCATACACAATGTCACACCCTTATCCATAAACTCCTGTCCCACATACAATGTCACACCCTTATCCATAAACTCCTGTCCCATACACAATGTCACACCCATATCCCTAAACTCCTGTCCCACATACAATGTCACACCCATATCCCTAAACTCCTGTCCCATACACAATGTCACACCCATATCCCTAAACTCCTGTCCCACATACAATGTCACACCCATATCCCTAAACTCCTGTCCCACATACAATGTCACACCCATATCCCTAAACTCCTGTCCCATACACAATGTCACACCCATATCCCTAAACTCCTGTCCCATACACAATGTCACACCCATATCCCTAAACTCCTGCCTCATACACAACGTCACACCCTTATCCATAAACTCCTGCCTCATACACAATGTCACACCCTTATCCATAAACTCCTGCCTCATACACAACGTCACACCCTTATCCATAAACTCCTGTCCCATACACAATGTCACACCCATATCCCTAAACTCCTGTCCCATACACAATGTCACACCCTTATCCATAAACTCCTGCCTCATACACAATGTCACACCCTTATCCCTAAACTCCTGCCTCATACACAATGTTACCATTATTTCTATACCTCTTACAAGTCTGTACGTTCTTGCATCATTGTATTCAATTGGAAGTCCCCCATTTTTGATATGCATTAAGGCCTCGTCATAATATTTCATCGACTCCTCCAGGTGACCTTGGCCTTCAGCTGAAACATACAAGGTCACAATTATGTTTGATAGTTTCAAGGGCAGAATTATTGGCTACATTTATCTTATTATCAAACTTGTCTGAGATCATGTGCCCACACACATTCTCGGCATGTATCATTAGGTCATGACGTCTTGACGTGATATCTGTGAAAAACGGAATAACAAGTAAATTATTTATACAGTACCGGTGTGATAGGAAATCTCCCATCTGAAAATCCCCCCCCCCCCTCTTATTTATACAAATTTATTTTAGCTCGATTGCGAAACAAGTTCATATAACTTATATTAATCACTCTTGAGACCTCATTCCTGATGGAATCCATCGCCACGAGGGAGAGAGAAGATGCATGTGGAATTTAAATGCCTTGCCTAAGGGCACAATCGTAACGGCTCCAGCGGGGCTCAAACTCCGGGCCTTTCGCACATGAAGCGAATGCGCTACCACTGGGCTATCACGACTTCCACAAATACACAAGGACCTCTAAAGAGGGCTATAAATATTCCTACCCCACAACGCCTGGGGAATTCCCCTCCCCCAGCACTGTACATCTATACGTGTATGTATATAGAATGGGGGGATGAGTATTTCCCAGCAGACTGACCCTGAATATTCTACCCCCATTCCTGTACATCTATACATGTATGTATATAGTGTGAGTGGGCGAGGGGGGTATTTCCCAGCAGGTCAACCTGGAAATTCTATCCCCAACCAAGTACATCTATACATGTATGGATATAGAGTGGGGGATGCCCTATGAGTATCTCCCAACAGACTCACCCTGGACATTCTACCCCTCACTCTATTAACAACAGAGGGGAGAATTTTCAGTGTGTGGGGGGGGACTTCCTATCAAGCTAGTGCCTTTGCCTGAAATTCCCCCCCCCCCCTCTATTTTCAGAGCTGCTAAGCTAGCACTTGAAGCGCAATGGAACCGAGAATTGACGAGGCGCATAATGATGATAGGATTGGGGAAAAGAGTATGAGAGGTGGATGCCCCCTCTTCTAAGGCAGTTTGGGGTCTCCCCCAGAAAATATAAACATGAGGAAGCCAAATGGTGTATTCTAAGGATCCTGGAGGAACATCTATTGTCTATTTTGGACAAAATAATTGATATTATCAACTCAGGTAATGAGAAATATATGGTCCCCAAGACACATGTACTGCATTAGTATTCAAGCTTTACAGATAATATCTATGGAGGTGGGATAGATATGGCCACTACTTATACACTGCATGATAGCTAAATGGCTGTCGTTTTTATGGAGATATAATAGTATATTAACCTAAATCTCTATGTAGTCCCAGTAATATCTATGGAGGTGGGATAGATATGGCCACTACTTATACACTGCATGATAGCTAAATGGCTGTCGTTTTTATGGAGATATAATAGTATATTAACCTAAATCTCATGTAGTCCCAGTAATATCTATGGAAGAGAGGTAGATATGGTGAATACTTATCCACTGCATGATAGCTAAATGGCTGTCGTTTTTATGGAGATATAATAGTATATTAACCTAAATCTCATGTAGTCCCAGTAATATCTATGGAGGTGGGATAGATATGGCGACTACTTATCCACTGCATGATAGCTAAATGGATGTCGTTTGTATGGAGATATAATAGTATATTAACCTAAATCTCTATGTAGTCCCAGTAATATCTATGGAGGTGGGATAGATATGGCCACTACTTATACACTGCATGATAGCTAAATGGCTGTCGTTTGTATGGAGATATAATAGTCTATTAACCTAAATCTCTATGTAGTCCCAGTAATATCTATGGAGGTGGGATAGATATGGCCACTACTTATACACTGCATGATAGCTAAATGGCTGTCGTTTGTATGGAGATATAATAGTCTATTAACCTAAATCTCTATGTAGTCCCAGTAATATCTATGGAGGTGGGATAGATATGGCGACTACTTATCCACTGCATGATGGCTAAATGGCTGTCATTTGTATGGAGATATAATAGTATATTAACCTAAATCTCATGTAGTCCCAGTAATATCTATGGAGGTGGGATAGATATGGTGACTACTTATCCACTGCATGATAGGTAAATAAATGGCTGTCGTTTGTATGGAGATATAATAGTATATTACCGTAACCTAAATCTCATATAGTCCCAGTAATATCTATGGAGGTGGGATAGATATGGTGACTACTTATCCACTGCATGATAGGTAAATAAATGGCTGTCGTTTGTATGGAGATATAATAGTATATCAACCTAAATCTCATGTAGTCCCAGTAATATCTATGGAGGTGGGATAGATATGGCCACTACTTATTCACTGCATGATAGCTAAATGGCTGTCGTTTGTATGGAGTTATAATAGTATATTAACCTAAATCTCTATGTAGTCCCAGTAATATCTATGGAGGTGGGATAGATATGGCAACTACTTATCCACTGCATGATGGCTAAATGGCTGTCGTTTGTATGGAGATATAATAGTATATTAACCTAAATCTCATGTAGTCCCAGTAATATCTATGGAGGTGGGATAGATATGGCGACTACTTATCCACTGCATGATAGCTAAATGGCTGTCATTTGTATGGAGATATAATAGTACATTAATCTAAATCTCATGTAGTCCCAGTAATATCTATGGAGGTGGGATAGATATGGTGACTACTTATCCACTGCATGATAGCTAAATGGCTGTCGTTTGTATGGAGATATAATAGTATATTAACCTAAATCTCATGTAGTCCCAGTAATATCTATGGAGGTGGGATAGATATGGTGACTACTTATCCACTGCATGATAGGTAAATAAATGGCTGTCGTTTGTATGGAGATATAATAGTATATCAACCTAAATCTCATGTAGTCCCAGTAATATCTATGGAGGTGGGATAGATATGGTGACTACTTATCCACTGCATGATAGCTAAATGGCTGTCGTTTGTATGGAGATATAATAGTATATTACCTAAATCTCTATGAAGGAAAGGGATAAAGCTATTATTTATGAGAAACAGTAAGACCACATCTTACAATCCATATCCTTCTGCTTCTTCTTGCCAATCTTCAGATGGTAATGAGCCACTCTCTCCACAGCCAATGTTACCTCAATATGTGGCGACACATATAAATTATTCACAATTTTCAAAACGTTTTTCCCATCTGTCAATGCCTTCTCCAGCAGTTCTTGCATATAGTAGACCTCGCCCCTGTTACGCAGAGTTCCTGCCTGGCTTGGCATCATTTCGCACTTCATCCGTTTGTTGTTTCCAACTGAAAGTAAACCATGTCCATATAAAATGGTTACAATGTATGCAAGTAGTGTAACGTCATACCCAGGTACCAATGGTCGATGACAAATTACAAAACACTATAAAATTTGCATGATTTATACAACAAGTTTTACTCAAGACATAAATACAACATTGTTCTTTACAGCCAATTAGTGCACAATCATCCTGATTAAGCTTCGTAAAACGAGCGGCCATATCAGGGCTCAAGCTAGAAGTCACTTCTCCCTCCAGATGATTTAAGGAGAATGTTATATGCTATATTTCGGGTTTTACGCCTGCATCACCACCATTTTGGGCTATATCGCCGACGGGCAGTTTACCTAACAACACCTTTCCTGGGCAGGCTCCAGCGGTTAACCAGTACTTGGGTGCACCAACCTCCGTAAGAAACTGCCAACTTTTTCATATAAATGAGACACGGCCTGAGCGGGGCTCGAACCCGTGACCATCAGTGATGATAGGTTACAGTAGTATACAAGTCAGCGACCGTAACCACTCGGACCACGGAGGCGGACTGATTTAAGAAGTGAGAAAATTTAGCTAGAAGTGGGGAGACTTTTGAATGACTGCAAATAGTGAAAACGTATTTAGTCGAGGTTTGCAGGATAATCATTGTAGGAACTATTGTATGTAGAAAAGCTGCAGGGCATTCACTAGACTGAAAACGAAAGAGTCAATGACCCTTGAGGTCAAATCTCAAGAGTGTCAAGCTGTATATTTCAAGAGTCAATAATATTACGCATGTTGGTACTTTCCATACAGGTAACTTTTTCCAGATCATATAATTACCTCTAGGCCAATGTGTGTCTTTGGTGCAAACCAGACCTAATTTTTTTATCACAATTAGAAAAAACATTGATTACATTGCCGAGTTGTGTTTAGGAAATATGATATTTTGTACACGTCACAATTACAATAAGTACATTAAATATCTTAAAAAGTATCAGAATTATTATATATCGACGCAGCAGAGTCTTAGAGAGTTTGAATCAAAAACGTTTACGTTTAGCAAAGTCCTAGAGTGGTGGGACCTATGCTCGGCGTAAATCCTACATATAGAGTGGTGGAACCTATGCTCGGCGTAAATCCTACATATAGAGTGGTGGAACCTATGCTCGGCGTAAATCCTACATATCATGGCCTATAAAAAAGTTAAATGCACTTGCCGTATATTATTATTTTCTTAAGTTGTGAACACAACTTTCATAAAATTGTTGTTGAAAATTTTAGCTTCATTACATAACAATGCGCCTAAATACAGCTATCGCAACGGCACCTGTTTTCATGGGGATCTAGATACATTAGGGCACCTATGCATGACGTACATGAATTTTTTTTATCTATGCATGGGTAAATGTTGAATATATTATTTTGACTTAGTAACATCAATAACTAACAATATTACAACTCATATGAAACTTTTTTCTGGTTATTTGTACATTTTTTTCAAATCCGGATACCTACCTGAAATGCTCATAAACCGCACCATTTCGGTGGAAAAAAAGTTCCCAACAAGTTGTCAGTTTATATTCGGCTACTGAACCAGTCAGGTGAAAGTTGCATTAGGCTACCGGTACGCACAATGGAATGCTATTGAACCATGCTTCAACGAAAATAGGTTAAAACTATTTAAATATTTAAAATACGGATGTAAATGGAAAAAATACGCCGAGCATAGGAATACGCCGAGCATAGGTTCCACCATTCTACTTAAATGCCATAATGCTACAGCAGTGTTAAAGTTCATGTGTTTCTTGTTCACAATATGTTGTAAATGTACTGGTATGTGATGTACAGGCTGTCCGATTTAGCGCAATTGTTAGCAAGCTTGCTTCTCACCAATGCAACCCGGGTTCGATCCTCGGACTTGGAAATATGGTGCGGTGGTCGCCAGATCGGACAGGTGGGTTTTCTCCGAATACTCCGTACATGTACTGGTACATGTTGTAAATGTACTAGTACATGTTGTAAATGTACTGGTACATGTTGTAAATGTACTGGTAGGTGTTGTAAATGTACTGGTAGATGTTGTAAATGTACTAGTAGGTGTTGTAAATGTACTGGTAGGTGTTGTAAATGTATTGGTAGGTGTTGTAAATGTACTGGTAGGTGTTGTATATGTACTGGTAGGTGTTGTAAATGTACTGGTAGGTGTTGTAAATGTACTGGTAGGTGTTGTAAATGTATTGGTAGGTGTTGTAAATGTACTGGTAGGTGTTGTAAATGTACTGGTAGGTGTTGTAAATGTACTGGTAGGTGTTGTAAATGTACTGGTAGGTGTTGTAAATGTACTGGTAGATGTTGTAAATGTACTAGTAGGTGTTGTAAATGTACTGGTAGGTGTTGTAAATGTATTGGTAGGTGTTGTAAATGTACTGGTAGGTGTTGTAAATGTACTGGTAGATGTTGTAAATGTACTAGGTGTTGTAAATGTACTGGTAGGTGTTGTAAATGTATTGGTAGGTGTTGTAAATGTATTGGTAGGTGTTGTAAATGTACTGGTAGGTGTTGTAAATGTACTGGTAGGTGTTGTAAATGTACTGGTAGGTGTTGTAAATGTACTGGTAGGTGTTGTAAATGTACTGGTAGATGTTGTAAATGTACTAGTAGGTGTTGTAAATGTACTGGTAGGTGTTGTAAATGTATTGGTAGGTGTTGTAAATGTACTGGTAGGTGTTGTAAATGTACTGGTAGGTGTTGTAAATGTACTGGTAGGTGTTGTATATGTACTGGTAGGTGTTGTAAATGTACTGGTAGGTGTTGTATATGTACTGGTAGGTGTTGTATATGTACTGGTAGGTGTTGTAAATGTACTGGTAGGTGTTGTAAATGTACTGGTAGATGTTGTAAATGTACTGGTAGGTGTTGTAAATGTACTGGTAGGTGTTGTAAATGTATTGGTAGGTGTTGTAAATGTACTGGTAGGTGTTGTATATGTACTGGTAGGTGTTGTAAATGTACTGGTAGGTGTTGTATATGTACTGGTAGGTGTTGTAAATGTACTGGTAGGTGTTGTAAATGTACTGGTAGGTGTTGTAAATGTACTGGTAGGTGTTGTAAATGTACTGGTAGGTGTTGTAAATGTACTGGTAGGTGTTGTATATGTACTGGTAGGTGTTGTATATGTACTGGTAGGTGTTGTAAATGTACTGGTAGGTGTTGTAAATGTACTGGTAGGTGTTGTAAATGTACTGGTAGGTGTTGTAAATGTACTGGTAGGTGTTGTAAATGTACTGGTAGGTGTTGTAAATGTACTGGTAGGTGTTGTAAATGTACTGGTAGGTGTTGTAAATATACTGGTAGGTGTTGTGTTGTATATGTACTGGTAGGTGTTGTATATGTACTGGTAGGTGTTGTATATGTACTGGTAGGTGTTGTAAATGTACTGGTAGGTGTTGTAAATGTACTGGTAGGTGTTGTATATGTACTGGTAGGTGTTGTAAATGTACTGGTAGGTGTTGTGTTGTATATGTACTGGTAGGTGTTGTAAATGTACTGGTAGATGTTGTAAATGTACTGGTAAGTGTTGTATATGTACTGGTAGGTGTAAATGTACTGGTAGGTGTTGTATATGTACTGGTAAGTGTTGTAAATGTACTGGTAGGTGTTGTAAATATACTGGTAGGTGTTGTGTTGTATATGTACTGGTAGGTGTTGTAAATGTACTGGTAGATGTTGTAAATGTACTGGTAAGTGTTGTATATGTACTGGTAGGTGTAAATGTACTGGTAGGTGTTGTATATGTACTGGTAAGTGTTGTAAATGTACTGGTAGGTGTTGTAAATATACTGGTAGGTGTTGTTGTATATGTACTGGTAAGTGTTGTAAATGTACTGGTAGGTGTTGTATATGTACTGGTAGGTGTTGTAAATGTACTGGTAGGTGTTGTAAATGTACTGGTAGGTGTTGTAAATGTACTGGTAGGTGTTGTTATATGTACTGGTAGGTGTTGTAAATGTACTGGTAGGTGTTGTAAATGTACTGGTAGGTGTAAATGTACTGGTAGGTGTTGTTATATGTACTGGTATGTGTTGTAAATGTACTGGTAGGTGTTGTAAATGTACTGGTAGGTGTTGTAAATGTACTGGTAGGTGTTGTAAATGTACTGGTAGGTGTTGTAAATGTACTGGTAGGTGTTGTAAAGGTACTGGTAGATGTTGTTTCTGTCGACGTAGCCCAGTCGGCATACATTTATTGAGGGTCCGCTGTGGGTATGCTGGGTAGATAACTGAAACAACACAGTTATTCATATATATCATAGATATTTATTGTGATCGTAACTCGACCCAACAACGTCGAGATAACAAGTGCAACAAAGCATTGCACAAGGTATTACAAAATGTATAAGATACACCAGGCTATGTACATATATGGTGAAGAAATGCACAGTTAATAAACACATAGTTCTTACATGTCCCAGTCACAGTAAGTATGTTATAAAGATACCTATAACGAGATAATAAACGTAACTAACCTGAAACAACACAGTTATTCATATATATCATAGATATTTATTGTGATCGTAACTCGACCCAACAACGTCGAGATAACAAGTGCAACAAAGCATTGCACAAGGTATCCGGACATGGTAGATCGAGTTACATGTGCCGGGTTAGTAACAGTTAGAGTATAGGCTATCGGAGTTGAGGATAAGTGGGAAGAACAAAAATAACGGGACATATGGTAATGATCTAAAGAGAATCACAGGGACAAGTGGTAGTTGATGGTATTTATTTATATTACAAGTTATGGTCCGCGTGAATATAAAACATTAACATTTCATCCTGTGACATTTCTATATGATTTATATAAGGAAAACATCTTCATGCTAGCTAGTTTTGTAGTCATCAGATGGTTATTTGTTTCAAATAATTGATCGTTGGTTTCAGCAAAAGTATCTTAAAAGCATGTTGCCAGCAATTTTACACAACTACAAAAGTCAAAAGTTTATGGGAGCTAATGCATTTAATAATCTGGACTTCCATTTATTCAGGGCTCGAATTTAGCACTCGCACACTCGCAAAATGCAAGTAGAAATACAAAAATATGAGTTGAACTTTCTGGCACTAGCAAAATTTTGCGAGTACAATTTAAAACCTGTGAAATGTACAATTTACGTTCCTGTTTGCCTACTTTCGTTTTCTGATTGTAAACACACATAAAACTATGACGTAGAACACAACTGTTTGACTGGTTTTTGGCGTGGGTTTTTTGAATATCCGAGTCAATAGAACAATCCAGTCTACATAATTTTTCTAGCAGTAGATTCTCCAAAAACAATAAAAAGTGAACGTCGAGACGAAGCGTGATGAAATGGCCCGCACTCAATTCACCATATTCCGTCAGTCCCACCCAGTAGATCTATTTGAAAAATAAAATGATATTTTATAAAAAAAATTGCGAGAATAATTCAACTATTGCGAGTTGACAATTTAGGTACTCGCAAAAATTTGCCAGTGCACAAAAAACTTCTAGCTCTGTTTATTCACATCGAGTTAAGTTGGAAAATACATTTTGAGGGTAGACTAACTAACAGTAATGGTTGTGTGATGCAGTAATGGTTGTGGGGTGCAGTAATGGTTGTGGGGTGGAGTAATGGTTGTGTGGTGGAGTAATGGTTGTGTGATGCAGTAATGGTTGTGGGGTGGAGTAATGGTTGTGGGGTGGAGTAATGGTTGTGTGGTGGTGGTGTAATTGTTGTGTGGTGCAGTAATGGTTGTGTGGTGCAGTAATGGTTGTGTGGTGCAGTAATGGTTGTGTGGTACAGTAATGGTTGTGTGGTGCAGTAATGGTTATGTGGTGCAGTAATGGTTTGGGGTGCAGTAATGGTGTGGTGCAGTAATGGTTATGTGGTGCAGTAATGGTTGTGTGGTACACTAATGGTTGTGTGGTACAGTAATGGTTGTGTGGTGCAGTAATGGTTGTGTGGTGGAGTAATGGTTGTGTGGTGGAGTAATGGTTGTGTGGTGGAGTAATGGTTGTGTGGTGGAGTAATGGTTGTGTGGTGGAGTAATGGTTGTGTGGTACAGTAATGGTTGTGTGGTGCAGTAATGGTTGTGTGGTGCAGTAATGGTTGTGTGGTGCAGTAATGGTTGTGTGGTGCAGTAATGGTTGTGTGGTGCAGTAATGGTTGTGTGGTGCAGTAATGGTTGTGTGGTGGAGTAATGGTTGTGTGGTGCAGTAATGGTTGTGGGGTGGAGTAATGGTTGGGGGTGGAGTAATGGTTGTGTGGTGCAGTAATGGTTGTGTGGTGGAGTAATGGTTGTGTGGTGCAGTAATGGTTGTGTGGTGCAGTAATGGTTGTGTGGTGCAGTAATGGTTGTGTGGTGCAGTAATGGTTGTGTGGTGCAGTAATGGTTGTGTGGTGGAGTAATGGTTGTGTGGTGGTGGTGTAATGGTTGTGTGGTGGAGTAATGGTTGTGTGGTGGAGTAATGGTTGTGTGGTGCAGTAATGGTTGTGTGGTGCAGTAATGGTTGTGGGGTGCAGTAATGGTTGTGTGGTACAGTAATGGTTGTGTGGTGCAGTAATGGTTGTGTGGTGCAGTAATGGTTGTGTGGTACACTAATGGTTGTGTGGTACACTAATGGTTGTGTGGTGCAGTAATGGTTGTGTGGTGCAGTAATGGTTGTGTGGTGCAGTAATGGTTGTGCGGTGCAGTAATGGTTGTGTGGTGCAGTAATGGTTGTGTGGTGGAGTAATGGTTGTGTGGTGGAGTAATGGTTGTGTGGTGGAGTAATGGTTGTGTGGTGGAGTAATGGTTGTGTGGTGGAGTAATGGTTGTGTGGTACATTAATGGTTGTGTGGTGCAGTAATGGTTGTGTGGTGCAGTAATGGTTGTGTGGTACAGTAATGGTTGTGTGGTGCAGTAATGGTTGTGTGGTGCAGTAATGGTTGTGTGGTGGAGTAATGGTTGTGTGGTGGAGTAATGGTTGTGTGATGCAGTAATGGTTGTGGGGTGGAGTAATGGTTGTGGGGTGGAGTAATGGTTGTGTGGTGGTGGTGTTAAGGTTGTGTGGTGCAGTAATGGTTGTGTGGTGCAGTAATGGTTGTGTGGTGGTGGTGTAATGGTTGTGTGGTGCAGTAATGGTTGTGTGGTACAGTAATGGTTGTGTGGTGCAGTAATGGTTGTGTGGTGCAGTAATGGTTGTGGGGTGGAGTAATGGTTGTGTGGTGGAGTAATGGTTGTGTGGTGCAGTAATGGTTGTGGGGTGGAGTAATGGTTGTGGGGTGGAGTAATGGTTGTGTGGTGGTGGTGTAATTGTTGTGTGGTGCAGTAATGGTTGTGTGGTGCAGTAATGGTTGTGTGGTGGAGTAATGGTTGTGTGGTGCAGTAATGGTTGTGTGGTGCAGTAATGGTTGTGTGGTGGTGGTGTAATGGTTGTGTGGTGCAGTAATGGTTGTGTGGTGCAGTAATGGTTGTGTGGTGCAGTAATGGTTGTGTGGTGGTGTGTAATGGTTGTGTGGTGCAGTAATGGTTGTGTGGTACAGTAATGGTTGTGTGGTGCAGTAATGGTTGTGTGGTGCAGTAATGGTTGTGTGGTACAGTAATGGTTGTGTGGTGCAGTAATGGTTGTGTGGTGCAGTAATGGTTGTGTGGTGCAGTAATGGTTGTGTGGTACAGTAATGGTTGTGTGGTACAGTAATGGTTGTGTGGTACAGTAATGGTTGTGTGGTACAGTAATGGTTGTGTGGTGCAGTAATGGTTGTGTGGTGCAGTAATGGTTGTGTGGTGCAGTAATGGTTGTGTGGTGGAGTAATGGTTGTGTGGTGGAGTAATGGTTGTGTGGTGGAGTAATGGTTGTGTGGTGCAGTAATGGTTGTGTGGTGCAGTAATGGTTGTGTGGTACAGTAATGGTTGTGTGGTGCAGTAATGGTTGTGTGGTGCAGTAATGGTTGTGTGGTGGAGTAATGGTTGTGTGGTGAAGTAATGGTTGTGTGGTGCAGTAATGGTTGTGGGGTGGAGTAATGGTTGGTGGTGGTGGTGTTAGGTTGTGTGGTGCAGTAATGGTTGTGTGGTGCAGTAATGGTTGTGTGGTGTTGGTTGTGTGGTGCAGTAATGGTTGTGTGGTGGTGTAATGGTTGTGTGGTGCAGTAATGGTTGTGTGGTACAGTAATGGTTGTGTGGTGCAGTAATGGTTGTGTGGTGGAGTAATGGTTGTGTGGTGCAGTAATGGTTGTGTGGTACAGTAATGGTTGTGTGGTGCAGTAATGGTTGTGTGGTGGAGTAATGGTTGTGTGGTGCAGTAATGGTTGTGTGGGGGAGTAATGGTTGTGTGGTGGAGTAATGGTTGTGTGGTGCAGTAATGGTTGTGTGGTGCAGTAATGGTTGTGTGGTGCAGTAATGGTTGTGTGGTGCAGTAATGGTTGTGTGGTACAGTAATGGTTGTGTGGTGCAGTAATGGTTGTGTGGTGCAGTAATGGTTGTGTGGTACAGTAATGGTTGTGTGGTGCAGTAATGGTTGTGTGGTGCAGTAATGGTTGTGTGGTACAGTAATGGTTGTGTGGTGCAGTAATGGTTGTGTGGTGCAGTAATGGTTGTGTGGTGTAGTAATGGTTGTGTGGTGCAGTAATGGTTGTGTGGTGCAGTAATGGTTGTGTGGTGGAGTAATGGTTGTGTGGTGGAGTAATGGTTGTGTGGTACAGTAATGGTTGTGTGGTGGAGTAATGGTTGTGTGGTACAGTAATGGTTGTGTGGTACAGTAATGGTTGTGTGGTGCAGTAATGGTTGTGTGGTACAGTAATGGTGTTGGAGTAATGGTTGTGTGGTGGAGTAATGGGTGTGTGGTACAGTAATGGTTGTGTGGTGGTAATGGTTGTGTGGTGGAGTAATGGTTGTGTGGTACAGTAATGGTTGTGTGGTGCAGTAATGGTTGTGTGGTGGAGTAATGGTTGTGTGGTACAGTAATGGTTGTGTGGTACAGTAATGGTTGTGTGGTACAGTAATGGTTGTGTGGTGCAGTAATGGTTGTGTGGTACAGTAATGGTTGTGTGGTGCAGTAATGGTTGTGTGGTGCAGTAATGGTTGTGTGGTGCAGTAATGGTTGTGTGGTGCAGTAATGGTTGTGTGGTGCAGTAATGGTTGTGTGGTACAGTAATGGTTGTGTGGTGCAGTAATGGTTGTGTGGTGCAGTAATGGTTGTGTGGTACAGTAATGGTTGTGTGGTGCAGTAATGGTTGTGTGGTGCAGTAATGGTTGTGTGGTGCAGTAATGGTTGTGTGGTGCAGTAATGGTTGTGTGGTGCAGTAATGGTTGTGTGGTACAGTAATGGTTGTGTGGTACAGTAATGGTTGTGTGGTACAGTAATGGTTGTGTGGTGCAGTAATGGTTGTGTGGTACAGTAATGGTTGTGTGGTACAGTAATGGTTGTGTGGTACAGTAATGGTTGTGTGGTGCAGTAATGGTTGTGTGGTGCAGTAATGGTTGTGTGGTGCAGTAATGGTTGTGTGGTGCAGTAATGGTTGTGTGGTGGAGTAATGGTTGTGTGGTGCAGTAATGGTTGTGTGGTACAGTAATGGTTGTGTGGTGGAGTAATGGTTGTGTGGTACAGTAATGGTTGTGTGGTACAGTAATGGTTGTGTGGTGGAGTAATGGTTGTGTGGTACAGTAATGGTTGTGTGGTGCAGTAATGGTTGTGTGGTGGAGTAATGGTTGTGTGGTACAGTAATGGTTGTGTGGTGTAGTAATGGTTGTGTGGTGGAGTAATGGTTGTGTGGTGCAGTAATGGTTGTGTGGTGGAGTAATGGTTGTGTGGTGTAGTAATGGTTGTGTGGTGGAGTAATGGTTGTGTGGTGGAGTAATGGTTGTGTGGTGGAGTAATGGTTGTGTGGTGCAGTAATGGTTGTGTGGTGCAGTAATGGTTGTGTGGTGGAGTAATGGTTGTGTAGTGGAGTAATGGTTGTGTGGTGGAGTAATGGTTGTGTGGTACAGTAATGGTTGTGTGGTGTAGTAATGGTTGTGTGGTGGAGTAATGGTTGTGTGGTGTAGTAATGGTTGTGTAGTGGAGTAATGGTTGTGTGGTGGAGTAATGGTTGGGTGGTGCAGTAATGGTTGTGTGGTACAATAATGGTTGTGTGGTGCAGTAATGGTTGTGTGGTGCAGTAATGGTTGTGTGGTGTAGTAATGGTTGTGTGGTGCAGTAATGGTTGAGTGGTACAGTAATGTTTGTGTGGTGCAGTAATGGTTGTGTGGTGCAGTAATGGTTGTGTGGTGGAGTAATGGTTGTGTGGTACAGTAATGGTTGTGTGGTGCAGTAATGGTTGTGTGGTACAGTAATGGTTGTGTGGTGCAGTAATGGTTGTGTGGTACAGTAATGGTTGTGTGTAGTAATGGTTGTGTGGTGCAGTAATGGTTGTGTGGTACAGTAATGGTTGTGTGGTACAGTAATGGTTGTGTGGTGTAGTAATGGTTGTGTGGTGTAGTAATGGTTGTGTGGTGCAGTAATGGTTGTGTGGTGCAGTAATGGTTGTGTGATTGGTTGTGTGGTGCAGTAATGGTTGTGTGGTACAGTAATGGTTGTGTGGTGCAGTAATGGTTGTGTGGTGCAGTAATGGTTGTGTGGTGCAGTAATGGTTGTGTGGTGCAGTAATGGTTGTGTGGTGGAGTAATGGTTGTGTGGTGCAGTAATGGTTGTGTGGTACTGTAATGGTTGTGTGGTGCAGTAATGGTTGTGTGGTACAGTAATGGTTGTGTGGTACAGTAATGGTTGTGTGGTACAGTAATGGTTGTATGGTGAAGTAATGGTTGTGTGGTACAGTAATGGTTGTGTGGTACAGTAATGGTTGTGTGGTACAGTAATGGTTGTGTGGTACAGTAATGGTTGTGTGGTGCAGTAATGGTTGTGTGGTGGAGTAATGGTTGTATGGTGGAGTAATGTTGTGTGGTACAGTAATGGTTGTGTGGTACAGTAATGGTTGTGTGGTGCAGTAATGGTTGTGTGGTGGAGTAATGGTTGTGTGGTACAGTAATGGTTGTGTGGTACAGTAATGGTTGTGTGGTGCAGTAATGGTTGTGTGGTACAGTAATGGTTGTGTGGTACAGTAATGGTTGTGTGGTGCAGTAATGGTTGTGTGGTACAGTAATGGTTGTGTGGTGCAGTAATGGTTGTGTGGTGGAGTAATGGTTGTGTGGTACAGTAATGGTTGTGTGGTACAGTAATGGTTGTGTGGTGGAGTAATGGTTGTGTGGTACAGTAATGGTTGTGTGGTGCAGTAATGGTTGTGTGGTGCAGTAATGGTTGTGTGGTGCAGTAATGGTTGTGTGGTACAGTAATGGTTGTGTGGTGCAGTAATGGTTGTGTGGTACAGTAATGGTTGTGTGGTACAGTAATGGTTGTGTGGTACAGTAATGGTTGTGTGGTGCAGTAATGGTTGTGTGGTACAGTAATGGTTGTGTGGTACAGTAATGGTTGTGTGGTGCAGTAATGGTTGTGTGGTACAGTAATGGTTGTGTGGTGCAGTAATGGTTGTGTGGTGGAGTAATGGTTGTGTGGTGGAGTAATGGTTGTGTGGTACAGTAATGGTTGTGTGGTACAGTAATGGTTGTGTGGTGCAGTAATGGTTGTGTGGTGGAGTAATGGTTGTGTGGTACAGTAATGGTTGTGTGGTACAGTAATGGTTGTGTGGTGGAGTAATGGTTGTGTGGTACAGTAATGGTTGTGTGGTGTAGTAATGGTTGTGTGGTGGAGTAATGGTTGTGTGGTGTAGTAATGGTTGTGTGGTGGAGTAATGGTTGTGTGGTGGAGTAATGGTTGTGTGGTGCAGTAATGGTTGTGTGGTACAGTAATGGTTGTGTGGTGCAGTAATGGTTGTGTGGTGCAGTAATGGTTGTGTGGTGCAGTAATGGTTGTGTGGTGCAGTAATGGTTGTGTGGTACAGTAATGGTTGTGTGGTGCAGTAATGGTTGTGTGGTGCAGTAATGGTTGTGTGGTGGAGTAATGGTTGTGTGGTGCAGTAATGGTTGTGTGGTGCAGTAATGGTTGTGTGGTGCAGTAATGGTTGTGTGGTACAGTAATGGTTGTGTGGTGCAGTAATGGTTGTGTGGTACAGTAATGGTTGTGTGTAGTAATGGTTGTGTGGTGCAGTAATGGTTGTGTGGTACAGTAATGGTTGTGTGGTACAGTAATGGTTGTGTGGTGCAGTAATGGTTGTGTGGTGCAGTAATGGTTGTGTGGTGCAGTAATGGTTGTGTGGTGCAGTAATGGTTGTGTGGTGTGGTGCAGTAATGGTTGTGTGGTACAGTAATGGTTGTGTGGTGCAGTAATGGTTGTGTGGTGCAGTAATGGTTGTGTGGTGCAGTAATGGTTGTGTGGTGCAGTAATGGTTGTGTGGTGCAGTAATGGTTGTGTGGTGCAGTAATGGTTGTGTGGTACAGTAATGGTTGTGTGGTGCAGTAATGGTTGTGTGGTGCAGTAATGGTTGTGTGGTGCAGTAATGGTTGTGTGG
Source organism: Archivesica marissinica (assembly GCA_014843695.1). NCBI lineage: Eukaryota > Metazoa > Mollusca > Bivalvia > Venerida > Vesicomyidae > Archivesica > Archivesica marissinica. Next base: position 89,106,313 of record CM026387.1, read on the forward strand.
TGCAGTAATGGTTGTGTGGTGCAGTAATGGTTGTGTGGTGCAGTAATGGTTGTGTGGTGCAGTAATGGTTGTGTGGTACAGTAATGGTTGTGGTGCAGTAATGGTTGTGTGGTGCAGTAATGGTTGTGTGGTGCAGTAATGGTTGTGTGGTGCAGTAATGGTTGTGTGGTGCAGTAATGGTTGTGTGGTGCAGTAATGGTTGTGTGGTGCAGTAATGGTTGTGTGGTGCAGTAATGGTGTGTGGACAGTAATGGTTGTGTGGTGCAGTAATGGTTGTGTGGTACAGTAATGGTTGTGTGGTGCAGTAATGGTTGTGTGGTGCAGTAATGGTTGTGGTGCAGTAATGGTTGTGTGGTGCAGTAATGGTTGTGTGGTACAGTAATGGTTGTGTGGTGCAGTAATGGTTGTGTGGTAGTAATGGTTGTGTGGTAGTAATGGTTGTGTGGTGCAGTAATGGTTGTGTGGTGCAGTAATGGTTGTGTGTGGTGCAGTAATGGTTGTGTGGTACAGTAATGGTTGTGTGGTGCAGTAATGGTTGTGTGGTGCAGTAATGGTTGTGTGGTGCAGTAATGGTTGTGTGGTGCAGTAATGGTTGTGTGGTGGAGTAATGGTTGTGTGGTGCAGTAATGGTTGTGTGGTGCAGTAATGGTTGTGTGGTGCAGTAATGGTTGTGTGGTACAGTAATGGTTGTGTGGTACAGTAATGGTTGTGTGGTACAGTAATGGTTGTGTGGTGGAGTAATGGTTGTGTGGTACAGTAATGGTTGTGTGGTGCAGTAATGGTTGTGTGGTACAGTAATGGTTGTGTGGTGCAGTAATGGTTGTGTGGTGCAGTAATGGTTGTGTGGTACAGTAATGGTTGTGTGGTGCAGTAATGGTTGTGTGGTACAGTAATGGTTG
>CM026387.1:89108211-89164606 GCA_014843695.1 Archivesica marissinica
TTGTACTTAAGCAAACAAAGGCTGAACAGTGTTTTATGATAGAACACAATGCAACCATGCCATAAATGGCACTAGATCATTGACTTAAGCAAACAAAGGCTGAACAGTGTTTTATAATAGAACACGCTGCAACCATGGGCTACATGGCACTAGATCATTGACTTAAGCAAACAAAGGCTGAACAGTGTTTTATGATAGAACACGCTGCAACCATGGGCTACATGGCACTAGATCATTGTGCTTAAGACTACCAAAAATGATGCCCTAATCAATCACACATCACGTCACTGACAGTTCGCGTCCGAAGACGTTCGTGTTGACAACAATTCAACATGCAGCGGCTAGGTACCACATGCAGCGGCTAGGTACCACATGTAGCGGCTAGGTACCACATGCAGCGGCTAGGTACCACATGTAGCGGCTAGGTACCACATGTAGCGGCTAGGTACCACATGCAGCGGCTAGGTACCACATGCAGCGGCTAGGTACCACATGCAGCGGCTAGGTACCACATGCAGCGGCTAGGTACCACATGCAGCGGCTAGGTACCACATGCAGCGGCTAGGTACCACATGTAGCGGCTAGGTACCACATGTAGCGGCTAGGTACCACATGCAGCGGCTAGGTACCACATGTACAAGGCAGTGAGAACTAAACGTGTTTTACTCTATTGATATCATTTAATTATGAATGAGAGACAAGAATACTAATAAGGCATTTAAATTCCACATTGCCTCTTCTCTCTCCCTCGTTGCGATGGATTCCATTAGGAATGAGGTTTCGAGAGTGATTAAAATAAGTTGAAATAACTTGTTTCGCAATCGAGCTAAAATAAATTTGTATAAACTAAGAGACAAGAAGTATTAAAAGAAAAGATATGTCGTAAGTCTCACAAACTTTGTATTTTAAGATTATTTATGTCGAATGTTTATTATGAAATTAAAATGCTAAACTAAATTAAAAAGCATGTGTAGTTATAATGGGGTTCGAACCTGTGACTTTTCGCAACTGTGAAAATTGCTCATATTAGCTTACCAATAAAAAATAATTGCCTAGTAATGTTAATTTTGATATTTGATTTGTAAATTTTATGTTCTTTTTTGTGTACAATGTATAGGCGGTACAACCCCGTATTATTTCACAGAGCGTCTGTAAGTTCTGATCAATCGGATGTCGATGACGATTCTAAACGATGCAATCGTGAGAATTGAATTTTATCAGTGAAACAAACAAAAAATTGTCCTTAGTATTGTTGATTTTGAAAATTGATTTGTCTTGTACATGTTATCAATAGGCGGTACAACCCTGACCGTGCGACCGTACAGTTATATTACTACGGAGATAAAATAAAAATCTACTCATTGGTTAATTGCCAGAAATCAATGGCATAACCAGATAGACATGAAAAGCACAAAGAAACAAACCAACAAACAAACCAGCGCAGACGTTTGCAATGTCACAAGACACAATAATAACACACTATTCATTAAAATGTACAGAAATTAACTGATTCTAACATGTTATATTCAGTGGAGCAATACTTGCTGAATACATTGATAGAAGAAAAATGTTCTTGACTGGTTGTAAATTAAATGAACCCCTAAAAGATCAAAGGATGAAGAAATGCAAATACTAATATTGCACAATATATGACAAACTTATGTTTTATTACTCTAAAGTTTGGTATTTGGTATCATATACTAGTGAACATTGAAGCTTGGTATTTGGCATCATATACTATTGAACTTTGAAGCTTGGTATTTGGTAACGTATACTATTGAACTTTGAAGCTTGGTATTTGGCATCATATACTATTGAACTTTGAAGCTTGGTATTTGGTAACGTATACTATTGAACTTTGAAGCTTGGTATTTGGCATCATATACTATTGAACTTTGAAGCTTGGTATTTGGTAACGTATACTATTGAACTTTGAAGCTTGGTATTTGGCATCATATACTATTGAACTTTGAAGCTTGGTATTTGGTAACGTATACTATTGAACTTTGAAGCTTGGTATTTGGCATCATATACTATTGAACTTTGAAGCTTGGTATTTGGTAACGTATACTATTGAACTTTGAAGCTTGGTATTTGGCATCATATACTATTGAACTTTGAAGCTTGGTATTTGGTAACGTATACTATTGAACTTTGAAGCTTGGTATTTGGCATCATATAATATTGAACTTTCAAGCTTGGTATTTGGTAACGTATACTATTGAACTTTGAAGCTTGGTATTTGGTAATGTATACTATTGAACTTTGAAGCTTGGTATTTGGCAACGTATACTAATTGAACTTTGAAGCTTGGTATTTGGCAACATATACTAATTGAACTTTGAAGCTTGGTATTTGGCAACGTATACTAATTGAACTTTGAAGCTTAGTATTTGGCAACGTATACTAATTGAACTTTGAAGCTTGGTATTTGGCAACGTATACTAATTGAACTTTGAAGCTTGGTATTTGGCATCATATACTATTGAACTTTGAAAAAAGAGATATAGGCATAGGCAGATATAGGGGGTGGGGGCAGCGCACGCCCCTCTAAAATGGTCGAATTGACGACACTTAGGGTCATATAACTAGAGATAAGTAAATAACATCTTAATTACATTATTTATACAAACTGCAGAAAACAATTATGGGGAGGATGCCACTAGACCCCTACATGACAAGCGCCTCGCATAGCCCCCCTCCCCCAACCGCAAATCCTGGATCCGCGTCTATTAATGGGAACTACAATCATGTACATCATGTTGAACAAATGGTCAACTGATACAATATGAGCAGTTTAATCAATGCATGTACCCATCTAGTAATAAACTGGCACATGTATTCTATTTATAAACAGGCACATGTATTCTATTTATAAACAGGCACATGTATTCTATTTATAAACAGGCACATGTATTCTATTTATAAACAAGATTAAAATCTAACTATGCTGTTAACAAAAATATTAAACAAAGCGGAGGCGGACATGTTATAAATAGGATCTTATTTTTGTGTTCATTTGTTATTGAATTTATCTATTAAACTCGTTTTTAGAAGATTTGTTAAATTCAATAACAAATGATCACTCATTTAATATCCATTATTTATATTCAGAAATGAATGCATTATACAATGGTAAAAATATATAACAATCAATAGGATTTTTCGGGTGACGCAGGCCACATACATGTACATTGTAATGAAATCTAAATATTTTTTAACAAGAAATTAGCAAACAAATACAATAAAAATGAAAATACCCATAAATCAGTTCTGATATCAAAATACATATAATATAGTAAAATATTTCATAATCATGGCACAACATATTAATTGCAAAGATCACCACATATCGCCAATGTTTTATGCTGGCACAACAGAATTAATGCACAATTCCGAATGAATAACAAATTCTTTTTACTGAAACAATACGTCTTTGTTTATCATTATGTTACTAATAATACAGAATTTACTGGTACACAAAATCATACAGTTCAATTGATGTATACACAATGACACTGGAATGTAAGGAGTTACATGGTCCAATGAACTACACTACAGGAATCGCTGAAATCAATCTGCCTGAACATTAAGCATGAATCAGTTACCAGGACACTGGGTAAACCTGAACATTAAGCATGAATCAGTTACCAGGACACTGGGTAAACCTGAACATTAAGCATGAATCAGTTACCAGGACACTGGGTAAACCTGAACATTAAGCATGAATCAGTTACCATGACACTGGGTAAACCTGAACATTAAGCATGAATCAGTTACCAGGACACTGGGTAAACCTGAACATTAAGCATGAATCAGTTACCAGGACACTGGGTAAACCTGAACATTAAGTATGAATCAGTTACCAGGACACTGGGTAAACCTGAACATTAAGCATGAATCAGTTACCAGGACACTGGGTAAACCTGAACATTAAGTATGAATCAGTTACCATGACACTGGGTAAACCTGAACATTAAGTATGAATCAGTTACCATGACACTGGGTAAACCTGAACATTAAGCATGAATCAGTTACCATGACACTGGGTAAACCTGAACATTAAGCATGAATCAGTTACCAGGACACTGGGTAAACCTGAACATTAAGCATGAATCAGTTACCAGGACACTGGGTAAACCTGAACATTAAGTATGAATCAGTTACCATGACACTGGGTAAACCTGAACATTAAGCATGAATCAGTTACCAGGACACTGGGTAAACCTGAACATTAAGCATGAATCAGTTACCAGGACACTGGGTAAACCTGAACATTAAGCATGAATCAGTTACCATGACACTGGGTAAACCTGAACATTAAGCATGAATCAGTTACCAGGACACTGGGTAAACCTGAACATTAAGCATGAATCAGTTACCATGACACTGGGTAAACCTGAACATTAAGCATGAATCAGTTACCATGACACTGGGTAAACCTGAACATTAAGCATGAATCAGTTACCATGACACTGGGTAAACCTGAACATTAAGCATGAATCAGTTACCATGACACTGGGTAAACCTGAACATTAAGCATGAATCAGTTACCATGACACTGGGTAAACCTGAACATTAAGCATGAATCAGTTACCATGACACTGGGTAAACCTGAACATTAAGCATGAATCAGTTACCATGACACTGGGTAAACCTGAACATTAAGCATGAATCAGTTACCATGACACTGGGTAAACCTGAACATTAAGCATGAATCAGTTACCAGGACACTGGGTAAACCTGAACATTAAGCATGAATCAGTTACCATGACACTGGGTAAACCTGAACATTAAGCATGAATCAGTTACCATGACACTGGGTAAACCTGAACATTAAGCATGAATCAGTTACCATGACACTGGGTAAACCTGAACATTAAGCATGAATCAGTTACCATGACACTGGGTAAACCTGAACATTAAGCATGAATCAGTTACCATGACACTGGGTAAACTCTGACCCAGCAACACATGAGTAGATCATAAAATTCTGTTTATAAAAAATACAAAACCTTTTTAGCTCAACCATACAGTTGCCTTAACCCATTTGATTCTGGATACCGTTCCAACAGTATTTGCAAAAAATATAGAGCCATATCAGCCGCCACAGAACGTGCAGTCTGATAAGGCTCTATGCTGTTTGCTATTCAGATGATCTTGCTAAGACACTTGGCTAATGTAGCAAACAACATTGATCCTGATCAGCATGCAGCGTCACGTTGTGGCTGATCTGGATCTATGTTGTTTGCAAAAGCCTTCAAATGTATCCAGAATGAAATGGGTTAATCAACTTGTCTTTTGAATCTTAGTATTTATGGAATCACGAGCATTTAGAATATAAATATCTTTATTATAAAAGAAAAGAGTATAAAATTATTCAACTTCGAAATATTAATAAAAATACCAATGAAATGCTCGTCTCTAACCTGCTATTAAATTATTGTTGGTAGAATACATTTTCAAAATGGATATACAGTCTACATCTGCTATGTCAAAGTCGGTTATGTCGAATTCTCCGGTTATCTCGAAGTCGGATCAGTTTCAGACACTATCATTTTACATATAACTGGCTCTGTTTATATCGAATTTCGTTAAGTCAAACTTCGGTTATGTCGAAGTATTTTGTTCGGTCCGACGGGATTCGACATAACGGATGTAGATTGCAGATTGGTCCGAGTAATCAAAGCCAAATCAGTATTTACTAAACATATGAACAAGCAGAACAGCTCTGCAACATATCTGTAATGTTTAATTACCTTATCTTGTGACATATGATTACATATTTTGCTTCACCACATAACTTTGCTTGTATTCAGTATAATACAGCCATCACATATTTTCTTATATGTACACATGTGTAATACAATCTGGAAGGGTTATGATTGGTTGAGAGAATAATCCTTATAATTTAAATTTTAAATTATGCATATTTCTAGGTGTATTGGTACATAATGTTAACGATAATGAAAACGACGATTTAAAAGAAGTTTTGGAATAATTATAACGCTGTTTAACCCTTTCAACCCCAAGTAACTGACATGTACTGGTCCATGATATTTTTAGACCAATAAATTTAATAAGAAAACTACCTTTGGACCAGTTCATTTATCAAAATGGGTAATTTTATCTAAAAATAGTAATAATTATTACTGGCAAAAAGTGCAGATCCTGATGAGACGGCTCGTCACGAGCCGGCTCATCTGGATCTACACTTTTCATAAGCCTATTTAGAGGCCTGTGGGGTTGAAAGGGTTAAAGCGTAAATATAATACTGTTTTAAGTAGATACATCATGACAATTTAGTGATATCATGACAATTTAGTGATATCATGACAATATACACAGACGCTTGGTGCCAAAATGTAAGTAGAAACGTTATATTTAACAAGCGCTATATGGTAATGTGATAAAAAGGATCTTACAGTTCTGGTGATTTCATGAAACTCGTTAAATAAAATATGGTATGAAATCATGACTCATGATAAGATCCTATATCATTTTTATGTGTAATTTTTTAAACCCATGCATAGTATATGCAGTTCATAAATAACCTTTATTTACATTTGGGAACATTTAAGTTACATTTTTACGACATACTGGGTAGTCAAGAATGCTATTATTTGTCAATGTATCGGAAACAAATTTGGATTATATTACATTACTTCAAGTGTTTGGCTCAGGTCCCAGGCAAGTTAAACAGCTTGCACTAATTACGTTGATAAAGTGATTTTCAATGCGTAACATCTATGAAACAGGCTTAGTATGATAACAACTCTCTATGAAACAGGCTTAGGGCTTAGTATGATAACAACTCTCTATGAAACAGGCTTAGTATGATAACAACTCTCTATGAAACAGGCTTAGTATGATAACAACTCTCTATGAAACAGGCTTAGTATGATAACAACTCTCGATGAAACAGGCCTAGTATGATAACAACTCTCTATGAAACAGGCCTAGTATGATAACAACTCTCGATGAAACAGGCCTAGTATGATAACAACTCTCTATGAAACAGGCCTAGTATGATAACAACTCTCTATGAAACAGGCCTAGTATGATAACAACTCTCTATGAAACAGGCTTAGTATGATAACAACTCTCTATGAAACAGGCTTAGTATGATAACAACTCTCGATGAAACAGGCTTAGTATGATAACAACTTTAAGTCCTGTTAACAGTATCCAAAAATTATGATAAAATTGATTAATTAAAATATGAATTATGTTAAAATCTGAGAGATAAATCATTTGGTGGCAAAAAATGAGCATATTCGGAGTACAGCATTGAGATCACAGTAGTTTTTGTGGGGTTTTCAGTCCATTGCATGCGAATAATGGAAAAGTAAAATGTCAGCTAAATGACATAATATATAGGATGTAATTATATATGATGCGACGGTATGCGACGGTATGCGACAGTAACAGTACCTGCCTGCTACTATATTGTACAGAACTTCCTCTATACATTTATTTTGTTATTCCACCACCCTCTCAAAGATTCAGAGATAAATACCAATAATTGTTCATATTTTGGCTGCGTGAGCTCACTTACTGCAAATCGCTCGAACACCAAAGTAATAAAATATGTCAGTATTTGAGAACTAATTCACTGCTCATTCATTCATCAGATACTCACTGTACGAGTATACTCATGAGATACTCACTGTACGAGTATACTCATGAGATACTCACTGTATGAGTATACTCATCGGATACTCACTGTATTAGTATACTCATTGGATACTCACTGTACAAGTATACTCATTGGATACTCACTGTACAAGTATACTCATGAGACTCACTGTACGAGTATACTCATTGGATACTCACTGTACAAGTATACTCATCAGACTCACTGTATGAGTATACTCATTGGATACTCACTGTACAAGTATACTCATCAGACTCACTGTACGAGTATACTCATTGGATACTCACTGTACGAGTATACTCATTGGATACTCACTGTACAAGTATACTCATCAGACTCACTGTACGAGTATACTCATCGGATACTCACTGTACAATTATACTCATCAGATACTCACTGTACGAGTATACTCATCAGATACTCACTGTACGAGTATACTCATCAGATACTCACTGTACGAGTATACTCATCAGATACTCACTGTACGAGTATACTCATCAGATACTCACTGTACGAGTATACACATCAGATACTCACTGTACGAGTATACTCATCGGATACTCACTGGACTTGTTTTTCCTCACTGTACGAGTATACTTTATGAGCATATACAATTAGCACATACTCTACAAGCATACTGTTTAAACATATTCCCGCAAATGTTGGGATGATGTAGACTGGTTCTGTTTAGGATCAACATTACATAAACACAATACTACATTACATAAACCCAATGCTACATTACATAAACCCAATGCTACAATACATAAATTTTTAATTTCTACAAGCTTTTCTACAAACAATAGTTCCTATATCCGGCAAACCTCGACTAAATACGTGTTCACTATTTGCAGTCGGTGAAAAGTCAACGTATCCCACTTCTCCCTAAATCATCTGGAAGTAACTTCTCCCTCCCAAAAATTTGAGTCTACATGTAGCTTGAACCCTGTATTCTATGAGCATATAGTATTAATGGTGCAAATATCTAGCCATTACAGTAAAATCAATAACCTAACCATATCCATATATGCATATCCATACATATCTCATTTTAGAGTGCATTATAGTCGCCCTATTGACCCTGGCTGGGGGCCCTCTTCTCCCTAAAAACGCAAATTATTTTTACAATTTTCATACCACATTTTGTCCAGTAAGGTATGGCCAATTATAAAGAACTCCTTCTATTCAAATGTTCATACTGTGGTCAATATTAACCATATTTTGTTGAAATTTATTAAATAACGCCATTTAAGGATGCGATTGCGCTCTTTCTCACTTCTCCCAAACATTCTGACCTAGAACGAGTCCTGCCAAAGGTAATAATATATATAAATATACATACTGTAGGTAAAATGAAATAGAGATCAGAAATTTTAGTCATCTTTTGACTACGATGTAAATGATTTTGATTCTGCTATTGAACAAGGCCACCGCCCTAAGGGTGTCTCGCTATGCGTGATTCAACTGTATAAGTAAAAATGTCTTTTATGTTTTCCAATGAATTTCCAAATTTCAAGTTGACGGTCAGTGGTAAGGTGGGGACTTGTGTGGTGTTGAGTATCAGTACTCGGATATGCACAGCTAATACCTTTGATGTTTTTTTGAGACATGTTCTAGACTATTTTTACTATTTTTGGCCAACATGCAATTTCAAGGTCACATTTAGGGTGGAGACCTACTGCGAGTGTAGAGAATTATCCCTCGGATGTGTATGCAAAGGTTCAAAGCAATAACTTTGACAGTGTTTGAGGAATGATGTTTTGAGTTATTTTGACTTTTGACACATAAATAATTTCTGAAATTGGACTGAAATGCAAGATCACTCTTGGGAGGTGGGATTTGTTACGACAGGAAACAACCCCTAAAACCTGTATGCAAGTCATCAAAGCATTATATACAAACGGCCCGGAGTTCGAGCCCCGCTGGAGCCATTACGATTGTGCACTTAGGCAAGGCATTTAAATTCCAAGTTGCCTCTTCTCTCTAGTTTAGTTTAAACAATATTGTATTCAAGAATGGTACATAACATAGGAATAGTTGCAATAGCACAGTTAGGATTGGGGAAAAAGTTACATAGTAACTTATTCGAATCCCTTTCCTTACGTATCCTCTTTTCTCTCCCTCGTGGCGATGGATTACATCAGGAATGAGGTCTCGCAAGTGATTAATATAAGTTGTAAGAACTTGTTTTGCAACCGAGCTAAAATAAATTTGTTTAAACTGTATAAGTAGATTTATTGGTGGAGGTTTTATTTTGGCTATAATGGCGACCAGTAATGATTCTGCCAAATCTGAACCTCGCCATTATCTAGGCTACCGTCAATATAAACAAAGTGAAAGCAAATGCGCAGCTTTCAAAAGGTCAATTTGACGGATATATATCTAAATCTCAGATGATCTCATTCCAAATAGAAATGTTCACCATGTTTATATGGTTTGTTCACCGTGTTTATATAGTTTGTTCACAGTGTTTATATAGTTTGTTCACCGTGTTTATATAGTTTGTTCACAGTGTTTATATAGTTTGTTCACAGTGTTTATATAGTTTGTTCACCGTGTTTATATAGTTTGTTCACCGTGTTTATATAATTTGTTCACCGTGTTTATATAGTTTGCTCACCGTGTTTATATAGTTTGTTCACCGTGTTTATATAGTTTGTTCACCGTGTTTATATAGTTTGTTCACCGTGTTTATATAGTTTGTTCACAGTGTTTATATAGTTTGTTCACCGTGTTTATATAGTTTGTTCACAGTGTTTATATAGTTTGATCACAGTGTTTATATAGTTTGTTCACCATGTTTATATAGTTTGTTCACCGTGTTTATATAGTTTGTTCACCGTGTTTATATAGTTTGTTCACGTGTTTATATAGTTTGTTCACTGTGTTTATATAGTTTGTTCACCGTGTTTATATAGTTTGTTCAGTGTTTATATAGTTTGTTCGCCGTGTTTATATAGTTTGTTCACCGTGTTTATATAGTTTGTTCACCGTGTTTATATAGTTTGTTCACCGTGTTTATATAGTTTGTTCACCGTGTTTATATAGTTTGTTCACCGTGTTTATATAGTTTGTTCACCATGTTTATATAGTTTGTTCACCATGTTTATATAGTTTGTTCACCGTGTTTATATAGTTTGTTCACCGTGTTTATTAGTTTATCTGCCAAGGGAGGTAATAGAAAAGCCAGTAGTAGCATAATATATGCCTACACTAACCTGCAATGTTACACTCCACATGGTTCCAAATTTAGATGCCAATGAAATCATATGTTATTAGAACATTTACCCCAACAATATAGCACTATAAAAATATATAAATATTGTAGTGTAAATTTACCAAAAAAATGTTTCTATAGAAACATGCATAAACAATAATAAAGATATATATGTAAAACAATTTACCAACATATCAACATAACATCACATATATCAGAGCAGGACAGTTCATATTAATGATTAGAATCGTTTCCCAGAAGATGACAATATGTTCTGTCTTGCAAAAAATTGGATTAACATTAAACAACAAAATCCTGCTAGTGCAATTCGAAATATTGCATAAATTATATATATACTGTATTGTGTAGCTTTGTTTCTGTGAAAGATTGCATATATATATATACTGTATTGTGTAGCATTGTTTCTGTGAAAGATTGCATATATATATATATATACTGTATTGTGTAGCATTGTTTCTGTGAAAGATTGCATATATATATATACTGTATTGTGTAGCATTGTTTCTGTGAAAGATTGCATATATATATATATACTGTATTGTGTAGCATTGTTTCTGTGAAAGATTGCATATATATATATACTGTATTGTGTAGCATTGTTTCTGTGAAAGATTGCATATATATTTTAGAGGTTATTAAACGGCTGCGGTGGGCCATTTGTGGATATTGGCGCACCCTATGGAGATATTGGCCCGAGGGCCAATATCGGATAGGTGCGCCAATATCCACAAATGGCCCACCGCAGCCGTTTAATAACTTCTTTATTGCATACCTTAACGGCCCCAGGGCCAATATCGGACAGGTGAGCCAATATCCATAAATGGCCCACCGCTATATTTTAAGGAGCTGTATATAATGCATTGCGTTTCAAAACATTATTTTTGTGATACAACCTGTGGTAATGTAGGCCTATGCACATGTTCAGGTAGTTTCTCCGTTTGCGTTGAGGCACCATTATAATATGTATGCATGTTTTTACTGTCTGATCTGGCAAATCGGTGACAAGGTTTTTCGCAAATTACGCATTTATTTCGTGATACACAAATAAAAGTTATACATCGTTTTAAGGCGCGCAAGGTCTGGTAACAGGAACATCTTAATATGTGCATCACGAAATAAATGCGTAACATGCGAAAAACCTTGTCAGCAGTTTGCCCGATTGGACAGTAGTGCTAGTGTAAATATATTATCGGACAGGCGCATATATCTGTCTAAGAAACAAGTGTGTGATAGAGGTTGTACGGATACGATACCTTTTTTAAAGCTATTTTCGAATATACTCCCTGGTTCTTTAACGTGCCCAGTGTATATTTATATTATAACACCAACACACGAAATGATTACCTGGGTTTCTAACCAGTCCACCTCTAGTTAATTATTGGGTGGGAAGTGTTTCTGAGAGTAATAAACAACAAATTGATCATGACACAAACTTTAATACTTTTTTAAAATTAATTTCATCCATGCATCTCAAAACTATGCACAGTACTTATATTAAATTTATTTGAACAATATGAGACAAAGGAGTTCATAGAACTACATACATTGTATTTTGTAGCCAACTTTCAAACTGGCGACGACGTATAGTTTACTTTAGGGCAATATTTACAGTCCCATTGAATGTGCAGTTTTTAAACAAACTTTCCGGATTGAATTTGTTGCGACTGACCTGTAAAGTACCATCATACTTATGAATTAATGGTAGATCAACCACCTGACCATAAGAAGATTCCTTTATTTCTTCATAAGCAGAAATACTTTGCAAGGCATTTTCTATTTCTTGAGACGCAGCAACTAATTCCTCATCATCATCATCGCCATTTTGGAAATCATTTACAACATCATGAACATTTGGGGTACTGTCTCCTCCAATATTTGCGGACAAACCGTTACTACCTCCACTAGCAGAGACCTTATGGAGCACATTAGACATATTGATTTGTTTTTTCATGCTAACAGTATTGTAACTGTTTAGACTCAACAGGTTTTTGTGTCCCGATATTTGCACCACCTCTGTAGGTGGCACATTTGCGTCCAACAACTTGCTCACGCAGGTTTTGCGGCCTGAATGATTCGTGTGTTTGCCTGACAGTCCAGCTTTGGTACTCATAACTTTGGCAAATTTTCCTATTGGATTTTTACCCATTGGGATACTAATGTACCACAATGAACCAGTGGGTTTGTCTGATCCATAAACAGGATTTTTACAGATATAAAATCTGGATGTAGCATCCCTCATGTCCTCTGGGCGCTTCTCAGCGTATAGCTTGTAAAGATTGACGGGGCAGTTTTCATCACCTGAAAAATACAGTTGTAAGTTTTGCATACCATTATACTGCAGACAGATCTAGAACGCTAGTCTACTCAGTGACGAATTAAAGCTATAAGACTTTTAAATATTTTAAGTGCTATTTTATTATATTATCTCTCTGGAATTTTACCAGGATATACTTTACATATGCTATGTTTTTAGAATCTACATAATCCATATGCATACAAATTGCATACGCTGTTATATTGAAAAGTTTCTATAGCTCCTATAATACCTGGTTGCTCAAATATCTTAGGCTGAAAGGCCCTAGTGTCAGCTGATTCGCCGCTTCTTGTTTTCGTCGCCCTCTCTGTGAATACAACATATTCTACGCCTTCGGATGTAGCCTTAAGCTCCAGGTCCCCCCACAGCATGGTGAGGTGTTCTTGTCTCCCCCGAAGACCGAAGTGCACTGTATTGTTGAGCCACATAGAGTTTAACAAACTCTCAGGATTTGCTGAAATGGAAATGTAAGTTGCTTAAATTAGGTATAAAAATAAAATTCATAACATAATTTTTAGATCTACCTTTATTTGCTTGTACCAATTAACAAGTTTAATTAGTAATTACCCCCCTCTGGCCTACGCACCTGTACGTTTCGTCATTATACTTAATGACGTCATGTCTCACGCGCCCGTTTGTAGGTAATGTCATTGTGTATTCATGTAGTTAAGTTGTGTATTGATGTACATGAAGCGTATTGTGATTGTTTCTAGTGTTTAAAACAGATAAATGTTTGTACTTTTGAGAAAATATAAATTGATCGAAGCTCAGTTGACCTGTGTAATTAGTTTCAATTATTAATGTCAAGGAACTAAGACACGAAAGTTAGTTTTAAACTTTCATACTGGGAACTGTTGTGTTATTTTATTATGTTTATGTGAATCGGATTTAATTACCGTTTCGGATGGAACATGACCTGGTTGATTCTAGTGGATTTACATCAAGAGGGACCATGGCAATGGGGTGAGAAGGAAATGGGTAAGTTATAGAATCTGTATGCACCTGTAGATCTAGATGTTATAGAATTTGTATGTGCAATATAATTAGGGACAATTTGTTTACATCTAGGCATTCTAGAGCTAGCTTGAAAAAGTCAGAAAATAAAACATAATTATAACAATTGCTAGTATAAACTTACCGCTGCCTAATAGTGACTTCTTGTACAGGATCTGCATCTCCTCGTCGGTAAACGGGTCGGCTCGGTTCTTTTTATTGCCCTTTCCTTCTTGCTTCAAACCCTTCCTCTTGCTGGCTAAGACGTCCCTGGAGTGCTTAAAAAGATGGTCTGTGGTTAGGCTGTGTCCATAGTGTTTGCCTCCAAGACAACGATTAACACCGCCTTGTATTGACTTTAAGGTGTCGGGTTCATACTCTTCTCCTTTTAAAGTTTTTATACCTAAAAACATCTGAGCCATCAGCATGTTTAATTCTTCAGGTGGTATCTCAGATAAATCGCGATGTTCACCAACAGATTTCAACCAGTCATACGCCCTATTCAGTCCAGTTTGAGTTGCAGCCTTTGTGTGTCCGTTTTTCATTTTCTCTACATAGCCGTATGTTTCTTCTGCTGTTATTTGCTTATTTCGCTCAGCAATTTTACCGTCAAGAGACAACAATCTGTCAGACAACGACTTTAGTGTTGCTTCGGCGGCCATGTTTACACAATGTAGTTACTATGTTGTTGCTACCTGTGACACGTGCTCGTGATTCTTTCTCGGCGCGTGCCGGGCCAATATCGAATATTGGCCCGGCACGCGCGGGCCAATATCGGATATTGGCCCGGCAGAGCCGAAAATCTAAATATATTGCCCGCGTCGACCAGATATTTTGCTTTTCTACCATTAAATGTGTTACTATTTATAGTAACGTATGCAATAATATATATACTGTATTGTGTAGCATTGTTTCTGTGAAAGATTGCATATATATATATATATACTGTATTGTGTAGCATTGTTTCTGTGAAAGATTGCATATATATATATATACTGTATTGTGTAGCATTGTTTCTGTGAAAGATTGCATATATATATATACTGTATTGTGTAGCATTGTTTCTGTGAAAGATTGCATATATATATATATATACTGTATTGTGTAGCATTGTTTCTGTGAAAGATTGCATATATATATATACTGTATTGTGTAGCATTGTTTCTGTGAAAGATTGCATATATATATATATACTGTATTGTGTAGCATTGTTTCTGTGAAAGATTGCATATATATATATACTGTATTGTGTAGCATTGTTTCTGTATAAGATTGCATATATATATATATATATATATACTGTATTGTGTAGCATTGTTTCTGTGAAAGATTGCATATATATATACTGTATTGTGTAGCATTGTTTCTGTGAAAGATTGCATATATATATATACTGTATTGTGTAGCATTGTTTCTGTGAAAGATTGCATATATATACTGTACAAATGATTCACGTAAATTCAATAAATCATAATTATATTTTGACTGCATAAATCATTTCATTGTATTGTGTTCGATTTAGATCAGGGCTCATCCTAGAAGATGCCATGGGTGAAATAGTCGCTCTTAGGACCGCCACACCGTCCCGGGGGGGCTAACTTCTCCATACATAAAACATAATTTAATTTTTTTTAAATAATGTTCATGCAAAATGTTGTCCAATAAACTACACTGGACATTGTAAAGCACGCATGAA
This sequence comes from Archivesica marissinica, assembly GCA_014843695.1. Taxonomy (NCBI): domain Eukaryota; kingdom Metazoa; phylum Mollusca; class Bivalvia; order Venerida; family Vesicomyidae; genus Archivesica; species Archivesica marissinica. The sequence continues at coordinate 89,124,110 of CM026387.1, forward strand.
CAGTGCAGTCATGCAGGCAATATCTCATCTGCCAACATTTCTGACCTAGGATGTGCCCGTCTATGATTTTAGTGGTGTAATCTCAAAGTATTACACACAGGTAGAACATTTTCTATGCACGTTAACCCTTCCCCTCATAGAAGCACCTCTTGACGCCATTACCAATACGACATACATTGACAACCCTTTCCCTCATAGAAGCACCTCTTGACGCCATTACCAATACGACATACATTGACAATGTAGTAGCCAAACCAATGTTCATAAACCCTTTCCCTCATAGAAGCACCTCTTGATGCCATTACCAATACGACATACATTGACAATGTAGTAGCCAAACCAATGTTCATAAACCCTTTCCCCCATAGAAGCACCTCTTGATGCCATTACCAATACGACATACATTGACAATGTAGTAGGCAAACCAATGTTCATAAACCCTTTCCCTCATAGAAGCACCTCTTGACACCATTACCAATACGACATACATTGACCAATGTAGTAGCCAAACCAATGTTCATAAACCCTTTCCCCCATAGAAGCACCTCTTGATGCCATTACCAATACGACATACATTGACAATGTAGTAGTCAATCCAATCCAGTGTGTCAGCAGACATCAGTAATATGTACATGCAGTGTGTCGGCAGACATCAGTAATATGTACATGCAGTGTGTCGGCAGACATCAGTAATATGTACATGCAGTGTGTCGGCAGACATCAGTAATATGTACATGCAGTGTGTCGGCAGACATCAGTAATATGTACATGCAGTGTGTCGGCAGACATCAGTAATATGTACATGCAGTGTGTCGGCAGACATCAGTAATATGTACATGCAGTGTGTCGGCAGACATCAGTAATATGTACATGCAGTGTGTCGGCAGACATCAGGAATGTACATGCAGTGTGTCGGCAGACATCAGTAATATGTACATGCAGTGCGTCGACAGACATCAGGAATGTACATGCAGTGAATCGGCAGGCATCTGTAGTATGTACACAGTGTGGAATGTCTGCAGAATTTTCCTTGGCAGTTCCTAAATCTTCTTCATCTTCCTGGCTGGCTCAACATTGTCATCATCTAACAATTATATTAAACTACATTGAGTTCTCACTATTCAAAAGAGATTCACAAGATTTCTATAAAATGGAGGTTCATTAGATTTCTATAAAGTGGAGATTCACAGGATTTCTATAAAATGGATTCATTAATTTCTATAAAGTGGAGTTTCAGAAGATTTCTATAAAATGGAGATTCACAAGAGTTCTATAAAATGGAGATTCATTAGATTTCTATAACATGGAAATTCACAAGATTTCTATAACATGGAAATTCATTAGATTTCTATAAAATGGAGGTTCATTAGATTTCTATAAAATGGAGTTTCACAAGATTTCTATAAAATGGAGTTTCAGAAGATTTCTATAACATGGAGATTAATTAGATTTCTATAACATGGAAATTCACAAGATTTCTATAACATGGAAATTCATTAGATTTCTATAAAATGGAGATTCACAAGATTTCTATAAAATGGAGATTCACAAGATTTCTATAACATGGAAATTCATTAGATTTCTATAAAATGGAGGTTCATTAGATTTCTATAAAATGGAGTTTCAGAATATTTCTATAACATGGAAATTCATTAGATTTCTATAAAATGGAGGTTCATTAGATTTCTATAAAATGGAAATTCACAAGATTTCTATAAAATGGAAATTCATTAGATTTCTATAAAATGGAGATTCACAAGATTTCTATAAAATGGAGATTCATTAGATTTCTATAACATGGAGTTTCATTAGATTTCTATAAAATGGAGGTTCATTAGATTTCTATAAAATGGAGTTTCAGAACATTTCTATAACATGGAGGTTCATTAGATTTCTATAAAATGGAGTTTCACAAGATTTCTATAAAATGGGGATTCACATAATTTCTATAAAATGGAGATTCATTAGATTTCTATAAAATGGAGATTCACATTATTTCTATAATAGAAGAACCTTGTCTGTTTCTTTTCTTTCTTTTTGACATAAATTTACAAAGAGTTTTTATAAAAATTTTAAATATCATTAACAAAGATCCAGAATAGAACCATCATTTCAATTTCAGCTACAAATAATATTACTGTCGCATGTTTGTAACCTTACCTTTATCTTCTTCCAAATCTTCAAGATTAAGCATCCGTCCCATCTGAGAGGTCACACTGTCATGTGACCCTGCACTCGACCATGTATTCCGTTTTTTCTGAGCTCCAGTGAACAAATCATCTTCAGAACCTGCACTGGACCATGTGTCTTGCCTTTTCTGAGAACCAAGACTTTCAGATAGTCTACCTCCTCTCCACGACTCTCTTGCTTCATCTGTTGAGAACTCTCGCTGACATTCAAAACTTGATGAGGAAGTTGAGCTTGTCCATGACTCTCTCCCAGAATCCCCAGTGGAGCTGGATGTGGATGCCACTGGTCCGGGTCTTTTTTTCGTCCTCATTTCAACAAACAAGTCCTCCTCAATGGAACTCTGTGAAGTTGTGTCTGATTTTCTTACTAATGCTCTAGGTTTGGTAAACTTTGCTTCATACAGGCTTTCATTTTCTTCAGCTACATCTGGCAAATCAATACTGGCTTGTCTAGTGATACAGCTACTCGATTTCTTTCTGACTACTTTCTTGACAAACACGTTATCACTATTAGTTCCATCACGAGCAGTGTCCCTTTGTTCAAGAGTGGCATCAATGTCCATATTAGTCAGCTCAGCTCCAGCTCCATAACTTCGAGACAGATCACCATTATCCTCTCCTGCTATATCAAAACTACCTCCATCTTTCATTTCAGCATCACTCATTTCGTCCTCCTCCACACCGCTGTCTTTTCTATGCAGGGCTAAAACCTGTTCTACTTCCATCATTACTTGGGCCCTTGGGCTGCCTGGGTTTGGCGAGCTACTCGTACTGCTACTATTGGTTTGACACAAAATCAAGGTCTTGTTGACGATTGTGTTCTATGTTTTTATTGTATTTTCCTTCTTCAAACGCCTTAAATATAAACAAAAGGAACAATGAAATGGTCGAGAGTCAATAGCTGGAGCAACTTAATGATTTAAACTTTATACAAGTCAATAGCTGGAGCAACTTAACGATATAAACTTTATACGAGTCAATAGCTGGAGCAACATAACGATTTAAACTTTATACGAGTCAATAGCTGGAGCAACTTAACAATTTAAACTTTATACGAGTCAATAGCCGGAGCAACTTAACAATTTAAACTTTATACAAGTCAATAGCTGGAGCAACTTAACAATTTAAACTTTATACAAGTCAATAGCTGGAGCAACTTAAAGATTTAAACTTAATACAATTCAATAGCTGGAGCAACTTAAAGATTTAAACTTTATGCAAGTCAATAGCGGAGCAACTTAAAGATTTAAACTTTATACGAGTCAATAGCTGGAGCAACTTAAAGATTTAAACTTTATACGAGTCAATAGCCGGAGCAACTTAACGATTTAAACTTAATACAATTCAATAGCTGGAGCAACTTAAAGATTTAAACTTTATACAAGTCAATAGCTGGAGCAACTTAAAGATTTAAACTTAATACGAGTCAATAGCTGGAGCAACTTAACGATTTAAACTTATACAAGTCAATAGCTGGAGCAACTTAAAGATTTAAACTTAATACAATTCAATAGCTGGAGCAACTTAAAGATTTAAACTTTATACGAGTCAATAGCTGGAGCAACTTAAAGATTTAAACTTTAGACGAGTCAAGTTGTAGGAAAACGACATTAATCAGTTTAATCATATTTTATTGCAAATCAATAGTTAATGTTATGCACAGAACGATACAATACATAGTATGAAAATGCAAATGGTTTGGGCCACAAGTTTTGACAACATTAGATAACGGCCAGCACCAGATAATCAGTAGTGGACTGGAAAACAAATAACTTGTGAATGGTAGAATGATAAACTTGGAATCAAATGAATAGCCTATCCAATGTGTGTTTGGACTGCTTTCCTGACCCATTCAAACTTCTGATCACAGCATACCCTCAAAACACTACGATTCCTTTACACATGTCTAGGCATTTAAATTCCACGTTGCCTCTTCTCTCTCCCTCGTGGCGATGGATTCCATCAGGAATGAGGTCTCGAGAGTGATTTATATAAGTTGAAATAACTTGTTTCGCAATCGAGCTAAAATAAATTTGTATAAAAAAAGTGTAAATCTAAAACCTTAATTTAACGATTAACACAAAAGCATGATGAACAATTGAGCAGCCACCTTGACTAAGCAGCCATTTTTCAATACTCCCTTGGCTGGCTGCCAGGTTTGACTGTATAACCGACTGTTATGCAACATAATAATTCCCATACCTGGTATTGTCTGATTCTATCATTTTTCAGCCTTTGTTCATATCCTAGCAACTTCATCACCTTCATATGATTTTCTGAAGATATAAATGTAACAACTGATAATAAAAGTACGTCACACCACTTAGACAGACGGATCTGTAGTCCAGTGGTAACACGCTGGACTGGTAATCCAGGGATCGCAGGTTCGATCCCCCGTCTGACCATAATAAAATTAACAGTCTTTCAAATGGGACGTTACACCAAGGTCTCATGTCGGTGCTGTACACCGTGCACGTAAAAGAACCAGAGGAGACTCTGGAATGCGTCGCTGTCTGTATCATTGCACTATCCTCCAAAACTCTAAAATGACTAATCTCTTCAGGAGACGACGCTCATATGGGCAACCGGTAGCGACTATAATGTTATGTTATATTTCGGGTTTTACGCCTGCATCAGCACCATTTTGGGATATATCGCCGGCGGGCAGTTTACCTAACAACACCTTTCCTGGGCAGGCTCCAGCGGATAACCAGTACTTGGGTGCACCAACCTCCGTAAGAAACTGCCAACTTTTTCATATAAATGAGACACGGCCTGAGCGGGGCTCGAACCCGTGACCACCAGTGATGATAGGTTACAGTGGTATACAAGTCAACGACCTTAACCACTCGACCATGGAGGCGGGCTAGGTAGCAACTATAAATAAACGTAAAACACACACCACTTACGCCAAATATGCCATAAACACGGGTAAGATAACCTTGGACAGAAAATGATGTTAAAAAGGCTGTAAATCTGCATATAAAACATCCAAACTGAATGAGATTATTATAATTGTGCATAACTATGCATCATAATGATGCTTCATGCCATGAGTTGTGAACAACCAATGAGATGCTTTAGATATGAAGCGTGGACAAGCTATGTTATAAAAATGATCTACAGGCCGTAAATCCACACAGAAAACCATCCAAACATAACATGATCATAATATGTACAACTAGACACAATACTGATGCTTCCGGCCAAGTTTGATGAACATCCAATAGGGGTTTTGGTTAGTAAGGGCAAATAAGGTAAAGTCAGACGGACAGTAACTGCTTTAAGTCTTAACCCCAGTAGAACTAAATGGATAACCCCATAAAACAGCCAACATAACCCAATAAAACAATTTTTAACCACACAACACACTGAAAGAAATACCCCATAATGTATATTGGGTGTGTACGGACAGATGACAACGGTAAAAACAATATTTCACCCCCTGATTGGGTACACATAATTAGTGACTGTGTCAATGTCACACCCTTATCCCTAAACTCCTGTCCCATACACAATGTCACACCCTTATCCCTAAACTCCTGTCCCATACACATCATTTAAATGATCAACGATTATCTATATTCGTATATGCATAGGACTTAGGCCGAAAACTATCTAAAATGCAAACTATTGGACTGTGCGCGGTGCGTAGCGCGTAGCTCCGGGCACAGCACCAATATTTAACATTTTGGTCCAGTTTGAGGCCTATATATTACTTATAACACAAGCGTATATAATTATCAAGATCTTATTAATTAAAATGTCGTAACATTACGTATATGATTTAATGTAATACTCCGACCTTTGGACAGCAGTTCAATATTGATAATAATGGACTGCCAGTAAAAAGGTATGACGTCACGATTGTATTTGAAGGAACGTTGAAATATGTCTATTTTGAAGTCTATATGTCATAAACAAACATGCCAATATTGTCGTATAGTAAGTAATTCTATCCAAATGTAATGGACTATATATTTTTCTTTTATCTTAGACCACGAGACTGGATTAAATGCCACGGAATATCAACGTGAATTGATCAATTGTTATTGAGGTATCCCTCACAAACAATTCCTATTTTTTGTTTCGTTAGGTTTTTGCCATACAGGGTTGATAGCTTAGACTGACAATTTGATCTGTGTAACATCCACTTGGTGTCTGTTCCGAGGAGTGTATCACAGCTGTGGCGATATCTTGTTGGTAGAGTTTGACTCTATCACTTGAAATATACTCTGTAATGCAGCCCTTGGAAGCAGATTATATTTGGAGTGTTCTAACTTGCCATAAATTGACCAGCATATATTTGTCTCTGAATGTTTATATGCCTAAGTTATTATTTCAATTAACGTTTAAATGCTATTCTTCCGTGAAGATGGAATAAAAGGCATGTGAACCATTCCTACAGGTGAAAGGATTGAGTAATAGATACCGATTCAATCGGATTGGTACATACATGTATACGCTGTCATATTGATATATATGAAAGATACAATTTAGTTACTTCTGCATAACACGCAACATTATAATATTGGTGTTTTAGATATGTATATACTTACTCTATGCCCATCAAACATCAATTACCTATGTAAATTGTACTACATAGTTACTCATTTGCTTGTACTGGATCCGAGTATACACCACATAATATATATTTATTTTTTTTAAATTGAATTCTAGAAAAATCTTTAATGCTGCATGTAAAATTCTAGATCCTTTCCTGTTATGATACTTATATACTTACCCAATACACTACTATGTTACTCATTTACAGATGTAAATACTACATAATGACATTGTTTTACCGGATTCGAGAATATTTCCTATAAAGTTTTCGAACCTAATCCCAGACAAAAACCTTAATGATTCACGTACAATTCTGGATCATTTCCGGTTTTGATACTTATATACTTACCCAATACTCTAGTATGTTACTCATTTACGGATGTAAATACTACATGATGACATTGTATTACCGCATTCGAGTATATTTCCTATACAGTTTTCGAACCTAATCTCATTCATGCACTACAGTGTGGTCGGACATTTTCCTGGATCCTTTCATTACAACTACATACACTTATGCCCAAGCTTTGTTATTTTTCTAAACGATCGTTTCCATCATGGATTCATGTTTATCTTTCATTTGTAAAGCAAAATGGAAACCTTAATATGTTCATATAATGTCCGCGGGCTTGCAAACACCAAGAAGCGACTGCAAATATTCCAGTGGTTAAAAAGCAAAAAAATGTCAATATGCCTCTTACAGGAAACTCATTCTACTAAAGAATCATTTGGAAAATGGAAATCAGAATGGAAAGGTGAGGCATATTTTAGCGGAACAAAACACAATAGTGAAGGTGTCGCAATTCTTATTAATGAAGCATACCCATGCGTAATCACAAACTTTGAAGAAATAATAAACGGTCGAATAATTTCACTGGAACTAAAAATAAAAGAACTTCAATTCACTTTAATCAATATTTATGGACCAAATACAGATGACCAACACTTTTATAAAGTGCTAGAAAAATACTTGTTAGAAAATAATGATAAAAATGTTTTAATGGGCGGTGATTTTAATACAATATTAGATGTTGACAAAGATAAGAAAAACGGTCGAAAGGATACGCATCTTAAATGTAGGCAAACAATTTATGACGTTATAAAACAAAACAATTTGGTAGATATTTGGAGACATTTAAATCATTCTGTTTCTCAATTTACATGGCATTCAAATACGAATCCACCAATATTCAGCAGACTGGATTATTTCCTAATGTCGGAGTACCTATGTAATTTTGTTAAAGAATCTGTGATAATTCCAAGTTTTAAATCTGATCATTCAATAGTTGTTCTAAACATGGAGATATTTAATCAAAATAGAGGAAAGGGATATTTTAAGATTAATAACAGTTTGATATTAGATGATGACTACCAATTGATTATCAAAAAAAGTATTATCGAAACTTCTACATTTAATAAAAATGCAAACCCCAATACACTATGGGAAATTATAAAAGGAAATATTAGAAATGAATCGATAAAATATGCAACAGCTAAAAAACAACAACAGTGTAAACAAGAACTTAAACTGAGGAAAACAATAGAAGAATTAGAACATAAACTAGCTGATGATAATACAAACACCGACAATTTAAGAGAACGATTAAATGAAACACATGACCTGCTTAACAATATACTTGAACAAAGAATAAATGGACTTATGATAAGAGCAAAAGCTATTCATATTGAATCTAACGAATATAATACAAAATATTTTGCTAATTTAGAAATACGGCACGCTGAGCAAAAGAATATCACTGCACTTAACGTTTCCAATAAAATTATAACTGATCCAACCACAATTCTAGAAGAGGAAAGGATATTTTATAAAAACTTATATAAACACAAACAAACAGCTGCTTCATGTCTCAACTTCTTTAATGAAACAGTAACTAAATTAGAATTAGATGATTCGCGACAGTGTGATGGCCTTTTAGCAGAGTTTTGAATGTTCCCAAGCACTATATGAAATGAAAAATAACAAAAGCCCTGGTTCCGATGGTTTAACAGTTGAATTTTACAAAATATTCTGGAAACATTTAAAGGAATACTATATTAAATCGATAAACTTCTCTTTTCAACAAGGTGAATTAAGCAACATGCAAAAACAGGGCATACTAACACTCTTACCAAAATCAGGAAAAGACTCGCAACTTCTGTCAAATTGGCGGCCTATTAGTCTCCTCAATGTAGACTATAAAATAGCGACTAAAACTATTTCAAATAGAATTAAAAAGGTTTTGCATAAAATAATAGGTCCTGAACAAACCGGCTTCATGAAAGGTCGCTATATAGGCGAAAATGTTAGACTGATATTTGAAATCATTGAATATGCTGACGAAAATGATCTCCCTTGTCTGCTCTTCTTCTCGGATTACGAAAAAGCATTTGACAGTCTTGACCACGCGTTCATATTCAAGTGTTTAAATCACCTAAAATTTGGAGAATCCTTGACTAATTGGGTTCGCTTGTTCTACAATCAGTCAACTAGCGTCATCATCAACAATGGTAATATGTCTGAAGCTTTTCCAATTGAAAGAGGTGTACGACAAGGATGTCCATTGTCATCTTCTCTCTTCATTATATGTATGGAACTACTATCAAACTTCATTACAAACGATAATACAGTAGTTGGAATAAAAATAAGAAATAAAGAACTAAAACAAACCCTGTTTGCGGATGATGCGACATACATTAACAATGGTCAAAAAGAATCTTTTGAACGCCTAATTATGATTATCAAAGAATATGGTAAGGAGTCAGGATTAAATTTAAATGTTTCAAAATCAAAAGTATTGCGTTCAGGCTCTTTAAAAACTTCAAATATAAAATACAGTGTAGAAACATCTTTTATTTGGACGTCAGAATCCGCTAAAACTTTAGGAATGAACTTCTTTAATGACAAGGAAAGAAATATAAAAAATAACCTAGAACAAAAACTACTAGAGTTCAGAAATTGTTTAAAACAGTGGCAACATAGAAAGCTAACTTTAATGGGAAAAGTTATGATAATAAAAACGTTTGCTTTACCAAAGCTTGTATATCCATTCACTGTGCTCCCTAACCCTGAACCTGAAGTCGTAACAGCGATAATAAAATCAATATATTGTTTTATTTGGGATAATAAACCAGATAAAATAAAAAGAAACGTACTGATACAAAATTTTGAAAAAGGAGGATTAAAGCTTACGGATGTAAGAACATTTTTGTATTCAATAAAAGCATGCTGGGTAAAAAGAATACTGAATACTCAAAACAAAGGACTTTGGAAAATATTTTATGATAAAATTCTAAATAAGTATGGAGGTGATTTTATATTTGAATGTAATTTATCTACAAAGGATATTTCGGATATCTGTGGTAACAACTATTTCCTAAAGGATGTATTGACAGCATGGTTTAAAGTAGTCTCCGACTTCAATAAACAGTCAAAACATGATGGAATTAATGAACATACAATTTGGAATAACTCACTTGTGAAAATAGATGGCAAAATAATTTGTTTCCAGACTTGGTTCGATAAAGGTATACGCTTTATAGAACAACTTTTTGACTTTCGAACTAATAAGTTTTTAACCTTCAATGAAGCAAAAAATATATTTAATATGGAGGAGCGTGACTTTCTAAAATACCACCAGGTCATAAGCAATATACCATCTAACATAAAATCGAATTTAAACATTTATATGCTAATGCAAAACAGAAAAGAAACTATTGTTCAAAAAGTAAAAAACTCTAAGAACACAAATCAATTACTATACAAAATACAAATGGATAATATGAATAGGGAAACATTAAAATCTGAAGACAAATGGTCAATGCTCCTACATGAGCGAAATCTCCCATGGAAAAATATCTATAGTGTTCCACTCGCGGCAACTATAGATACAACGCTAAGATGTTTTCAATATAAATTTTTAATGCGGTTGATGCCAACAAATAAATATTTGTATAAATGCAAGTTAAGTACTACAAACCTGTGCGACTTTTGTAATATGCATGTTGAAAGTATTGAGCATATTTTCTGGGAATGCCCACCTATACAACATTTTTGGAAAAGACTAAGTGATCTATTAAAATCAAAAGGATTGTGTGTCGAGTTCAATTTTAAAGATATATGTTTTGGTAAAACAGATAGAAAAGGAAATGATACCATTGTAACAAATTTCATAATAATTTTAAGCACATTTTATATTATACGAATGAAATACAGAAATTTAACACCCTGTATTGCACATTTTTATAAGTATTTAAGCTTAAGAATAACTTTAGAAAGGGAAATCGCACTAATGAATGATAAATTAGAAAAACACAACATAAAGTGGTCTAGATTTATTTGAACATATTGTTTTCTAAGACAACTGTTACAAATGAATCTTTCAGATGGAAACGATCAACCCCCCCCCATTTTAGTTCTCTCTTTTCCCCATTTCTACATCACTCTCCAAAACAAAACAATACCTATTATAAACATAAAATGCGAATATGCATGATATAAACAAGTTATCATAATAATACTGTAAAAGTATTGACCTTGCATCACATATGTGAATGTATAACTATTCATGTCAATTGTATATATATAGCGATATCACTTATATGTATGTTGTACATTATATGTCTATAACTGGAAATAAAAGGGGTTACCCGCTAGGGGCCTCAAAATGAAAAAAAAAAAAAAGTACAAACAATAGGATTTTCAAACTTTTCATAATACAAAGCCTGTAAAACAGATAAGGAATCAGAGAAAATGATATATTGAACATAGTGTGATTCCACTGCAAGATCTAGAGCGAGATCTATGGCCTTCAGTTCGGCAGAGAAAATTGAGGACTTGTTTGGAAGTCTACATTTCAGATTTTTATTCCCAAAGATTGCTGCTGACGCAACAGTGTCACCAGCTTTTGAACCATCTGTGTATATGGCTTTGAAGTCAGAATAAAATTCCCTGATTTCATAATATTTTGTTTGAAACTGGCTCCTGTCTGTAATAGACTTTTTATCAGAAGTGAGATCAAAGCGAAACTCGGCAGTTTTAAGGGTCCAAGGAGGAGAATCTGGGATTTTATACTGTGCAATAGATTTCATGTCAATATGTAGGTCATCTAGACATTGTTCCATGCGTATACCTAGTGGGGCAATAGCTCTCGTTTTTCTTTGAAACTGCACTTTAAATTGGGGTTGAAAGACCACTTTGTGAGCTGGGTTTAGAGGATTTGACTTGAGTTTCAGTAGGTATTGAAGAGCTAGCTTCTGTCGTCTAGCATACAGAGAGGGTTCATTTGCTTCAGCATAAAGACTTTTAACAGGGGAAGTTCTGAAAGCTCCAAGGACCAATCGCAGACCTTGATTATGTATAGGATCAAGTATTTTCAGGTACGATTTTCGTGCAGATCCGTAAATTATCGAACCATAATCCAGCTTAGAGCGAACCAATGACCGATAGAGCCGTAGAAGTACTTTTCTATCAGCTCCCCAATCGGAATGTGCCACAACCTTTAAAATATTTAGAGCTTTTTGACATTTCTTTTTTAAATTATTGATATGAGGAATGAATGAGAGTTTTTTTATCAAAGATAACACCTAAAAATTTGTATTCTGGGACTACTTCTACACATGAGCCATCCAGGTAAATTTCTGGGTCTGGATGAAGTCCACGTAGATTACAAAAATGCATACATTTAGTTTTTGATTTAGAAAATTTAAAACCATTTTCATCCGACCAAGTCTGAAGTTTATTCAGACCTTGCTGGAGTTGGCGTTCTATTATGTTCATATTACTAGACCTGAAGCAAATAACAAAATCATCTACATAAAGGGAGCACTCAACCCCTGGATTTATTGATTGAACAATATTGTTTATCTTAATACTAAACAATGTAACGGACAAAATACAACCCTGTGGTACACCCATCTGCTGTTCCCGAGCATCTGATAGGGTATTACAAACACGAACACGAAAAAGTCTTTCATTTAAAAATGCAGAAATAAATAATGGAAGGCGTCCTCTGAGGTCAAAGTCGTGAAGATCTTTTAAAATGCCATATTTCCAGGTTGTGTCATAAGCACTCTCAAGGTCGAAAAATACTGAAGCAACATGTTGTTTATTGACAAAGCCCTCTCTTATAGTTTCGAAACGAACTAGATGATCCAGTGTGCTTCGCTGCTGACGAAAGCCACTCTGGACATTAACAATTAAATGATTTGATTCGCAAAACCATACAAGCCGGTTGTTTACCATTCTTTCCATAGTTTTACATATACAACTTGTTAACGCTATGGGTCTATAGTTGTTTGGATCCTTTTTATCCTTATCTGGTTTTGGTATTGGGATGACTAAAGCCTCCCTCCAAGATGTAGGAAACTCACCAGTTTGCCATATAGAATTAAACATGTCCAATAAGATAAAGAGGGAGGAGCTAGGTAGATGTTTTAAGAATTGATAGTGGATTTTATCTGGACCTGGGGATGTATCATGTGCTTTTGACAAAGCAGACTTGAGTTCTTTAAGATTAAATAGTTTGTTGTAATGTTCTTTGTTCTTTGAATTGAAGTTTAGTTTTTTCTTTTCTTTAGTGTCTTTGAATTTCTGAAATTTTGTGAATAATTATTTGCTAATGATTTTTGTGCAAATGTTTCTGCTAAGGTGTTTGAAATTTCCAGAGGTGTGGTGATTTGTTTGTTGTTTACAGTGAGGTGGTTAATAGGTGAAGTACCTTTGCCATTAATTTTTCTTATCATGTCCCAAGTTTTCTTAGTTGTTGTTCTGTTATTTAGTCTTGAGATGTATTGTTTCCAACATTTGCGTTTGCTGCTTTGTATTGTACGTCGTGCTTTTGCTCTATATATGCGAATGTTGTTTAAATTTTCTGTGGTGGGTCTCAAATTGAATTTTCTTATGGCTGATTTCCTATTTTGGATGGCTTTCTTACAATCATCATCATACCAGGGTTTGTATGGTCTCTTTGGATTAGGTGAAGTCTGAGGTATGGATTGTTCTGCTGCTTTTATTAGTAATGTAGTGAATAGCTGTGTTTGATCACGACAATCCTTGAATGTTTCATATGAAATTGTTTGTTCACAAAGTTGGTGGAATTTAGTCCAATTTGCTTTAGAAAGTTTCCATCTTCTGGGTTGACTATAAGCTGTTGGCTGATTTTCAGATATGAGGATGGGGAAGTGGTCGCTTCCGTGGAGATCATCATCGACTTTCCATGAGAAATCTGGAAGTATGACTGGGCTACATAGTGTAAGATCTATTGCAGAATAGGATCCTGTTCCTGGGTGTAAATATGTTTTGGAAGATGGATCGTTCATGTAAGAAAGAGAATTATCAGAGATGAAATTCTCTATCTGGAGACTTCTTTGATTTGTATTATTACAACCCCAGATGATGTTATGTGCATTGAAATCACCTATTAGAATATATGGAGTGGGTAATTGTATTATAAGATCATTCAGCCTATGTTCTTCAAGTGGTTTACTTGGGGGAAGATATAGTGAACACAGTGTGATAGTGCTATGTAATGACAGTCTTACAGCAACAGCTTGTAAGTTTGTATTTAACAGTAATTCCTTATGTGGAACACTATTATTGACGATGATAGATACCCCACCCTGGGCTTTATCACCTTCACTGTATATTTGATTGAAAATGGTGTGATGTTTTATAGAAATTGTATCATTTTGTTTCAAAAATGTTTCTTGAAGGCATAACGCAGCAGGTTTATGTTCTTGCACTAAAAGAGAAAGCTCTGCAAAATTAGATTTTAAACCTCGACAATTCCACTGGATAATTCTATTGGCCATTATGGAGAGATTAATTATTAAAAATACTATACCGATATTTACATAATTATTATTCATAGATAAAATATAAAGTTAAAAATATATTAAGTGGCATCCTGTCACGACTGGAGGTTCTTGCTCCAGCCACCCTCGCCATCGTGCCAGGTCATAGACTCGGACTTGTCCGAGTCTGATGCCTCGCCCTCCAGATTGTCATCGTCCGTGTCCAAATCCGAGTATCTATTGCTTGTAGACACTGGACTGGACAATGTGTGGTTATCTGACTGTTTATCTGATTGCATAGGTTTATTTTTCTGCTGTCTGGAAGTGACAGCAGATTGCTTTTTTGTTGAAGTTGATGCTTGTTGAGTTGTAGAGTCTTTAGTAGGTTTTGGTTGTGATGAAGTTGATGTTGTTTTTGGTTGAATGTGTTTTTCTTGTGTATTGTTGTTTCGAGTGTTTTTTGTTGTTGGATTCTTGTGTATGTTTGTTTTTGCTTGTTTTTGTTTGTCTGCTGTAGGTTTAGGTGTGTGTGGTGTATTTTGATTTGTAAGCATAGGTTTAGGTGTTTGTGGTGTATTTTGATTTGTAAGCTGGTCAAGATGAGAAGAACTGTCAGAACCAGGGAATAACTGCATTATTTCTGTTTTTTGTCTGGAAAGATTTGGCAAAGTTTGGTTAACAAGTTTTTGCAAGTTTTGCATTCAACAGAAGCTGTTTTAGCAACACTCGCATAGCTTGGCTGATTTTCGGATTTGTATCGAGATTCATAAATCTTTCTTGCATCCTGGAATGAAATGTTTTCCGAATATTTGATCTTAACAATTTCTTTTTCTTTTTTCCAGGAGTCAGTCTTTAGAATTGGATATATGATCAGCGCCACAATTGGCGCATTTATTTGTGTTGGGGCAGTTGTTCTCTTGATGTTGTGGAGCAGTCTCAGCTCACTTGGAGCATACAGACTCGTTCCGACACCTATCCTCATGATGACCATACTTCTGGCATTTAAAGCATCTAAGAGGGTTAGGTACATATATGTCGACGGTGACAATCTGGTAGCCGACTTTGATACGTGACGGGATGACTGGTGTGTCACATGTAATTATATATGTGTTTGTGGGTTTTATTTCGTTGTTACGTTTTACAGATATTCTCTTCACGTCAATGATCCCTTGACTTGACAAACCTTCTTTGATCTCATCCAAAGAGCAGGAAGATAATTCCCTGCACCTGATGACACCTTTGGATGAGTTCAAAGATTTGTGGGGACTGACCTTCACAGAATGTCCAAAGAAGGTGTTCGTTGATAATAAATTCTGAGATTGAGCTTTTGAATTAATTTCAACCAAAAGACTTCCATTTCGAAGACTTTTAACAGATTTAGGTGTACCTAGGATAGATTTCATTTGCTTTTCAATGACGAAAGGGGAAATTTTTGTGATAGGTTTTGAACTGTCTACAGCCTCAATGAGAATGAAGCGAGGGAAGTTCACTCTCTGTTGTTCAACAGAATCATCATCGGATTCACTTAGTGCACGCTTGGCTTTTTTTTGAGTGGAACTCATAATAGTAATATATAGTTCATCGTCAATGCTCCCCACCCGTCTCAGAGCCCAACAAGGGGACATGATCTGGGGAAATCCATCACAGATCATGACAGGGATACATCAATGATATACTCAGAATGAAAGGACTAGACTGGACAAGTGTATTCCCACAGAAGGTCCTACCAAGTTTAGACTATCCTTGGGAGGTTACACAAGTCAATCAAACATCAAACTTTCACCCGATTAGCCCATGAGCCACCGCCTTCTAGGGCATCAAAAAGAAGACAATGAAAGAGTATAAATATTTAGAGAATCAATATTTGTTTTCAAGACAAATTTTGAAAATATGTGTTTAAGATTAAAGATGCCCTAGGGCTCGGCATGACCAGCCGATTGATCAAGGACGGGCTTTCCTGACCTCCCGTTTAACCCAACTTAAGGCCGAAGTGGTGTGTTGTGGAAACAGGGTATTATTTGCCAACACTGATTCTACTCAACCACCAGGATCCTCTCATCAGGCGACACAGGTCACCGCCCACGGCAAACATAAAACTCCTGTCCCATACACAATGTCACACCCTTATCCCTAAACTCCTGTCCCATACACAATGTCACACCCTTATCCATAAACTCCTGTCTCATACACAATGTCACACCCTTATCCATAAACTCCTGTCCCATACACAACGTCACACCCTTATCCCTAAACTCCTGTCCCATACACAATGTCACACCCTTATCCATAACTCCTGTCCATTACACAATGTCACACCCTTATCCATAAACTCCTGTCCCATACACAGGTCACACCTTATCCATAAACTCCTGTCCAATACACAATGTCACACCCTTATTCCATACAACTCCTGTCCCATACACATGTCCAACCTTATCCATAAAACCTCCGTCCCGCCACCCAATGCTACACCTGTCCCAAAAACTCTTGTTCAAACCATACAACAATGTCACACCTTATCCATAAACTCCTGTCCCATTACACAAGGTCCACAACCTGTACAATTACCCTTATAAAACGCCTGTCCCAACACATGGCACACCCTTAACATAAAACTCCTGTCCCATACACAATGTCACACCCTTATCCCTAAACTCCTGTCCCATACACAATGTCACACCCTTATCCATAAACTCCTGTCTCATACACAATGTCACACCCTTATCCATAAACTCCTGTCCCATACACAACGTCACACCCTTATCCCTAAACTCCTGTCCCATACACAATGTCACACCCTTATCCATAAACTCCTGTCCCATACACAATGTCACACCCTTATCCATAAACTCCTGTCCCATACACAATGTCACACCCTTATCCATAAACTCCTGTCCCATACACAATGTCACACCCTTATCCCTAAACTCCTGTCCCATACACCATGTCACACCCTTATCCATAAACTCCTGTCCCGCACACAATGCTACACCCTTATCCCTAAACTCCTGTACCATACACAATGTCACACCTGTATCCATAAACTCCTGTCCCATACACAATGTCACACCCTTATCCATAAACTCCTGTCCCATACACAATGTCACACCCATATCCATAAACTCCTGTCCCATACACAATTTCACACCCTTATCCATAAACTCTTGCCCCATACACAATGTCACACCCTTATCCATAAACTCCTGTCCCATACACAATGCCACACCCATATCCATAAACTCCTGTCCCATACACAATGTCACACCCTTATCCATAAACTCTTGCCCCATACACAACGTCACACCCTTATCCATAAACTCCTGCCCCATACACAATGTCACACCCTTATCCATAAACTCCTGTCCCATACACAATGTCACACCCTTATCCCTAAACTCCTGCCCCATACACAATGTCACACCCTTATCCATATACTCCTGTCCCATACACAATGTCACACCCTTATCCCTAAACTCCTGTCCCATACACAATGTCACACCCTTATCCATAAACTCCTGCCTCATACACAATGTCACACCCGTATCCATAAACTCCTGCCTCATACACAATGTCACACCCTTATCCATAAACTCCTGCCTCATACACAATGTCTCACCCGTGTCCATAAACTCCTGCCTCATACACAGTCACACCCTTATCCCTAAACTCCTGCCTCATACACAATGTCATACCCTTATCCATAAACTCCTGCCTCATACACAATGTCACACCCTTATCCATAAACTCCTGCCTCATACACAATGTCACACCCTTATCCATAAACTCCTTCCTCATACACAATGTCACACCCATATCCATAAACTCCTGTCCCATACACAATGTCACACCCTTATCCATAAACTCCTGTCCCATACACAATGTCACACCCTTATCCCTAAACTCCTGTCCCATACACAATGTCACACCCTTATCCATATACTCCTGCCTCATACACAATGTCACACCCATATCCATAAACTCCTGCCTCATACACAATGTCACACCCATATCCATAAACTCCTGTCCCATACACAATGTCACACCCTTATCCCTAAACTCCTGTCCCATACACAATGTCACACCCTTATCCCTAAACTCCTGTCCCATACACAATGTCACACCCTTATCCATATACTCCTGTCCCATACACAATGTCACACCCTTATCCATAAACTCCTGCCTCATACACAATGTCACACCCTTATCCCTAAACTCCTGTCCCATACACAATGTCACACCCTTATCCCTAAACTCCTGCCTCATACACAATGTCACACCCTTATCCATAAACTCCTGTCCCATACACAACGTCACACCCGTATCCATAAACTCGTGCCTCATACACAATGTCACACCCTTATCCATAAACTCCTGTCCCATACACAACGTCACACCCTTATCCATAAACTCCTGTCCCATACACAACGTCACACCCTTATCAATAAACTCCTGTCCCATACACAATGTCACACCCATATCCCTAAACTCCTTCCTCATACACAATGTCACACCCTTATCCCTAAACTCCTGTCCCATACACAATGTCACACCCGTATCCCTAAACTCCTGCCTCATACACAACGTCACACCCGTATCCATAAACTCCTGCCTCATACACAATGTCACACCCTTATCCATAAACTCCTGCCTCATACACAATGTCACACCCTTATCCATAAACTCCTGCCTCATACACAATGTCACACCCTTATCCATAAACTCCTGTCCCATACACAATGTCACACCCTTATCTATAAACTCCTGCCTCATACACAATGTCACACCCTTATCCATAAACTCCTGCCTCATACACAATGTCACACCCTTATCCATAAACTCCTGCCTCATACACAATGTCACACCCTTATCCATAAACTCCTGCCTCATACACAATGTCACACCCTTATCCATAAACTCCTGCCTCATACACAATGTCACACCCGTATCCATAAACTCCTGCCTCATACACAATGTCACACCCTTATCCATAAACTCCTGTCCCATACACAATGTCACACCCTTATCCCTAAATTCCTGCCTCATACACAATGTTACCATTATTTCTATACCTCTTACAAGTCTGTACGTTCTTGCATCATTGTATTCAATTGGAAGTCCCCCAATTTTGATATGCCTTAAGGCCTCGTTATAATATTTCATCGACTCCTCCAGGTGACCTTGACCTTCAGCTGAAACATACAAGGTCACAATTATGTTTGATAGTTAAGGGCAGCATTATTGGCTACATTTAGCTTATTATCAAACTTGTCTGAGATCATGTGCCCACACGCATTCTCTGCATGTTTCATTAGGTCATGACGTCTTGACGTGATATCTGTGAATAACAAGTAAATTATTTATACAGTACCGGTGTGATAGGAAATCTCCCATCTGAACCCCCCCCCCCTCTTATTTATACACATTTATTTTAGCTCGATTGCGAAACAAGTTCATGTAACTTATATTAATCACTCTTGAGACCTCATTCCTGATGGAATCCATCGCCACGAGGGAGAGAGAAGATGCATGTGGAATTTAAATGCCTTGCCTAAGGGCACAATCGTAACGGAACTCCGGGCCTTTCGCACATGAAGCGAATGCGCTACCACTGGGCTATCACGATTCCACAAATACACAAGGCTATAAATATTCCTACCCCACAACGCCTGGGAAATCCCCTCCCCAAGCACTGTACATCTATACGTGTATGTATATAGAGTGGGGGGATGAGTATTTCCCAGCAGACTGACCCTGGATATTCTACCCCCATTCCTGTACATCTATACGTGTATGTATATAGTGTGAGTGGGCGAGGGGGGTATTTCCCAGCAGGTCAACCTGGAAATTCTATCCCAAACCAAGTGGATGCCC
Organism: Archivesica marissinica; assembly: GCA_014843695.1. NCBI lineage: Eukaryota > Metazoa > Mollusca > Bivalvia > Venerida > Vesicomyidae > Archivesica > Archivesica marissinica. Next base: position 89,144,527 of record CM026387.1, read on the forward strand.
CCTCTTCTAAGGCAGTTTGGGTTCTCCCCCAGAAAATATAAACTTGAGGAAGCCAAATGGTGTATTCTAAGGACCCTGGAGGAACATCTATTGTCTATTTTGGACCAAATAATTGATATTATCAACTCAGTTAATGAGAAATATATGGTCCCCAAGACACATGTACTGCATTAGTATTCAAGCTTTACAGATCAGGGTAAATCATCCCAATGCATAATAATAGCCTGTGACATCCGCCTCAACAAGAAAAGTTGGTAAAATTAACAAATTCTTCCCGGTGCAAATATGGAATTAAAACAATGAATACAGCTGTACATGCTAACGGGGAGAGATAGAGCAGTAATTCTCTACACCCCTGGACATGTTTGTACAGCTGTACATGCTAACGGGGAGAGATAAGCAGTAATTCTCTACACCCCTGGACACGTTTGTACAGCTGTACATGCTAACGGGGGGAGATAAAGCAGTAATTCTATACACCCCTGGACACGTTTGTACAGCTGTACATGCTAACGGGGGGAGATAAAGCAGTAATTCTATACACCCCTGGACACGTTTGTACAGCTGTACATGCTAACGGGGAGAGATAAAGCAGTAATTCTATACACCCCTGGACACGTTTGTACAGCTGTACATGCTAACGGGGGGAGATAAAGCAGTAATTCTCTACACCCCTGGACACGTTTGTACAGCTGTACATGCTAACGGGGGGAGATAAAGCAGTAATTCTATACACCCCTGGACACGTTTGTACAGCTGTACATGCTAACGGGGAGAGATAAAGCAGTAATTCTATACACCAGTCTTCACGAAACTTTGCCAGAGTTTGTCTGACACCGGTCAGACAAATGATTAAAATGCACTTAAACTTTCAATATATTTTGTCTGACATGTCAGGCGGTCCTACGGATTTTGGGAAGACTGATACACCCCTGGACACGTTTGGGTAGACTGATACACCCCTGGACACGTTTGGGTAGACTGATACACCCCTGGACATGTTTGGGTAGACTGATACACCCCTGGACACGTTTGGGAAGACTGATACACCCCTGGACACGTTTGGGTAGACTGATACACCCCTGGACACGTCTGGGTGAGCATATAGCATGTGACAGGATCAATTAGTTTATACAAATTTATCTTAGCTCGATTGCGAAAAGTTCTTACAACTTATATTAATCACTCTCCTGATGGAATCCATCGCCACGAGAAAGAGAGAAGAGGCAACGTGGAATTTTAATGCCTTGCCTATGAGCACAATCGTAACGGCTCCAGCAGGGCTCGAAATCCGGGCATTTCGCACCTGAAGTGACGCGATACCACTGCACTATCACGATACAAGTAACATGTGTAAATTGTAATCGAATATGAATGTACGACTGTTTACGACGGACATGGGTGTATGGCAGAACTTGTGCCATGAAATGAATACATAATGGATTCACTTAGAAACCGTTGACAACTGGCTCACTGCATGTACTTTGGGTAATAAGTGGTACTTTGTAATTACTAGTGTATTGGGTTTGCATTGCTACATACAGGTAATTCATCACCAATTATTGACATGCAAGCCTTTATAAATCTGTGTTATTAATTTTTCATTATAATTACTTTCCAGGTTGTTTCTAATCCTGCTAATTTGAGGCATTTGACTATGCTAGAACATGAATATTCATCAATTTGAGGCATTTGACTATGCTAGAACATGAATATTCATCAATTTGAGGCATTTAACTATGCTAGAACATGAATATTCATCAATTTGAGGCATTTAACTATGCTAGAACATGAATATTCATCAATTTGAGGCATTTAACTATGCTAGAACATGAATATTCATCAATTTGAGGCATTTAACTATGCTAGAACATGAATATTCATCAATTGGAGGCATTTAACTATGCTAGAACATGAATATTCATCAATTGGAGGCATTTAACTATGCTAGAACATGAATATTCCTCAATTTGAGGCATTTGACTACACTAGAACATGAATATTCATCAATTCGAGGCATTTGACTACACTAGAACATGAATATACATCAATTTGAGGCATTTGACTATGCTAGAACATGAATATTCATCAATTCGAGGCATTTGACTACACTAGAACATGAATATACATCAATTTGAGGCATTTGACTACACTAGAACATGAATATACAGCAATTTGAGGCATTTGACTACACTAGAACATGAATATACATCAATTTGAGGCATTTGACTACACTAGAACATGAATATACATCAATTTGAGGCATTTGACTACACTAGAACATGAATATACATCAATTTGAGGCATTTGACTACACTAGAACATGAATATACAGCAATTTGAGGCATTTGACTACACTAGAACATGAATATACAGCAATTTGAGGCATTTGACTACACTAGAACATGAATATACATCAATTTGAGGCATTTGACTACACTAGAACATGAATATACATCAATTTGAGGCATTTGACTACACTAGAACATGAATATACAGCAATTTGAGGCATTTGACTACACTAGAACATGAATATACACCAACGGGAAGTATTGGCAGATGTTCTAAACATATCTTGGTACTATATTAATTAGTCAGAAACGATATTATCTAATGCATATTAATTTAAAGCCAAAAATAGAGAATTAAACTTCCCCCACACAGACGCACTATTAATCATATTGAAAATTATGAAATTAACCTTGTTATGGACGAATATTGCAAAAATAATGTACCATTACTTAACCCTTTCTCTCATAGAAGCAAATCTTGATGCCAATACCACATACATTGACAATGTAGTAGGCAAACCAATGTTCATAATAAAGGCCAGAATTTCATGTAGTCCCAGTAATATCTATGGAGGTGGGGATAGATATGGCGACTACTTATCCACTGCATGATAGCTAAATGGCTGTCGTTTGTATGGAGATATAATAGTATATTAACATAACTCTCTATGTAGTCCCAGTAATATCTATGGAAGTGGGATAGATATGGTGACTACTTATCCACTGCATGATAGCTAAATGGCTGTCGTTTGTATGGAGATATAATAGTATATTAACATAAATCTCTATGTAGTCCCAGTAATATCTATGGAGGTGGGATAGATATGGTGACTACTTATCCACTGCATGATAGCTAAATGGCTGTCGTTTGTATGGAGATATAATAGTATATTAACATAAATCTCTATGAAGTCCCAGTAATATCTATGGAGGTGGGATAGATATTGCCACTACTTATCCACTGCATGATAGCTAAATGGCTGTCATTTGTATGGAGATATAATAGTATATTAACCTAAATCTCTATGAAGTCCCAGTAATATCTAAGGAGGTGGGATAGATATGGCCACTACTTATACACTGCATGATAGCTAAATGGCTGTCGTTTGTATGGAGATATAATAGTATATTAACCTAAATCTCATGTAGTCCCAGTAATATCTATGGAAGAGAGGTAGATATGGTGACTACTTATACACTGCATGATAGCTAAATGGTTGTCGTTTGTATGGAGATATAATAGTATATTAACCTAAATCTCTATGTAGTCCCAGTAATATCTATGGAGGTGGGATAGATATGGTGACTATTTATCCACTGCATGATAGCTAAATGGCTGTCGTTTGTATGGAGATTTAATAGTATATTAACCTAAATCTCTATGAAGTTCCAGTAATATCTATGGAGGTGGGATAGATATGACGACTACTTATCCACTGCATGATAGCTAAATGGCTGTCGTTTGTATGGAGATATAATAGTATATCAACCTAAATCTCATGTAGTCCCAGTAATATCTATGGAGGTGGGATAGATATGGTGACTACTTATCCACTGCATGATAGCTAAATGGCTGTCGTTTGTATGGAGATATAATAGTATATTACCTAAATCTCTATGAAGGAAAGGGATAAAGCTATTATTTATGAGAAACAGTAAGAACATATCTTACAATCCATATCCTTCTGCTTCTTCTTGCCAATCTTCAGATGGTAATGAGCCACTCTCTCCACAGCCAATGTTACCTCAATATGTGGCGACACATATAAATTCTTCACAATTTTCAAAACGTTTTTCCCATCTGTCAAAGCCTTCTCCAGCAGTTCTTGCATATAGTAGACCTCGCCCCTGTTACGCAGAGTTCCTGCCTGGCTTGGCATCATTTCGCACTTCATCCGTTTGTTGTTTCCAACTGAAAGTAAAACACGTCCATATAAAATGGTTACAATGTATGCAAGTAGTGAAACGTCATACCCAGGTACCATTATGTTATATGTTATATTTCGGGTTTTATGCCTGCATCAGCACCATTTTGGGCTATATCGCCGGCGGGCAGTTTACCTAACAACACCTTTCCTGGGCAGGCTCCAGCGGTTAACCAGTACTTGGGTGCACCAACCTCCGTAAGAAACTGCCAACTTTTTCATATACATGAGACACGGCCTGAGCGGGGCTCGAACCCGTGACCATCAGTGATGATAGGTTACAGTGGTATGCAAGTCAGCGACCATAACCACTCGACCACGGAGGTGGACTTTATACCCAGGTACCAATGGTCGATGACAAATTACAAAACACTATAAAATGTGCATGATTTATACAACAAGTTTTACTCACGACATAAATACAACATTGTTCTTTACAACCAATTAGTGAACAATCATCCTGATTAAGCTTCGTAAAACGAGCGGCCATATCAGGGCTCAAGCTAGACTCCAAATTTTGGGAGAAGTCACTTCTACCTCCAGATGATTCAAGGAGAAGTGAGAAAATTTAAGGAGAAGTGGGGAGACTTTTGATTGACTGCAAATAGTGAAAACGTATTTAGTCGAGGTTTGCAGGATAATCATTGTAGGAACCATTGTATGTAGAAACGCTGCAGGGCATTCACTAGACTGAAAGTGAAAGAGTCAATGACCCTTGAGGTCAAATCTCAAATGTGTCAAGCTGTATATTTCAAGAGTCAATAATATTACGCATGTTGGTACTTTCCATACAGGTAACTTTTTCCAGATCATATAATTACCTCTAGGCCAATGTGTGTCTTTGGTGCAACCAGACCTAATTTTTTTTATCACAATTAGAAAAAACATTGATTACATTGCCAAGTTGTGTTTAGGAAATATGATATTTTGTACACGTCGCAATTACAATAAGTACATTAAATATCTTAAAAAGTATCAGAATTATTATATATCGATGCAGCAGAGTCTTAGAGAGTTTGAATCAAAAACGTTTACGTTTAGTAAAGTCCTAGAGTGGTGGAACCTATGCTCGGCGTAAATCCTACATATCATGGCCTATAAAAAAAGTTAAATGCACTTGCCGTATATTATTATTTTCTTAAGTCGTGAACACAACTTTCATAAAATTGTTGTTGAAAATTTTAGCTTCATTACGTAACAATGCGCCTAAATACAGCTATCGCAACGGCACCTGTTTTCATGGGGAACTAGATACATTAGGGCACCTATGCACGGCGTACATGAATTTTTTTATCTATGCATGGGTAAATGTTGAATATATTATTTTGACTTAGTAACATCAATAACTAACAATATTACAACTCATAAGAAACTTTTTTCTGGTTATTTGTACATTTTTTTCCAATCCGGATAGCTACCTGAAATGCTCATAAACTGCACCATTTCGGTGGAAAAAAAGTTCCCAACAAGTTGTCTGTTTATATTCGGCTACTGAATCAGTCAGGTAACAGTTGCATTAGGCTACCGGTACGCACAACGGAATGCTATTGAACCATGCTTCAACTCTGTTAACGAAAATAGGTTAAAACTATTTAAATATTTAAAATACAGATGTAAATGGAAAAAATACGCCGAGCATAGGAATACGCCGAGCATAGGTTCCACCACTCTACTTAAATGTCATAATGCTACAGCAGTGTTAAAGTTCATGTGTTTCTTGTTCACAATATGTTGTAAATGTACTGGTATGTGATGTACAGGATGTCCGATTAGCGCAATTGTTAGCAAGCTTGCTTCTCACCAATGCAACCCGGGTTCAATCCTCGGACTTGGAAATATGGTGCGGTGGTCGCCAGATCGGACAGGTGGGTTTTCTCCGAGTACTCCGGTTTCCTCCGTACATGTACTGGTACATGTTGTAAATGTATTGATAGGTGTTGTAAATGTACTGGTAGGTGTTGTAAATGTACTGGTAGATGTTGTAAATGTACTGGTACATGTTGTAAATGTATTGGTAGGTGTTGTAAATGTACTGGTAGGTGTTGTAAATGTATTGGTAGGTGTTGTAAATGTACTGGTACATATTGTAAATGTACTGGTAGGTGTTGTAAATGTACTGGTAGGTGTTGTAAATGTACTGGTAGGTGTTGTAAATGTACTGGTAGGTGTTGTAAATGTACTGGTAGGTGTTGTAAATGTACTGGTAGGTGTTGTAAATGTATTGGTAGGTGTTGTAAATGTACTGGTACATGTTGTAAATGTACTGGTAGGTGTTGTAAATGTACTGGTAGGTGTTGTAAATGTACTGGTAGGTGTTGTAAATGTACTGGTACATATTGTAAATGTACTGGTAGGTGTTGTAAATGTACTGGTAGGTGTTGTAAATGTACTGGTAGGTGTTGTAAATGTACTGGTAGGTGTTGTAAATGTACTGGTAGGTGTTGTAAATGTACTGGAATGTGTTGTAAATGTACTGGTAGGTGTTGTAAATGTACTGGTACATGTTGTAAATGTACTGGTAGGTGTTGTAAATGTACTGGTAGGTGTTGTAAATGTACTGGTAGGTGTTGTAAATGTACTGGTAGGTGTTGTAAATGTACTGGTAGGTGTTGTAAATGTACTGGTAGGTGTTGTATATGTACTGGTAGGTGTTGTAAATGTACTGGTAGGTGTTGTAAATGTACTGGTAGGTGTTGTAAATGTACTGGTAGGTGTTGTAAATGTACTGGTAGGTGTTGTAAATGTACTGGTAGGTGTTGTTTATATATGATTTATATAAGGAAAACATCTTCATGCTAGCTAGTTTTGTGTTAGATGGTTATTTGTTTCAAATAATTGATCGTTGGTTTCAGCAAAAGTATCTTAAAAGCATGTTGCCAGCAATTTTACACAACTACAAAAGTCAAAAGTTTATGGGAGCTAATGCATTTAATAATCTGGACTTCCATTTATTCAGGGCTCGAATTTAGCACTCGCACACTCGCATTTTGTGAGTAGAAATACAAAAATATGAGTTGAACTTTCTGGCACTAGCAAAATTTTGCGAGTTAAATTTAAAACCTGTGAAATGTACAATTTACGTTCCTGTTTGCCTACTTTCGTTTTCTGATTGTAAACACACATAAAACTATGACGTAGAACACAACTGTTTGACTGGTTTTTGGCGTGGGTTTTTTGAATATCCGAGTCAATAAAAAATCCAGTCTACATAATTTTTCTAGCAGTAGATATTCCAAGATGAAATGTTCAAAATAACCAATTTTTTAATGTCGGTAACAGTGGTGAGAGGAGGCAACAATCGCAAGTGCATGTACCCGAGTCTAGTTGGGCGATTCTGCCCTTACAATTTGCCCATCTCCAAAATCAATAAAAAGTGAACGTTGAGACGAAGCGTGATGAAACAGCCAGCATTCAATTCACCATATTCCGACAGTCGGACCCAGTAGATCTATTTGAAAAATAAAATGACATTTTATAAAAAATTGGGAGAATAATTCAACTATTGCGAGTTGACAATTTGCCAGTGCACAAAAAAGTTAAATTCTAACCCTGTTTATTCACATCGCGTTAAGTTGGAAAATACTTTTTGAGGATAGACTAACTAACAGTAATGGTTGTGTGGTGCAGTAATGGTTGTGTGGTGGAGTAATGGTTGTGTGGTGGAGTAATGGTTGTGTGGTGGAGTAATGGTTGTGTGGTACAGTAATTGTTGTGTGGTGTAGTAATGGTTGTGTGGTACAGTAATGGTTGTGTGGTGCAGTAATGGTTGTGAGGTGCAGTAATGGTTGTGTGGTGTAGTAATGGTTGTGTGGTGCAGTAATGGTGGTGCAGTAATGGTTGTGTGGTGCAGTAATGGTTGTATGGTGCAGTAATGGTTGTGTAGTGGAGTAATGGTTGTGTGGTGCAGTAATGTTGTGTGGTGCAGTAATGGTTGGTGGTGGAGTAATGGTTGTGTGGTGCAGTAATGGTTGTGTGGTGGAGTAATGGTTGTGTGGTGTAGTAATGGTTGTGTGGTGTAGTAATGGTTGTGTGGTGGAGTAATGGTTGTGTGGTGTAGTAATGGTTGTGTGGTGGAGTAATGGTTGTGTGGTACAGTAATGGTTGTGTGGTGCAGTAATGGTTGTGTGGTGCAGTAATGGTTGTGTGGTGCAGTAATGGTTGTGTGGTGCAGTAATGGTTGTGTGGTGCAGTAATGGTTGTGTGGTGCAGTAATGGTTGTGTGGTGCAGTAATGGTTGTGTGGTGCAGTAATGGTTGTGTGGTGCAGTAATGGTTGTGTGGTGGAGTAATGGTTGTGTGGTGCAGTAATGGTTGTGTGGTGGAGTAATGGTTGTGTGGTGCAGTAATGGTTGTGTGGTACAGTAATGGTTGTGTGGTGCAGTAATGGTTGTGTGGTGCAGTAATGGTTGTGTGGTGCAGTAATGGTTGTGTGGTGCAGTAATGGTTGTGTGGTGCAGTAATGGTTGTGTGGTGTAGTAATGGTTGTGTGGTGGAGTAATGGTTGTGTGGTGCAGTAATGGTTGTGTGGTACAGTAATGGTTGTGTGGTGCAGTAATGGTTGTGTGGTACAGTAATGGTTGTGTGGTGCAGTAATGGTTGTGTGGTGCAGTAATGGTTGTGTGGTACAGTAATGGTTGTGTGGTGCAGTAATGGTTGTGTGGTACAGTAATGGTTGTGTGGTGCAGTAATGGTTGTGTGGTGCAGTACTGGTTGTGTGGTGTAGTAATGGTTGTGTGGTACAGTAATGGTTGTGTGGTGCAGTAATGGTTGTGTGGTGCAGTAATGGTTGTGTGGTACAGTAATGGTTGTGTGGTGCAGTAATGGTTGTGTGGTACAGTAATGGTTGTGTGGTGTAGTAATGGTTGTGTGGTGTAGTAATGGTTGTGTGGTGCAGTAATGGTTGTGTGGTGGAGTAATGGTTGTGTGGTACAGTAATGGTTGTGTGGTACAGTAATGGTTGTATGGTGCAGTAATGGTTGTGTGGTGCAGTAATGGTTGTGTGGTGTAGTAATGGTTGTGTGGTGGAGTAATGGTTGTGTGGTACAGTAATGGTTGTGTGGTGGAGTAATGGTTGTGTGGTACAGTAATGGTTGTGTGGTACAGTAATGGTTGTGTGGTGCAGTAATGGTTGTGTGGTACAGTAATGGTTGTGTGGTACAGTAATGGTTGTGTGGTACAGTAATGATTGTGTGGTGCAGTAATGGTTGTGTGGTGGAGTAATGGTTGTGTGGTGGAGTAATGGTTGTGTGGTACAGTAATGGTTGTATGGTGCAGTAATGGTTGTGTGGTACAGTAATGATTGTATGGTGGAGTAATGGTTGTGTGGTACAGTAATGGTTGTGTGGTACAGTAATGGTTGTGTGGTACAATAATGGTTGTGTGGTACAGTAATGGTTGTGTGGTACAATAATGGTTGTGTGGTACAGTAATGGTTGTGTGGTACAGTAATGGTTGTGCGGTACAGTAATGGTTGTGTGGTACAGTAATGGTTGTGTGGTACAGTAATGGTTGTGTGGTACAGTAATGGTTGTATGGTGCAGTAATGGTTGTGTGGTACAGTAATGGTTGTGTGGTTGTGTGGTACAGTAATGGTTGTGTGGTACAGTAATGGTTGTATGGTGCAGTAATGGTTGTATGGTGCAGTAATGGTTGTATGGTGCAGTAATGGTTGTGTGGTACAGTAATGGTTGTATGGTGCAGTAATGGTTGTGTGGTACAGTAATGGTTGTGTGGTACAGTAATGGTTGTGTGGTACAGTAATGGTTGTGTGGTACAGTAATGGTTGTGTGGTGCAGTAATGGTTGTGTGGTACAGTAATGGTTGTGTGGTACAGTAATGGTTGTGTGGTGTAGTAATGGTTGTGTGGTGTAGTAATGGTTGTGTGGTGGAGTAATGGTTGTGTGGTGTAGTAATGGTTGTGTGGTGGAGTAATGGTTGTGTTACAGTAATGGTTGTTTGGTGCAGTAATGGTTGTGTGGTGCAGTAATGGTTGTGTGGTGCAGTAATGGTTGTGTGGTGCAGTAATGGTTGTGTGGTGCAGTAATGGTTGTGTGGTACAGTAATGGTTGTGTGGTGCAGTAATGGTTGTGTGGTGCAGTAATGGTTGTGTGGTGCAGTAATTGTTGTGTGGTGCAGTAATGGTTGTGTGGTGCAGTAATGGTTGTGTGGTGGAGTAATGGTTGTGTGGTGTAGTAATGGTTGTGTGGTACAGTAATGGTTGTGTGGTGCAGTAATGGTTGTGTGGTACAGTAATGGTTGTATGGTGGAGTAATGGTTGTGTGGTACAGTAATGGTTGTGTGGTACAGTAATGGTTGTGTGGTACAGTAATGGTTGTGTGGTACAGTAATGGTTGTGTGGTACAGTAATGGTTGTGTGGTACAGTAATGGTTGTGTGGTACAGTAATGGTTGTGTGGTACAGTAATGGTTGTGTGGTACAGTAATGGTTGTGTGGTACAGTAATGGTTGTGTGGTGCAGTAATGGTTGTGTGGTGCAGTAATGGTTGTGTGGTACAGTAATGGTTGTGTGGTTGTGTGGTACAGTAATGGTTGTGTGGTACAGTAATGGTTGTATGGTGCAGTAATGGTTGTGTGGTGCAGTAATGGTTGTGTGGTGCAGTAATGGTTGTGTGGTACAGTAATGGTTGTGTGGTGCAGTAATGGTTGTGTGGTACAGTAATGGTTGTGTGGTACAGTAATGGTTGTGTGGTACAGTAATGGTTGTGTGGTACAGTAATGGTTGTGTGGTGGAGTAATGGTTGTGTGGTACAGTAATGGTTGTGTGGTACAGTAATGGTTGTGTGGTGCAGTAATGGTTGTGTGGTGCAGTAATGGTTGTGTGGTACAGTAATGGTTGTGTGGTACAGTAATGGTTGTGTGGTGCAGTAATGGTTGTGTGGTGGAGTAATGGTTGTGTGGTACAGTAATGGTTGTGTGGTACAGTAATGGTTGTGTGGTACAGTAATGGTTGTGTGGTGCAGTAATGGTTGTGTGGTACAGTAATGGTTGTGTGGTACAGTAATGGTTGTGTGGTGTAGTAATGGTTATGTGGTACAGTAATGGTTGTGTGGTGTAGTAATGGTTGTGTGGTGTAGTAATGGTTGTGTGGTGTAGTAATGGTTGTGTGGTGTAGTAATGGTTGTGTGGTACAGTAATGATTGTGTGGTGCAGTAATTGTTGTGTGGTGCAGTAATGGTTGTGTGGTGGTGTAATGGTTGTGTGGTGCAGTAATGGTTGTGTGGTGGAGTAATGGTTGTGTGGTGCAGTAATGGTTGTGTGGTGCAGTAATGGTTGTGTGGTGGAGTAATGGTTGTGTGGTGCAGTAATGGTTGTGTGGTGCAGTAATGGTTGTGTGGTGCAGTAATGGTTGTGTGGTGCAGTAATGGTTGTGTGGTGCAGTAATGGTTGTGTGGTGCAGTAATGGTTGTGTGGTGCAGTAATGGTTGTGTGGTGCAGTAATGGTTGTGTGGTGCAGTAATGGTTGTGTGGTGCAGTAATGGTTGTGTGGTGCAGTAATGGTTGTGTGGTGCAGTAATGGTTGTGTGGTACAGTAATGGTTGTGTGGTGCAGTAATGGTTGTGTGGTGCAGTAATGGTTGTGTGGTGCAGTAATGGTTGTGTGGTACAGTAATGGTTGTGTGGTGCAGTAATGGTTGTGTGGTGCAGTAATGGTTGTGTGGTGCAGTAATGGTTGTGTGGTGCAGTAATGGTTGTGTGGTGCAGTAATGGTTGTGTGGTGCAGTAATGGTTGTGTGGTGCAGTAATGGTTGTGTGGTGCAGTAATGGTTGTGTGGTGCAGTAATGGTTGTGTGGTGTAGTAATGGTTGTGTGGTGCAGTAATGGTTGTGTGGTGCAGTAATGGTTGTGTGGTGGAGTAATGGTTAGTAGTATAGAGAGTGTGTCCAGCGCACCCCCCCTCCCACTCCCCCCCGACACGCTACTCTCTATACTACTACGACCTCTTTTTATGTAAAAAACACACACCCTGAGGAGGGGTCCTAAAAATAAAAAAAATAAAAAAATAAAAAAAATAAAGTATAAAAATAATTTTACCCTTAAACTTTATGTCGGGGTCTGAGCCGACCTCCTTTATTTTACTTTTATTTTTGTTATTCTATGTAGTCTTTTTTTATTTTATTGTACCGTAAACTTTATGTCGGGGTCTGAGCCGACCTCCTTTATTTTACTTTTATTTTTGTTATTCTATGTAGTCTTTTTTTTTATTTGTACCGTAAACTTTATGTCGGGGTCTGAGCCGACCTCCTTTATTTCACTTTTATTTTATATAATATTATGTAGTATATTTTTATTTTATTGTACCCTAAACTTTATGTAGGGGTCTGGGAGAACGGAAGAAAGATATAAAAGATCTAAAACTCAGTAATCTGTAATTCTTGTTCATAAAAACTACCTTTAATTTCTTCATCTTTTAAATCATTTATTTTATAAGTAACAGGATTCGTTTTTAAAACTTCTCCAATTACAAATATTTCTCTAGTCCAACGAGTAGTATAACCCTTTTCAAATTTACCTTTCATTTTTGCTATTCTTACTCTATCTCCAACTTTAAATTTAGCCTTTTTAGTTTTTTCACTTTCTTCTGGATATAAATTTTTATACACTGTTAATTCATTTTCTAATTTACTTGCTTCAATAGGTGTCATTTTAATAGAAGAATGAACTGTATTGTTATAATCTATAACTAAATCATCTAATATATTATAATATTTAGTAGTTTCATGAGCAGTAAAATATTTATACATATGTTGTTTCATAGTTCCTATCCACCTTTCTACAACACTAGATTTCTCTTCATTTTCTGTATGGTATAATTCTATTTCATTTTCTTTCAATAATTCTTTAACATATTTATTTCTAAACTCACTTCCCTTATCACTCCATATAAAAGCAGGCTTTCTCCCCAATGAAAATAGTTTTTTAAATGCCTCTTGTACTACTATTCCTGTTTTATTTTTTAAAGGAATTAACCAACCATATTTACTAAACACATCTATAACTGCTAATAAATATTTATAGTGTTTATTTTGTTTAGAATATGGTTGCATATCAACTAAATCAACAGCCCATGTTTGATCTATTGAATTAACATAAACACGTCTTTTAGGAAAATATTTTATAACTCTATGATGTAATTCGTCTGCTAATTTATTTGTTATACCGCCTATAAATCTATTTTTGTTAGATCCGCACTCAGAACATTTACCTTTTAACATTTGTCTATTATTAGTTGTTGTTACTTGTTTGACTGAATCATTTTCAGTATGCTTTTTACAACGTAAACAATATATTTTTGGATGCTCCATTTTTAAATAAATAAAATTGTTTTCTTAAAAATGATTGAAGGAAAAGTTTGTACAAAATGTAATGAATACAAGTTACTAAGTGAATATTACAAAGCAAAAGATAAACCGATGGGGGTTAAATGTGCATGTAAACAATGTAATAAGCCTATAAAACAAAATCATTATCAAAATAACAAAGAAAAATATAAACAATCTTATCAAGAATTTATACTTAGAAATCCTAATTATCAACAAGGATATTACTTAGAAAGAAAACAATAAAGAATATATCTAATTCAAAATGTTCCCCCTTAAAAATGAGACCACAAAAGTCCAAATCGTTTAAGAATATTATTACTGAAACTGTTATTGATGATATAGATGAAACTGATATAACTAAATATATTAACTTATTAAAAGATAAGATAGTTATTAATCAATTTCCACTTAAAATAAAATTAACATTAACATGTGAATTTAGTACACCTATTGCATTTAATATTATTGAAACTCACTACTCTCATCCTGCTCAAGTTATTCAAACAGAAAATAATTTAACTGTATTCTATGATGATCTAATAGATAAGTTTAATGCTTGGATAGATGCTTATCAAGAAAATGGTAGTGGACATAATTTTCTTAGAATAAAAAGTACAATAGTAAAACAATATAAATATAAATACCAAAAGGCTTCATCTTATATTCCTTTACTATTTAAATCAAATAATATTATTAATGTTCAAAATACAAAAGATAATAAATGTTTTCTTTGGGCTATATTATCAAAGTTATATCCTGCTTCCAAAGATAAACAAAGAGTAACAAAATATATCCCTTATGAAGATCAAATTAATATGAAAGGAATTGAATATCCTGTAAGAATAAAAGACATTTCAAAAGTAGAAAAACAAAATAATCTATGTATAAATGTATTTGCTTTAAAAGATCAAATAAATAAACATTCTTTATATCCTGTTTATATTTCAAATATTAAAAGTGAAAATATTATTGACTTATTATACATAGAAAATAATGAAGATAGTCATTATTGTTTAATTAAAGATTTAGATAGTTTTAGGTACAACAGTAAACATAAACAATATACTTGTAGAAACTGTTTGCAAGGATTTCAAAAGAAAGAAACATTAGAAAAACATAAAGAAATTTGTTTAAATCATAAACATTGTAATATTATAATGCCAAAGGAAGGAAAAAATATTCTTAAATTTGAAAATTATCATTATTCTTCTAAACTACCTATTAGTATATATTGTGATTTTGAATCAAACAATATTCCTATAGAAACATCTCAACCAAATCCTGATAAATCTTATACAAATCAAATATTTAAACAAGAAATAAATAGTTATGGAATTTATATTAAATCACATTATCCTAATATCTATAAATCAGAATATATTTCATATATTGGAAATGATGCAAAAGAAAAATATGTTAAAGAGATAGTTAAAATTTATAACAAGATTAATTATCAGATGTATTTAAATGAAAAGAAAAAACCAATATTAACTAAGGAACAGGAAAATGAATTTCAAGAAGCAACAATATGTTATATATGTGAAAATGAATTTGAAGAATTAACATCTTGTCCTGATTGTAAAGAAGAATTTATCTGTTTTAATTGTCAGAAACATAAAATAAGAGAACATAATCATCTAAATGGTCAATATAGAGGTGCAGCTTGTATTTCTTGCAATTCTAAAGAAGGAAAGTCTTCTAAACTAATACCTGTATTTTTTCATAATGGATCTAATTATGATTTCCACTTTATTATAGAGGAACTTATGAAATATGAAGATGAATATAATAAAGTTTCAGTATTAGCCAAGAATTCAGAAGAATATATTTCAATAGAATATGGATCAACATTTAAAAAATTAAGATTCTTAGATTCTTATAGATTCTTTCAAAAAGGTTTATCTGATGTCGCAAAATCATTAAAGGAATTTCCTATTTTAGAAAGTGAATTTAAAGATTCTAGTTTATTAAAACAAAAAGGTATTTATCCTTATGAATATGTAGATTCTATAAAAAAATTAAATGATAAGAAATTACCTAGTAAAGATAATTGGTTTTCTGCTTTAAAACAAGAAGATATTACAGATGAAGAATATCAACATGCTCAAACTGTTTGGGATTATTATAAATGTAAAACTTTAAAGGATTATCATAGTTTATATTTAAAAACAGATGTTCTTTTATTAGCAGATGCTTTTGAACAGTTTAGAGATTTCTTTTTAATGAATCATCAAATAGATCCTTGTTATTGTTTCTCAGCTCCTGGATTAACATGGCAATGTGGTTTAAAATATACAAGGGTAAAATTATATTTATTAACTGATTATGCTATGTTATTAATGTTTGAAAAAGGAATAAGAGGAGGATTTTCTGGAGTTTTAGGTCCTAGACATGTAAAAGCTTTTAACAAACATACAAATAACTATCATGATAATGGAAATAGAATATTAGACGAAAATGAATTTCAACAATGTTTAAAGATATTAAAAAATGGAGGAAACTTAAAAGATTTTCTAAAAGAAAAATATTTATTATATCTTGATGCTAACAATCTTTACGGATGGGCAATGTCACAAAAATTACCAACTAAAGATTTTAAATGGGAAGAAGATCCTGAATATTATAAGAATATCCCTGAAGGAAGAGGATGTTTAGTTGAATGTAATTTAGAATATCCAAATAATTGTAAATTAAAAACTAGAAATTATCCATTAGCTCCTGAACATTTAGCAGCTAAAGAAGAAATGCTATCCGGTTATCAATTGAATCTTTTAGAAAGACAAAATACAAAATTAGGAAAAGAAGAAAAACTATTTCTAACATTATATGATAAAAATAAATATATTGTACATAATTCAATATTAAAAGAATATATAAATTTAGGATTGAAAGTTACTAAAGTTTATAGAACAATATCTTTTGAAGAAAGTGATTGGTTAAAAAAATATATTGAGTTCAATACTGAACAAAGAAAGAAATCTAAAACAGATTTCGAAAAAGACTTATGGAAGTTAATGAATAATTCTTTCTATGGTAAAACTATGGAAAATATTAGAGATAGATGTGGAATAATATTATGTAATAATGAAAAAGTGATAAAAACTTTTATTAGTAAACCGAATTTTAAAGATTCAATTATATTCAATGAGAATCTTGTTGCAATTTTAAATAATATTACATCTATTAAGTTTAATAAACCGATATATCTAGGGCAAGTTATTTTAGATTATTCAAAACAGTTAATGTATAAATTTTATTATGAAGTTGTAAATAAACTATGTCCAAATAATGAACTAGTTGCAAGTGATACTGACAGTATATTCTTTTCATTTCAAACTAAAGATATTTATGAAGATATGAAACAAATATTAAATGAACTAGATACATCTGATTATCCTGAAGATCATACTTTACATTCTAAAGAAAATAAAAAAGTAATTGGAAAATTTAAAGATGAATTAAATGGAAAAATTATGAATGAAATAGTATTTATAAGAAGTAAAGCTTATGCTTATACTCTTTCAGATTTAAAAGAATATAAAAAATTAAAAGGAATTAGTAAGCCAACAGTCAAAAAAGATATTACATTTAATGATTTTAAAAATTGTTTATATGATAATAAAATACAATTGAATAAGATGTACAGATTAAACTCTGGTAAACATAATATGTATATTAATGAAGTAAATAAAATTGCATTAAATTCTTTTGATGATAAAAGATATATATGCGACAATGGAATTGACACACAACCTTTCGGAATAGAAGAATTATATCAACTTCCATGCAACAAATCCAGTTAATGCCATACCACCAACAACAAATACAATCTCTCTATTCTTCTGGTCTTCTGATGGAGTGTAAAAATCACTTAATGTAGGTCTAGGTGGTAAATCAGGTAATTGTTTACCAGTAATATAATAATAATTCTTCATTGCTGTATCAGCATTATCAAATTCATCCATAGCATGATGTTCCTTTTTCATTTGCTCATTAATAAAATCTAATCTTTGTGTTCTTTTTTTATTCCATGTAGTTGTTGCTGCTTCTAATTGTTCCATTGCTTTGTTGTGTCTTTTTCTCTCTTCATCCGAATTACTACCCATATGTGAAAATAAATAATTACTACCCTTAAAATGCTAATGCATTTGTTAATGCTCCGCCAACCATCATTGCTATTGCACTTGCCATTTTTTTATACATAAAATTACTTTATAATATCAGCGGGTATAATACCTTGTTTAATCAACATATCTTTAGTTGCCATTGCAAGTAATATATCAATAGATAACATACCAATATCTGTCATATTAAAATCTACTTTTGGTGGTGGTCTTTTCAATAGTTTTCTACCTAGTTCTGAATACCCAACTGTTAATACAGTTTCCACTCCAGCATGATATAACATGTTTGCTATTTGTTTTCCGTCTATTTGTGTTACCATTTTTTTATATTAAATTTAATTAAATACAAATGGGTCAATTTCTTTCTTTTGTATCATAGGCTGCTGTTGTATCATAGGTGCAACTTGTTTAGACTTATACATATATAATCCTAATCCAACAACTCCAATTAGACATAATGGTATATATATATTTACACGTTGAACTTCTTTAACTTCATCATCATCTTTTGTTATAGATTTTAATTGTATGTTTTCTTTCTTTATTGTTTCCGTTTCTTTTCTTTTTAATTCAGATTTCATTTTTTTTGCTTCTGCACCTTTTTTACCTGCAGATACTCTTTTTGGATTTTTCGTTGCTTCAGCTTTTATTTCACTCATCTTTTTCTAATGTAATATTTTCATTTTTTTTATCATTAAAATTAATATGTTTTGTTGTTGTTAGCATAGCAGTAAAAGGAGCAAGATACATACCATATCTATAAAACAATTCACAACATATGCTAGTCAAAGCATGATTGATAAATGGATCTTCTTCTAAATCTTGTATTAGTTTTGGTGGATTAACAACATTAAAATATTTTGATACACCCATAACATATAAGTTAATAAAAGAATTATCCAATGTCTTAGTCATGCTTGCTCCTAGTCTTGCTTCATATCTGCAGTATAGTTTGTTTATTTGTTCTGGTTTCATTTTATCAATGTCTGACATTTGTATGTCATTACCAAGATATTGTTTACTTCCTCCACCAGCAACAAGGGCTGATAATCTTTCACGTTTTGTTTCATTATCTTGATTTGATGTATTTTCATCACTTGTAATGTTTTCATCAAGTAGTTCTTTTGCATCCATTTTTAAATATTTATTTTTTATTTTAAAATAATTAAATATCAAATATCCAACTATTGATAAGACTGCAGTGTTTGATATAATTGTTAGTATTTCAAGAAGCATTGTTTTTTATTGGTATATTTTTAAGCATTACTAAAGCATTACTAAAGCATTACTAAAGCATTACTAAAGCATTACTAAAGCATTACTTAAGCATTACTTAAGCATTACTTAATCTACAACACGATAATCCGATGGTTGTTCGGTTATTAAAATTAATTTACGATGCTTTTTTTTTTTAGTTCTTCCTTTATTCTTTGTCGTTCTTCCAATGTAGGAATAACATCATTCTCTCTCAAACAATTTTCAAAACTATCTCTGTCCTTAGTGTAGAATATACATAACCATTTTGTTTGTTCTCTTAAATCTTTCAAAACTGAATTGTATCTTTGTGATATAACCCATACTGATTGTTCTGCGTGTCTCCCAGAGAAAGCCAACTCTGACAGCATATCTTTTTTCTTTGTTAATTCTTTTATTGCAGAACAATCATCAATGATGTATAGAGTTGGAGAACCAGCATATTTTTTGAAGAACATTCTTAATAGTTCTTGTAGCTTCTCTTCACCATTGATTAGTGGATTTACGATTATAACATTCTTTGTTTTCGGTTCTCTGACGTCACCAATCCACTCACGATTTTTGTATGCCTTGTTCCATTGAATGGTTGGGCAAAGTATAACAATATGTCTAAATACACCTCTATATTCATCTTCAAGTATGTCTAAAACAAATTCAGTCTTTCCACAGCCAGTTTGACCACATATAATAGCACAATGAGGATATTTTGGTAATTCCATTTTTTTATGAATTTAATAACTAATTTCTTTAAATCTACCATCTTCAAAATTAATTTGCGCATCTTGTATAACAAACAGATAAATATTTATTGGCTCATCTGCTCCTGTTTCTTTCGCTATTTGTATTGTGATACCTTCTGATGCATTTTCAATTCTTCTTCCCGAACCGTGTAGTGAGTTATCATCCGTTGAACGTAAATCCAACCATAATGCATAATTGTCTGTGAGATATTTTTCTAATGTTGTATCAGTGAAGCACAACTCTTTTACAAACATATTTATTTCTTTGTTTCGTTTCGAATTAAAAGCAAAGAACTTATTTATCTCATCCCACTGTTGATATGCTTTCATTCCTTGACTATACAACTGATTTGGGACTCCTTCTATTGTCATTTCTACTTTTGTTATTTTAGGATTGTAATAAGTTTC
>CM026387.1:89165606-89181835 GCA_014843695.1 Archivesica marissinica
AACTGCTCAATGCTCGTGTATATTTCAGGCAAGGTTCTTGAATGAGTAACTGCTCAATGCTCGTGTATATTTCAGGCACGGTTCTTGAATGAGTAACTGCTCAATGCTCGTGTATATTTCAGGCACGGTTCTTGAATGAGTAACTGCTCAATGCTCGTGTATATTTCAGGCACGGTTCTTGAATGAGTAACTGCTCAATGCTCGTGTATATTTCAGGCACGGTTCTTGAATGAGTAACTGCTCAATGCTCGTGTATATTTCAGGCACGGTTCTTGAATGAGTAACTGCTCAATGCTCGTGTATATTTCAGGCACGGTTCTTGAATGAGTAACTGCTCAATGCTCGTGTATATTTCAGGCACGGTTCTTGAATGAGTAACTGCTCAATGCTCGTGTATATTTCAGGCACGGTTCTTGAATGAGTAACTGCTCAATGCTCGTGTATATTTCAGGCACGGTTCTTGAATGAGTAACTGCTCAATGCTCGTGTATATTTCAGGCACGGTTCTTGAATGAGTAACTGCTCAATGCTCGTGTATATTTCAGGCACGGTTCTTGAATGAGTAACTGCTCAATGCTCGTGTATATTTCAGGCACGGTTCTTGAATGAGTAACTGCTCAATGCTCGTGTATATTTCAGGCACGGTTCTTGAATGAGTAACTGCTCAATGCTCGTGTATATTTCAGGCACGGTTCTTGAATGAGTAACTGCTCAATGCTCGTGTATATTTCAGGCACGGTTCTTGAATGAGTAACTGCTCAATGCTCGTGTATATTTCAGGCATGGTTCTTGAATGAGTAACTGCTCAATGCTCGTGTATATTTCAGGCATGGTTCTTGAATGAGTAACTGCTCAATGCTCGTGTATATTTCAGGCACGGTTCTTGAATGAGTAACTGCTCAATGCTCGTGTATATTTCAGGCACGGTTCTTGAATGAGTAACTGCTCAATGCTCGTGTATATTTCAGGCACGGTTCTTGAATGAGTAACTGCTCAATGCTCGTGTATATTTCAGGCACGGTTCTTGAATGAGTAACTGCTCAATGCTCGTGTATATTTCAGGCACGGTTCTTGAATGAGTAACTGCTCAATGCTCGTGTATATTTCAGGCACGGTTCTTGAATGAGTAACTGCTCAATGCTCGTGTATATTTCAGGCACGGTTCTATGCACCAAGTACAATCTTTATTGATGAGATTGATTCAATATGTTCCAGACGAGGCTCTGGGTCGGAACATGAAGCCAGCCGACGCGTCAAGTCCGAACTTCTCATTCAAATGGACGGTAAATCCGCGTTTAAAAATTTGTACCTTTATCCTCTCTGTATGTGTACAGTAGATAGTATGGATGGCAACGAATATCCAAGTATCAGATTGCTATTAGAATGGTGAAAAAATCATATAAACTTTATCCAATCTTTAACATCTTTTGTTCATATGCATGACACACGTTATCCTACAATTGATGTTCGTACATGTGGCTGATGCATTGTCGGTTATTGGTAGTCGCTAATCAATAAATACAGTATTGTGTTGTCAGCTTACGGACAGATGCCGCAATATATGCAGGTGCTTAATTCTTGTACAATGCACACACATGTAATTATTTAATTTGATGTTAAATTATTTATAAAATGGAGACATTGTAAAAATGGAAACCCAGGACCCTAATTTTCCGCGTGCTTCAAAATATAAACATTTAATAATAACCTGAGAGGATAGGAGAGAAACGGGAATATCCCCTCCCCCCTAGTTATTTCTTAATTTTGGTAGTTCAAAGGCTCCTCAAAGAGAACTGATAAGTATGATACATATAATGTATTTTTATTGTAAATTAGGACAGACGGGGCCGACAGCAGTCTTGATTTCGTGCAGCGTAAGGAAGAAGCTTTAATGTCTGTAGCGACACGCTAATTATTATTGAGCCATATAATTTAATTGTTTAATATGATTGCGAGACATGTTGTATAATTTCCATCGGGGTATGAACTACATTACATTGGTATGAACTACATTGGTATGAACTACATTGGTATGAACTACATTGGTATGAACTACATTGGTATGAACTACATTGGGCGTGCTTACAGTTAGAGTGGATTCCTTCGGCCTCCAAGACTTTAAAGCGACATTACATCGCTAAATGCCCAAAATATGCTTGTTACGTATAAATAGCATTGCTACCTCAAAATCTTCCGAAATAATTCGAACATTAAGTTTCTATACATAAACAGTGTTTTTGTGGTATACACACTCTCAATAGTGAAAGTAGCATTTCATATACGCTACGCTCCCGAATTGATGTTTGTTTACTTTACAGTTGGAGTCTATGCCAAGTGCGTGCAACTGTCGTTTAGAGATATTTTAAATCGTTTTAGTCTTAAATAAATATCCACAGGCACAAAGGGTGCGATATAACGGTAATACTGTATTATAAATCGTATTATTCAGGATACGCACATTGCATGACGCATGAATGTTGACCCTATTTACATTAGTTTGTTATGTCAACAAACGTCGTATACGAAGGTTGTTCATAAGTTGAAATACTCGGCAAACAAGTATACCATAAAATAGGAAAATGCATTCTGTAGAAATTTGTGTTTTCACCGATATAGTGTCGCTTTAAGCACGCCCAATGTAGTTCATACCCTGATTGAAATTATTAACCCGCAATTCATTTCTTATTAATGAAGTTGGTGAAGCCATCAACAAAAAGGTGCAATCATTGAGTGCATTATTATTTGTTAATGTGTACAGGTGTAGCTGGAGCGTGTGAGGGAGAGGATGCCACTAAGATTGTCATGGTGTTAGCCGCAACCAACTTCCCCTGGGATCTCGATGATGCTTTACGGAGGCGACTTGAAAAAAGAATTTATATTCCCCTTCCTACAGGTAATGTCATTCTATATATGGGAATAGATAACGTGTGGAACGGCGGCTATGTGGGAATGTAATAAGTGTGCTGTGTGGTGTTTATGTGCAGTGAAGGGTTTAGTTACTTGTAAAGGTGATAGACATGCTCGTTAGTCTTGTCATTTATAGCAGACATTTTGGGAAGTCGTAATATTTGAGTGCTTACAAGAAGCGTCTACTTGATAGAGGTTAAATAGAATCTAGTTTTTGGGGAGGGCCGTAACTAATGTTGTTAAAACGTGTGGCCCAACCCATTTGCTTCAACATTTATTGACAATTCTTGTGCACAACAATGACATAAATCGTATATACTATGCATAATTATACAAGTGTGTTCATTTGTTTTGTTCTGTACATTGTATATATAGAATGAATGTAATAAAATATGATTAAACTTATATACTATGCATAATTATACAAGTGTGTTCATTTGTTTTGTTCTGTACATTGTATATATAGAATGAATGCAATAAAATATGATTAAACTTATATACTATGCATAATTATACAAGTGTGTTCATTTGTTTTGTTCTGTACATTGTATATATAGAATGAATGCAATAAAATATGCAAACTGAAATTAAAATGCCAGATTGAGGCACAAAACACTTGACAGGTTTCAATATCAACATTGGAAGTGTGTTTGATCTGTAACTTGTCAACATTTAAGCCTGGATTAGTTAATGCTTGGTTGGCGTGCATTGGTGTTGGTGTTCAGTAGATGCAGAGTTGGTTAATGCTTGGTTGGCGTGCATTGGTGTTGGTGTTCAGTAGATGCAGAGTTGGTTAATGCTTGGTTGGCGTGCATTGGTGTTGGTGTTCAGTAGATGCAGAGTTGGTTAATGCTTGGTTGGCGTGCATTGGTGTTGGTGTTCAGTAGATGCAGAGTTGGTTAATGCTTGGTTGGCGTGCATTGGTGTTGGTGTTCAGTAGATGCAGAGTTGGTTAATGCTTGGTTGGCGTGCATTGGTGTTGGTGTTCAGTAGATGCAGAGTTGGTTAATGCTTGGTTGGCGTGCAGTAGTGTTGGTGTTCAGTAGATGCAGAGTTGGTTAATGCTTGGTTGGCGTGCATTGGTGTTGGTGTTCAGTAGATGCAGAGTTAGTTAATGCTTGGTTGGCGTGCATTGGTGTTGGTGTTCAGTAGATGCAGAGTTGGTTAATGCTTGGTTGGCGTGCAGTAGTGTTGGTGTTCAGTAGATGCAGAGTTGGTTAATGCTTGGTTGGCGTGCATTGGTGTTGGTGTTCAGTAGATGCAGAGTTGGTTAATGCTTGGTTGGCGTGCAGTAGTGTTGGTGTTCAGTAGATGCAGAGTTGGTTAATGCTTGGTTGGCGTGCATTGGTGTTGGTGTTCAGTAGATGCAGAGTTAGTTAATGCTTGGTTGGCGTGCAGTAGTGTTGGTGTTCAGTAGATGCAGAGTTGGTTAATGCTTGGTTGGCGTGCAGTAGTGTTGGTGTTCAGTAGATGCAGAGTTGGTTAATGCTTGGTTGGCGTGCATTGGTGTTGGTGTTCAGTAGATGCAGAGTTGGTTAATGCTTGGTTGGCGTGCATTGGTGTTGGTGTTCAGTAGATGCAGAGTTGGTTAATGCTTGGTTGGCGTGCAGTAGTGTTGGTGTTCAGTAGATGCAGAGTTGGTTAATGGTCAAGGTCACAGTAACCTATCGCATCAAAGGCGTTTCCATTTAGAAACTACACAATGCTTTGACCTACCTTCATCAAGCTTTGTAAGAAATTTGATTGTGACAACTAGATGACTCCTGTTAATTTAGGGTTCAATGGGATAGAGGTAATTTTTTATTATTACAAATTTATTTTAGCTCGATTGCAAAACAAGTTGTTACAACTTATATTAATCACTCTCGAGACCTCATTCCTGATGGAATCCATCGCCATGAGGGAGAGAAGAGGCAACGTGGAAGTTAAATGCCTTGTCTACGGTCACAATCGTAACGGCTCCAGCAGGGCTCAAACTCCGGACCTTTTGCACATGAAGTGAACTTGCTACCACTGCGCTATCACGACTTCCACAAAGAGGTCACATGGACATTTCATTTAATAATGTGTCCGCTAAACTGGAGAATGGTTGAGCCTAGCTTCTTGAAACTTGTAGGGAAATTGATGGTGACCCTATAGATGTTGAAGGGTGGTGAGTGGATCAGTGAATTACGGTTCAAGGCCATTGAATCATTTTATAATATCTACTGTTTAGAAATGCCTCCTGTTCATGTTACAGATAACCTGTAGTTTTGAAGCATTTCCTTTTCAGCTGAAGGTCGGAGAGACTTGTTGAAGATCAACCTTAAGGAGGTTCCTCTTGCATCCGATGTAGATTTGATGGAGGTTGCTGAAACACTTGATGGTTACTCGGGCGCTGATATAACCAATGTGTGCAGGTAAAATATATACATTCCAAGTTGTGAGGAAACAAGAACAGATGAGCCATGTATAGATTAACCATCATTGAAATGTCTTTAGAAACAAGAACAATGGAGGTTGCTGAAACACTTGATGGTTACTCGGGCGCTGATATAACCAATGTGTGCAGGTAAAATATATACATTCCAAGTTGTGAGGAAACAAGAACAGATGAGCCATGTATAGATTAACCATCATTGAAATGTCTTTAGAAACAAGAACAGATGGGCCATGTATAGATTAACCATCATTGAAATGTCTTTAGAAACAAGAACAGATGGGCCATGTATAGATTAACCATCATTGAAATGTCTTTAGAAACAAGAACAGGTGGGTCATGTATAGATTAACCATCATTGAAATGTCTTTAGAAACAAGAACAGATGGGCCATGTATAGATTAACCATCATTGAAATGTCTTTAGAAACAAGAACAGATGGGCCATGTATAGATTAACCATCATTGAAATGTCTTTAGAAACAAGAACAGATGGGCCATGTATAGATTAACCATCATTGAAATGTCTTTAGAAAAGTATGTACAATTCCAATGGGTTTAAACTTTACTTATTTTACAACGATTGCGAAGCAAGTTTTAACAACATATATACGGATGAAAGCATATATGTGGTCATTCATGTGAGAGGAAACCGGAGTACCCGGAGAAAACCCACCTATTCGATCTGGCGACCATCATACCATCTCACATACTTCCCAATCCGAGGATCGAACCCAGGTTGCATTGGTGAGAAGCGAGCACGCTAACCACTGCGCTGATCGGAATGCCAATGGGTAGACTGTATCTACATGATTATGTTCGTGGACGTTCACATTTCCTATGCTTGTTATCAAGGTTGAATCCTCATGAATTCATTTGTAGGTTCTTTTTTCTACAAATTTATTTTAGCTCGATTGCGAAACAAGTTCTTACAACTTATATTAATCACTCTCGAGACCTCATTCCTGATGGAATCCATCGCCACGAGGGAGAGAGAAGAGGCTTGTTGAATTTAAATGCCTTGCCTAAGGGCACAATCGTAACGGCTCCAGCGGGGCTCGAACTCCGGACCTGTAGGTTCTATCTGTCATATAAGATTAAGACAGATGAAGCCTGGGAAATGTATCGAGGCGGAAACAAATTGTTAAGAATTGGTCAGATAGCATTATGCATATTTATTATGCAATGAAATAAATGGGTTTTGCAGGAACCTGGAACAGCTACATGCACATTATTCATGGGACAAATTGTACGTTTCGGTAACATGTAACAAGCATTCATTTCTTACAAGTTATTTTATTGGCGAAATCCAATAGTCAATAACTTGTTATTTGGAATTTGTTAATAGCAAAACCTTTAATCTGTGAATTTGATAGCAGAAAACCTGTCACCCATGCCTTGTGAATTAGAATTCCATAATAGCAAACAACTTCTATTGTGAGGAAGCTATGCAGCTGGTGGTGGTTCTACCTGGTGCCCTTCAGAGCCTAAAATACTGATTGGAGGGACACCTGAGGTCTTCCTCCACCAATAGTAGCTTGAGAGTTGCTATGCATCATTACATATACATGTATAACCTAAGCTGTTGGTGTGACTTTAAATACCTAAATCATAGAAACAAAGATTTTTTAAGGAGAATTCCATAAAGAAAACCTAGTCCATGACTTGTTCGGGAGAATTCCATATAAAGAAAACCTAGTCCATGACTTGTTCGGGAGAATTCCATAAAGAAAACCTAGTCCATGACTTGTTAGTGAGAATTCCATAAAGAAAACCTAGTCCATGACTTGTTAATGAGAATTCCATAAAGAAAACCTAGTCCATGACTTGTTAATGAGAATTCCATAAAGTAAACCTAGTCCATTACTTGTTAATGAGAATTCCATAAAGAAAACCTAGTCCATAACTTGTTCGGGAGAATTCCATAAAGTAAACCTAGTCCATGACTTGTTAATGAGAATTCCATAAAGTAAACCTAGTCCATGACTTGTTAATGAGAATTCCATAAAGTAAACCTAGTCCATTACTTGTTAATGAGAATTCCATAAAGAAAACCTAGTCCATGACTTGTTAATGAGAATTCCATAAAGTAAACCTAGTCCATGACTTGTTAATGAGAATTCCATAAAGTAAACCTAGTCCATTACTTGTTAATGAGAATTCCATAAAGTAAACCTAGTCCATTACTTGTTAATGAGAATTCCATAAAGTAAACCTAGTCCATTACTTGTTAATGAGAATTCCATAAAGTAAACCTAGTCCATTACTTGTTAATGAGAATTCCATAAAGAAAACCTAGTCCATTACTTGTTAATGAGAATTCCATAAAGAAAACCTAGTCCATTACTTGTTAATGAGAATTCCATAAAGAAAACCTAGTCCATTACTTGTTAATGAGAATTCCATAAAGTAAACCTAGTCCATGACTTGTTAATGAGAATTCCATAAAGTAAACCTAGTCCATGGCTTGTTCGGGAGAATTCCATAAAGTAAACCTAGTCCATGACTTGTTAATGAGAATTCCATAAAGAAAACCTAGTCCATGACTTGTTAATGAGAATTCCATAAAGAAAACCTAGTCCATGACTTGTTAATGAGAATTCCATAAAGAAAACCTAGTCCATGACTTGTTAATGAGAATTCCATAAAGTAAACCTAGTCCATTACTTGTTAATGAGAATTCCATAAAGTAAACCTAGTCCATGACTTGTTAATGAGAATTCCATAAAGAAAACCTAGTCCATTACTTGTTAATGAGAATTCCATAAAGTAAACCTAGTCCATGACTTGTTAATGAGAATTCCATAAAGTAAACCTAGTCCATTACTTGTTAATGAGAATTCCATAAAGTAAACCTAGTCCATTACTTGTTAATGAGAATTCCATAAAGTAAACCTAGTCCATTACTTGTTAATGAGAATTCCATAAAGTAAACCTAGTCCATTACTTGTTAATGAGAATTCCATAAAGTAAACCTAGTCCATGACTTGTTAATGAGAATTCCATAAAGAAAACCTAGTCCATTACTTGTTAATGAGAATTCCATAAAGTAAACCTAGTCCATGACTTGTTCGGGAGAATTCCATAAAGAAAACCTAGTCCATGACTTGTTCGGAAGAATTCCATAAAGAAAACCTAGTCCATGACTTGTTAATGAGAATTCCATAAAGTAAACCTAGTCCATGACTTGTTCGGGAGAATTCCATAAAGTAAACCTAGTCCATTACTTGTTAATGAGAATTCCATAAAGTAAACCTAGTCCATGACTTGTTCGGGAGAATTCCATAAAGTAAACCTAGTCCATTACTTGTTAATGAGAATTCCATAAAGTAAACCTAGTCCATTACTTGTTAATGAGAATTCCATAAAGTAAACCTAGTCCATGACTTGTTCGGGAGAATTCCATAAAGTAAACCTAGTCCATTACTTGTTAATGAGAATTCCATAAAGTAAACCTAGTCCATGACTTGTTCGGGAGAATTCCATAAAGTAAACCTAGTCCATTACTTGTTCGGGAGAATTCCATAAAGTAAACCTAGTCCATTACTTGTTAATGAGAATTCCATAAAGTAAACCTAGTCCATTACTTGTTAATGAGAATTCCATAAAGAAAACCTAGTCCATGACTTGTTAATGAGAATTCCATAAAGAAAACCTAGTCCATGACTTGTTAATGAGAATTCCATAAAGAAAACCTAGTCCATGACTTGTTAATGAGAATTCCATAAAGTAAACCTAGTCCATTACTTGTTCGGGAGAATTCCATAAAGAAAACCTAGTCCATGACTTGTTAATGAGAATTCCATAAAGAAAACCTAGTCCATGACTTGTTCGGGAGAATTCCATAAAGAAAACCTAGTCCATTACTTGTTCGGGAGAATTCCATAAAGAAAACCTAGTCCATGACTTGTTCGGGAGAATTCCATAAAGTAAACCTAGTCCATTACTTGTTAATGAGAATTCCATAAAGAAAACCTAGTCCATGACTTGTTCGGGAGAATTCCATAAAGTAAACCTAGTCCATTACTTGTTAATGAGAATTCCATAAAGTAAACCTAGTCCATGACTTGTTCGGGAGAATTCCATAAAGTAAACCTAGTCCATTACTTGTTAATGAGAATTCCATAAAGTAAACCTAGTCCATTACTTGTTAATGAGAATTCCATAAAGTAAACCTAGTCCATTACTTGTTAATGAGAATTCCATAAAGTAAACCTAGTCCATGACTTGTTCGGGAGAATTCCATAAAGTAAACCTAGTCCATTACTTGTTAATGAGAATTCCATAAAGTAAACCTAGTCCATTACTTGTTAATGAGAATTCCATAAAGTAAACCTAGTCCATGACTTGTTAATGAGAATTCCATAAAGTAAACCCAGTACATGACTTGTTCGGGAGAATTCCATAAAGAAAACCTAGTCCATGACTTGTTAATGAGAATTCCATAAAGTAAACCCAGTCCATGACTTGTTCGGGAGAATTCCATAAAGTAAACCTAGTCCATGACTTGTTCGGGAGAATTCCATAAAGTAAACCTAGTCCATGACTTGTTAATGAGAATTCCATAAAGTAAACCCAGTCCATGACTTGTTCGGGAGAATTCCATAAAGTAAACCTAGTCCATGACTTGTTCGGGAGAATTCCATAAAGAAAACCTAGTCCATGACTTGTTAATGAGAATTCCATAAAGTAAACCTAGTCCATGACTTGTTAATGAGAATTCCATAAAGTAAACCTAGTCCATGACTTGTTCGGGAGAATTCCATAAAGTAAACCTAGTCCATGACTTGTTAATGAGAATTCCATAAAGTAAACCTAGTCCATGACTTGTTCGGGAGAATTCCATAAAGTAAACCTAGTCCATTACTTGTTAATGAGAATTCCATAAAGTAAACCTAGTCCATTACTTGTTAATGAGAATTCCATAAAGTAAACCTAGTCCATGACTTGTTAATGAGAATTCCATAAAGTAAACCTAGTCCATGACTTGTTAATGAGAATTCCATAAAGTAAACCTAGTCCATTACTTGTTAATGAGAATTCCATAAAGTAAACCTAGTCCATGACTTGTTAATGAGAATTCCATAAAGAAAACCTAGTCCATGACTTGTTAATGAGAATTCCATAAAGTAAACCTAGTCCATTACTTGTTAAT
Organism: Archivesica marissinica; assembly: GCA_014843695.1. Classification (NCBI taxonomy): domain Eukaryota; kingdom Metazoa; phylum Mollusca; class Bivalvia; order Venerida; family Vesicomyidae; genus Archivesica; species Archivesica marissinica. The sequence goes on from CM026387.1 coordinate 89,176,087, forward strand.
GAGAATTCCATAAAGTAAACCTAGTCCATGACTTGTTAATGAGAATTCCATAAAGTAAACCTAGTCCATGACTTGTTAATGAGAATTCCATAAAGAAAACCTAGTCCATTACTTGTTAATGAGAATTCCATAAAGAAAACCTAGTCCATGACTTGTTAATGAGAATTCCATAAAGTAAACCTAGTCCATTACTTGTTAATGAGAATTCCATAAAGTAAACCTAGTCCATTACTTGTTAATGAGAATTCCATAAAGAAAACCTAGTCCATTACTTGTTCGGGAGAATTCCATAAAGAAAACCTAGTCCATGACTTGTTCGGGAGAATTCCATAAAGTAAACCTAGTCCATTACTTGTTAATGAGAATTCCATAAAGAAAACCTAGTCCATGACTTGTTCGGGAGAATTCCATAAAGTAAACCTAGTCCATTACTTGTTAATGAGAATTCCATAAAGTAAACCTAGTCCATTACTTGTTCGGGAGAATTCCATAAAGTAAACCTAGTCCATTACTTGTTAATGAGAATTCCATAAAGTAAACCTAGTCCATTACTTGTTAATGAGAATTCCATAAAGTAAACCTAGTCCATTACTTGTTAATGAGAATTCCATAAAGTAAACCTAGTCCATGACTTGTTCGGGAGAATTCCATAAAGTAAACCTAGTCCATTACTTGTTAATGAGAATTCCATAAAGTAAACCTAGTCCATTACTTGTTAATGAGAATTCCATAAAGTAAACCTAGTCCATGACTTGTTAATGAGAATTCCATAAAGTAAACCTAGTACATGACTTGTTCGGGAGAATTCCATAAAGAAAACCTAGTCCATGACTTGTTAATGAGAATTCCATAAAGTAAACCCAGTCCATGACTTGTTCGGGAGAATTCCATAAAGTAACCTAGTCCATGACTTGTTCGGGAGAATTCCATAAAGTAAACCTAGTCCATGACTTGTTAATGAGAATTCCATAAAGTAAACCCAGTCCATGACTTGTTCGGGAGAATTCCATAAAGTAAACCTAGTCCATGACTTGTTCGGGAGAATTCCATAAAGAAAACCTAGTCCATGACTTGTTAATGAGAATTCCATAAAGTAAACCTAGTCCATGACTTGTTAATGAGAATTCCATAAAGTAAACCCAGTCCATGACTTGTTCGGGAGAATTCCATAAAGTAAACCTAGTCCATGACTTGTTCGGGAGAATTCCATAAAGTAAACATAGTCCATGACTTGTTCGGGAGAATTCCATAAAGTAAACCTAGTCCATGATTGTTCGGGAGAATTCCATAAAGTAAACCTAGTCCATTACTTGTTAATGAGAATTCCATAAAGTAAACCTAGTCCATTACTTGTTAATGAGAATTCCATAAAGTAAACCTAGTCCATGACTTGTTAATGAGAATTCCATAAAGAAAACCTAGTCCATGACTTGTTAATGAGAATTCCATAAAGTAAACCTAGTCCATACTTGTTAATGAGAATTCCATAAAGTAAACCTAGTCCATGACTTGTTAATGAGAATTCCATAAAGAAAACCTAGTCCATGACTTGTTAATGAGAATTCCATAAAGTAAACCTAGTCCATTACTTGTTAATGAGAATTCCATAAAGTAAACCTAGTCCATGACTTGTTAATGAGAATTCCATAAAGTAAACCTAGTCCATTACTTGTTAATGAGAATTCCATAAAGAAAACCTAGTCCATTACTTGTTAATGAGAATTCCATAAAGAAAACCTAGTCCATTACTTGTTAATGAGAATTCCATAAAGTAAACCTAGTCCATTACTTGTTAATGAGAATTCCATAAAGTAAACCTAGTCCATTACTTGTTAATGAGAATTCCATAAAGTAAACCTAGTCCATTACTTGTTCGGGAGAATTCCATAAAGTAAACCTAGTCCATTACTTGTTAATGAGAATTCCATAAAGTAAACATAGTCCATAACTTGTTCGGGAGAATTCCATAAAGAAAACCTAGTCCATGACTTGTTCGGGAGAATTCCATAAAGTAAACCCAGTACATGGCTTATGAATTCCATAATAACTTGTCATGTGGACTTCAGGGATGCTGCTATGATGTCATTCAGACGTAGAATCAAGGGTTTAACTCCTGAAGAAATCAAGAACATTCCAAAGGAAGAGTTGAATCTGCCGACATCGATGGAAGACTTCCTAGAAGCAAAGAAGAAGGTGAACAAAAGCGTGTCGAAAGACGACCTGAAGAAATACCAGGAATGGATGGACGAGTTTGGCTCTGTGTGAACACAAAATATGTAAAGATTGTGTGTATGTACTGTTGTGAACACGCAAACTATATACATCTATATGCACTGTAACTTGTTAAAGATTTAATATATAAAGGACGTAGATCTTGTATTCACTAAGGTTGTAATAGTTGTACTCCTTGCTGTAGTAGGGGTGTCGCTCACGATATGGTAGTATGGTAGTGCAATACAGTCGTGGTGGGGGGGGGGGTGAACGATTGTTGTTGGACACAACCAAGACCAAGCTTTCATGTATTAATTACTAAACTTTGTCCCACTTATAGCACTTCATTATGAATGGAAAAACATTCTTTAACATATCATGATTGTAAGTGGTAGAAAATATCTAGAGTTTTATCTCTTTTATGCTTTCCAATAAATGATGGAGTTTTCTCAGTGAAACAAAACTCCCATCTTACATCACTAACAATGAAAGATGGTATTTTATCTGCCACCGGTTGTGTTTCGTATTCCTGCGCGGTTAGATGTACTTTTGTATTTTAGCTATTTTCTGACTATCATAAACAGTTAATTATAAAGTAATATATTCTATTGAATTTGTTTTGTCTTTAGTTTTTAATTTTGACAGCAAACAGAAACTAACTTGAAAATGATACAGAAACTATTTCCTACTACGGACGTTCACATTAACAGAAGTGGTTGTGCAGTTGTGTCATGTAGTGCAATGAGGCTCCAGACAGGGCAGATAAAATGAATAAAATTTGAAAACAAATATAATATTAGCCAAATTCATTGGAAATCATAAAAGAAAAAGATTTGTGTTTATTAGTGTAAGATAGGATTTTATTTCATCTCGTGATCACCGAAATATGTATCTTCGCTCGTGGTTAATGCTAATACAAATTTCGGTGATCACTCGGTGAAATAAAATACTATCTTACACTAATAAGCACAAATATCCTCTATGTGATATGGATGTGAAAATACAGGGGACGAAAAATCCACTCGTCCGCTCGTATTGACGAGTGAAATTTCCGATCGGGTGAGTAGAAAATCCATGTCGGTCGTAGGACAGGACGAGTGACAATTTACAGTGTTGACGAACAACACTAATCCAAGTTCCAGATAATGTGCTTCAACTAGTAATGATAGTAAAACTACCGGATGTTCTGTGAAGGTGTGTTTACGTTTTTCAAAGCAAATGTCGTTTTATTATTCTAAGGGAGATAATTAACAGTAATAGCTCTGTGTTTATTCTAACGGACATGTCGATGTTGGGGCCGACAATGGGTTTGAGGTTTACATTTATTAGAAACAACTACATGGAGAATGATAAATACAATAATGCATATTTTTTGGATCTGATTTAATAGCAAGTACCGACTATTGTCCGAAAACCTGGTCCGAAACTTGCGTTCGGTGACGAGTTTACATCAGGCCGATATTCGATAATATTCATGTGTTTCCGTACGAGTCCGTATGATAGACCATATGAAAACTATATTTCCAGTTGGGTATTATTATAAATAACTGGATATACATCTTTTCAACAAATACTTCCGTCCAGTTAGTCCATGATGGTCACAAGAGTATAATAGTATAGGCCTATTTACTTGTTCTGCATATATGTTGAAGCAATATATATATTTTATAACGTATATGCAGGACTAGTGATACTTGGCGCAGGACGAGTGGACATTTTTGGGTATTCATCCTGCTGGACGAGTGAGAAATTTGAAAATGTTCGTCCCCTGAAATAGTATTTTGTTATTTAGACTTTAGCCTAAATTACATGTACAGGATTGGTGGGGTATTACATTACAGCAGTTGCTGTCTATTGGAACATTGTATTTCCACATGAGATACAAGTATGTACAAGTAATGAAAAGGCTCTCGATGATAGTTTTTTCTAGTTTTACTGGTATATAATTGTATATATACTTCAAATATGAGATTCCAGGGATAGATGAGGCTGTATATAGGTGGGGCAGATTTATCTGTATGAGGTTCCGGGATAAGTGGGGCAGAGTTAACTGTATGAGGTTCCGGGATAGGTGGGGCAGAGTTAACTGTATGAGGTTCCGGGATAGGTGGGGCAGAGTTAACTGTATGAGGTTCTGGGATAGGTGGGGCAGAGTTAACTGTATGAGGTTCCGGGATAGGTGGGGCAGAGTTAACTGTATGAGGTTCCGGGATAGGTGGGGCAGAGTTATCTGTATGAGGTTCCGGGATAGGTGGGCAGAGTTAATTGTATGAGGGATAGGTGGGCTGTATATAGGTGGGGCAGAGTTAACTGTATGAGGTTCCGGGATAGGTGGGGCAGAGTTAACTGTATGAGGTTCCGGGATAGGTGGGGCAGAGTTATCTGTATGAGGTTCCGGGATAGGTGGGGCAGAGTTAACTGTATGAGGTTCTGGGATAGGTGGGGCAGAGTTAACTGTATGAGGTTCCGGGATAGGTGGGGCAGAGTTAACTGTATGAGGTTCCAGGATAGGTGGGGCAGAGTTAACTGTATGAGGTTCTGGGATAGGTGGGGCAGAGTTAACTGTATGAGGTTCCGGGATAGGTGGGGCTGTATATAGGTGGGGCAGTGTTAACTGTATGAGGTTCTGGGATAGGTGGGGCAGGGTTAACTGTATGAGGTTCCGGGATAGGTGGGGCAGAGTTAACTGTATGAGGTTCCGGGATAGGTGGGGCAGAGTTAACTGTATGAGGGATAGGTGGGGCTGTATATAGGTGGGGCAGAGTTAACTGTTGATAATTTAAATAAATAATGTCAGTTCATTATCTCTCGCCCTCCTCAACATCAGTTCATTATCTCTCGCCGCCTCCTCACGACGTCAGTTCATTATCTCTCGCCGCCTCCTCAAGACATCAGTTCATTATCTCTCGCCGCCTCCTCAATACATCAGTTCATTATCTCTCGCCGCCTCCTCAAGACATCAGTTCATTATCTCTCGCCACCTCCTCAAGACATCAGTTCATTATCTCTCGCCACCTCACGACATCAGTTCATTATCTCTCGCCGCCTCATCAAGACATTTCATTATCTCTCGCCGCCTCCTCACAACGTCAGTTCATTATCTCTCGCCACCTCCTCACGACATCAGTTCATTATCTCTCGTCGCCTCCTCACGACATCAGTTCATTATCTCTCGCCACCTCCTCAGAAAGACGTTGATGTGCCCGTCTGTGTTTTTATTGGTAGAGACATGTTTGTTGGTCATGGACAGAGGAGGATGTTTGGGTCAGATCTCTATTGATGTTGGGGTCAGATCTCTATTGATGTTGGGGTCAGATCTCTATTGATGTTGGGTCAGATCTCTATTGATGTTGGGGTCAGATCTATATTGATGTTGGGGTCAGATCTATATTGATGTTGGGGTCAGATCTCTATTGATGTTGGGTAAGATCTCTATTGATGTTGGGGTCAGATCTCTATTGATGTTGGGGTCAGATCTCTATTGATGTTGGGGTCAGATCTCTATTGATGTTGGGGTCAGATCTCTATTGATGTTGGG
>CM026387.1:89182835-89227999 GCA_014843695.1 Archivesica marissinica
GATTTGCAGTAGGTGAGCTCACGCAGCCAAAATATTAACAATTATTGGTATTTATCTCTGAATCTTTGAGAGGGTGGTGGAATAACAAAATTAATGTGTAGAGGAAGTTCTGTACAATATAGTAGCAGGCAGGTACTGTTACTGTCGCATACCGTCGCATACCGTCGCATCATATAATTACATCCTATATATTATGTCATTTAGCTGAAATTTTACTTTTCCATTATTCGCATGCAATGGACTGAAAACCCCACAAAAACTACTGTGATCTCAATGCTGTACTCCGAATATGCTCATTTTTGCCACCAAATGATTTATCTCTCAGATTTTAACATAATTCATATTTTAATTAATCAATTTTATCATAATTTTTGGATACTGTTAACAGGACTTAAAGTTGTTATCATACTAAGCCTGTTTCATTGAGAGTTGTTATCATACTAAGCCTGTTTCATAGAGAGTTGTTATCATACTAGGCCTGTTTCATCGAGAGTTGTTATCATACTAGGCCTGTTTCATAGAGAGTTGTTATCATACTAGGCCTGTTTCATAGAGAGTTGTTATCATACTAAGCCTGTTTCATAGAGAGTTGTTATCATACTAAGCCTGTTTTCATAGAGAGTTGTTATCATACTAAGCCTGTTTCATAGAGAGTTGTTATCATACTAAGCCCTAAGCCTGTTTCATAGAGAGTTGTTATCATACTAAGCCTGTTTCATAGATGTTACGCATTGAAAATCACTTTATCAACGTAATTAGTGCAAGCTGTTTAACTTGCCTGGGACCTGAGCCAAACACTTGAAGTAATGTAATATAATCCAAATTTGTTTCCGATACATTGACAAATACCCAGTATGTCGTAAAAATGTAACTTAAATGTTCCCAAATGTAAATAAAGGTTATTTATGAACTGCATATAATATGCATGGGTTTAAAAAATTACACATAAAAATGATATAGGATCTTATCATGAGTCATGATTTCATACCATATTTTATTTAACGAGTTTCATGAAATCACCAGAACTGTAAGATCCTTTTTATCACATTACCATATAGCGCTTGTTAAATATAACGTTTCTACTTACATTTTGGCACCAAGCGTCTGTGTATATTGTCATGATATCACTAAATTGTCATGATATCACTAAATTGTCATGATGTATCTACTTAAAACAGTATTATATTTACGCTTTAACCCTTTCAACCCCACAGGCCTCTAAATAGGCTTATGAAAAGTGTAGATCCAGATGAGCCGGCTCGTGACGAGCCGTCTCATCAGGATCTGCACTTTTTGCCAGTAATAATTATTACTATTTTTAGATAAAATTACCCATTTTGATAAATGAACTGGTCCAAAGGTAGTTTTCTTATTAAATTTATTGGTCTAAAAATATCATGGACCAGTACATGTCAGTTACTTGGGGTTGAAAGGGTTAAACAGCGTTATAATTATTCCAAAACTTCTTTTAAATCGTCGTTTTCATTATCGTTAACATTATGTACCAATACACCTAGAAATATGCATAATTTAAAATTTAAATTATAAGGATTATTCTCTCAACCAATCATAACCCTTCCAGATTGTATTACACATGTGTACATATAAGAAAATATGTGATGGCTGTATTATACTGAATACAAGCAAAGTTATGTGGTGAAGCAAAATATGTAATCATATGTCACAAGATAAGGTAATTAAACATTACAGATATGTTGCAGAGCTGTTCTGCTTGTTCATATGTTTAGTAAATACTGATTTGGCTTTGATTACTCGGACCAATCTGCAATCTACATCCGTTATGTCGAATCCCGTCGGACCGAACAAAATACTTCGACATAACCGAAGTTTGACTTAACGAAATTCGATATAAACAGAGCCAGTTATATGTAAAATGATAGTGTCTGAAACTGATCCGACTTCGAGATAACCGGAGAATTCGACATAACCGACTTTGACATAGCAGATGTAGACTGTATATCCATTTTGAAAATGTATTCTACCAACAATAATTTAATAGCAGGTTAGAGACGAGCATTTCATTGGTATTTTTATTAATATTTCGAAGTTGAATAATTTTATACTCTTTTCTTTTATAATAAAGATATTTATATTCTAAATGCTCGTGATTCCATAAATACTAAGATTCAAAAGACAAGTTGATTAACCCATTTCATTCTGGATACATTTGAAGGCTTTTGCAAACAACATAGATCCAGATCAGCCACAACGTGACGCTGCATGCTGATCAGGATCAATGTTGTTTGCTACATTAGCCAAGTGTCTTAGCAAGATCATCTAAATAGCAAACAGCATAGAGCCTTATCAGACTGCACGTTCTGTGGCGGCTGATAATAATTCATATGGCTCTATATTTTTTGCAAATACTGTTGGAACGGTATCCAGAATCAAATGGGTTAAGGCAACTGTATGGTTGAGCTAAAAAGGTTTTGTATTTTTTATAAACAGAATTTTATGATCTACTCATGTGTTGCTGGGTCAGAGTTTACCCAGTGTCATGGTAACTGATTCATGCTTAATGTTCAGGTTTACCCAGTGTCATGGTAACTGATTCATGCTTAATGTTCAGGTTTACCCAGTGTCATGGTAACTGATTCATGCTTAATGTTCAGGTTTACCCAGTGTCCTGGTAACTGATTCATGCTTAATGTTCAGGTTTACCCAGTGTCATGGTAACTGATTCATGCTTAATGTTCAGTTTACCCAGTGTCATGGTAACTGATTCATACTTAATGTTCAGGTTTACCCAGTGTCCTGGTAACTGATTCATGCTTAATGTTCAGGTTTACCCAGTGTCATGGTAACTGATTCATGCTTAATGTTCAGGTTTACCCAGTGTCCTGGTAACTGATTCATGCTTAATGTTCAGGTTTACCCAGTGTCCTGGTAACTGATTCATGCTTAATGTTCAGGTTTACCCAGTGTCATGGTAACTGATTCATGCTTAATGTTCAGGTTTACCCAGTGTCATGGTAACTGATTCATGCTTAATGTTCAGGTTTACCCAGTGTCCTGGTAACTGATTCATGCTTAATGTTCAGGTTTACCCAGTGTCATGGTAACTGATTCATGCTTAATGTTCAGGTTTACCCAGTGTCCTGGTAACTGATTCATGCTTAATGTTCAGGTTTACCCAGTGTCATGGTAACTGATTCATACTTAATGTTCAGGTTTACCCAGTGTCCTGGTAACTGATTCATGCTTAATGTTCAGGTTTACCCAGTGTCATGGTAACTGATTCATGCTTAATGTTCAGGTTTACCCAGTGTCATGGTAACTGATTCATACTTAATGTTCAGGTTTACCCAGTGTCATGGTAACTGATTCATACTTAATGTTCAGGTTTACCCAGTGTCATGGTAACTGATTCATGCTTAATGTTCAGGTTTACCCAGTGTCATGGTAACTGATTCATGCTTAATGTTCAGGTTTACCCAGTGTCCTGGTAACTGATTCATGCTTAATGTTCAGGTTTACCCAGTGTCATGGTAACTGATTCATGCTTAATGTTCAGGTTTACCCAGTGTCCTGGTAACTGATTCATGCTTAATGTTCAGGTTTACCCAGTGTCCTGGTAACTGATTCATGCTTAATGTTCAGGTTTACCCAGTGTCATGGTAACTGATTCATGCTTAATGTTCAGGTTTACCCAGTGTCCTGGTAACTGATTCATGCTTAATGTTCAGGTTTACCCAGTGTCATGGTAACTGATTCATACTTAATGTTCAGGTTTACCCAGTGTCATGGTAACTGATTCATGCTTAATGTTCAGGTTTACCCAGTGTCCTGGTAACTGATTCATGCTTAATGTTCAGGTTTACCCAGTGTCCTGGTAACTGATTCATGCTTAATGTTCAGGTTTACCCAGTGTCCTGGTAACTGATTCATACTTAATGTTCAGGTTTACCCAGTGTCATGGTAACTGATTCATACTTAATGTTCAGGTTTACCCAGTGTCCTGGTAACTGATTCATACTTAATGTTCAGGTTTACCCAGTGTCATGGTAACTGATTCATACTTAATGTTCAGGTTTACCCAGTGTCCTGGTAACTGATTCATGCTTAATGTTCAGGTTTACCCAGTGTCCTGGTAACTGATTCATACTTAATGTTCAGGTTTACCCAGTGTCCTGGTAACTGATTCATACTTAATGTTCAGGTTTACCCAGTGTCCTGGTAACTGATTCATGCTTAATGTTCAGGTTTACCCAGTGTCCTGGTAACTGATTCATGCTTAATGTTCAGGTTTACCCAGTGTCATGGTAACTGATTCATACTTAATGTTCAGGTTTACCCAGTGTCCTGGTAACTGATTCATACTTAATGTTCAGGTTTACCCAGTGTCCTGGTAACTGATTCATGCTTAATGTTCAGGTTTACCCAGTGTCATGGTAACTGATTCATACTTAATGTTCAGGTTTACCCAGTGTCCTGGTAACTGATTCATGCTTAATGTTCAGGTTTACCCAGTGTCCTGGTAACTGATTCATGCTTAATGTTCAGGTTTACCCAGTGTCCTGGTAACTGATTCATGCTTAATGTTCAGGTTTACCCAGTGTCCTGGTAACTGATTCATGCTTAATGTTCAGGTTTACCCAGTGTCCTGGTAACTGATTCATGCTTAATGTTCAGGTTTACCCAGTGTCCTGGTAACTGATTCATGCTTAATGTTCAGGTTTACCCAGTGTCCTGGTAACTGATTCATGCTTAATGTTCAGGTTTACCCAGTGTCCTGGTAACTGATTCATGCTTAATGTTCAGGTTTACCCAGTGTCATGGTAACTGATTCATGCTTAATGTTCAGGTTTACCCAGTGTCCTGGTAACTGATTCATGCTTAATGTTCAGGTTTACCCAGTGTCCTGGTAACTGATTCATGCTTAATGTTCAGGTTTACCCAGTGTCCTGGTAACTGATTCATGCTTAATGTTCAGGTTTACCCAGTGTCCTGGTAACTGATTCATGCTTAATGTTCAGGTTTACCCAGTGTCCTGGTAACTGATTCATGCTTAATGTTCAGGTTTACCCAGTGTCCTGGTAACTGATTCATACTTAATGTTCAGGTTTACCCAGTGTCCTGGTAACTGATTCATACTTAATGTTCAGGTTTACCCAGTGTCCTGGTAACTGATTCATACTTAATGTTCAGGTTTACCCAGTGTCCTGGTAACTGATTCATGCTTAATGTTCAGGTTTACCCAGTGTCCTGGTAACTGATTCATGCTTAATGTTCAGGTTTACCCAGTGTCCTGGTAACTGATTCATACTTAATGTTCAGGTTTACCCAGTGTCCTGGTAACTGATTCATACTTAATGTTCAGGTTTACCCAGTGTCCTGGTAACTGATTCATGCTTAATGTTCAGGTTTACCCAGTGTCCTGGTAACTGATTCATGCTTAATGTTCAGGTTTACCCAGTGTCCTGGTAACTGATTCATACTTAATGTTCAGGTTTACCCAGTGTCATGGTAACTGATTCATGCTTAATGTTCAGATTTACCCAGTGTCCTGGTAACTGATTCATGCTTAATGTTCAGGTTTACCCAGTGTCCTGGTAACTGATTCATGCTTAATGTTCAGGTTTACCCAGTGTCATGGTAACTGATTCATGCTTAATGTTCAGGTTTACCCAGTGTCCTGGTAACTGATTCATGCTTAATGTTCAGGCAGATTGATTTCAGGGATTCCTGTAGTGTAGTTCATTGGACCATAAAATATAACCCCTTACATTCCAGTGTCATTGTGTATACATCAATTGAACTGTATGATTTTGTGTACAAGTAAATTCTGTATTATTAGTAACATAATGATAAACAAAGACGTATTGTTTCAGTAAAAAGAATTTGTTATTCATTCGGAATTGTGCATTAATTCTGTTGTGCCAGCATAAAACATTGGCGATATGTGGTGATCTTTGCAATTAATATGTTGTGCCATGATTATGAAATATTTTACTATATTATATGTATTTTGATATCAGAACTGATTTATGGGTATTTTCATTTTTATTGTATTTGTTTGCTAATTTCTTGTTAGAAAATATTTAGATTTCATTACAATGTACATGTATGTGGCCTGCGTCACCCGAAAAATCCTATTGATTGTTATATATTTTTACCATTGTATAATGCATTCATTTCTGAATATAAATAATGGATATTAAATGAGTGATCATTTGTTATTGAATTTAACAAATCTTCTAAAAACGAGTTTAATAGATAAATTCAATAACAAATGAACACAAAAATAAGATCCTATTTATAACATGTCTTGTTTAATATTTTTGTTAACAGCATAGTTAGATTTTAATCTTGTTTATAAATAGAATACATGTGCCTGTTTATAAATAGAATACATGTGCCTGTTTATTACTAGATGGGTACATGCATTGATTAAACTGCTCATATTGTATCAGTTGACCATTTGTTCAACATGATGTACATGATTGTAGTTCCCATTAATAGACGCGATCCAGGATTTGCGGTTGGGGGAGGGGGTGCTATGCGAGACGCTTGTCATGTAGGGGTCTAGTGGCATCCTCCCCATAATTGTTTTCTGCAGTTTGTATAAATAATGAAATTAAGATGTTATTTACTTATCTCTAGTTATACGACCCTAAGTGTCGTCAATTCGACCATTTTAGAGGGGCGTGCGCTGCCCCCACCCCCTATATCTGCCTATGCCTATATCTCTTTTTTCAAAGTTCAATAGTATATGATGCCAAATACCAAGCTTCAAAGTTCAATAGTATATGTTGCCAAATACCAAGCTTCAAAGTTCAATAGTATACATTTCCAAATACCAAGCTTCAAAGTTCAATAGTATACGTTGCCAAATACCAAGCTTCAAAGTTCAATTAGTATGTGTTGCCAAATACCAAACTTCAAAGTTCAATAGTATACATTGCCAAATACCAAGCTTCAAAGTTCAATTAGTATACGTTGCCAAATACCAAGCTTCAAAGTTCAATAGTATACATTGCCAAATACAAGCTTCAAAGTTCAATTAGTATACGTTACCAAATACCAAGCTTCAAAGTTCAATAGTATATGATGCCAAATACCAAGCTTCAAAGTTCAATAGTATACGTTACCAAATACCAAGCTTCAAAGTTCAATAGTATACGTTACCAAATACCAAGCTTCAAAGTTCAATAGTATATGATGCCAAATACCAAGCTTCAAAGTTCAATAGTATACGTTACCAAATACCAAGCTTCAAAGTTCAATAGTATATGATGCCAAATACCAAGCTTCAAAGTTCAATAGTATACGTTACCAAATACCAAGCTTCAAAGTTCAATAGTATACGTTACCAAATACCAAGCTTCAAAGTTCAATAGTATATGTTACCAAATACCAAGCTTCAAAGTTCAATAGTATACGTTACCAAATACCAAGCTTCAAAGTTCAATAGTATATGATGCCAAATACCAAGCTTCAAAGTTCAATAGTATACGTTACCAAATACCAAGCTTCAAAGTTCAATAGTATATGATGCCAAATACCAAGCTTCAAAGTTCAATAGTATACGTTACCAAATACCAAGCTTCAAAGTTCAATAGTATATGATGCCAAATACCAAGCTTCAAAGTTCAATAGTATACGTTACCAAATACCAAGCTTCAAAGTTCAATAGTATATGATGCCAAATACCAAGCTTCAAAGTTCAATAGTATACGTTACCAAATACCAAGCTTCAAAGTTCAATAGTATATGTGCCAAATACCAAGCTTCAAAGTTCAATAGTATAGTTACCAAATACCAAGCTTCAAAGTTCAATAGTATATGATGCCAAATACCAAGCTTCAATGTTCAATAGTATACGTTGCCAAATACAAGCTTCAAAGTTCAATTAGTATACGTTGCCAAATACCAAGCTTCAAAGTTCAATAGTATACGTTGCCAAATACAAGCTTCAAAGTTCAATAGTATACGTTACCAAATACCAAGCTTCAAAGTTCAATATTATATGATACCAAATACCAAGCTTCAAAGTTCACTAGTATATGATACCAAATACCAAACTTTAGAGTAATAAAACATAAGTTTGTCATATATTGTGCAATATTAGTATTTGCATTTCTTCATCCTTTGATCTTTTAGGGGTTCATTTAATTTACAACCAGTCAAGAACATTTTTCTTCTATCAATGTATTCAGCAAGTATTGCTCCACTGAATATAACATGTTAGAATCAGTTAATTTCTGTACATTTTAATGAATAGTGTGTTATTATTGTGTCTTGTGACATTGCAAACGTATGCGCTGGTTTGTTTGTTGGTTTGTTTCTTTGTGCTTTTCATGTCTATCTGGTTATGCCATTGATTTCTGGCAATTAACCAATGAGTAGATTTTTATTTTGTCTCCGTAGTAATATAACTGTACGGTCGCACGGTCAGGGTTGTACCGCCTATTGATAACATGTACAAGACAAATCAATTTTCAAAATCAACAATACTAAGGACAATTTTTTTGTTTGTTTCACTGATAAAATTCAATTCTCACGATTGCATCGTTTAGAATCGTCATCGACATCCGAATGATCAGAACTTACAGACGCTCTGTGAAATAATACGGGGTTGTACCGCCTATACATTGTACACAAAAAAGAACATAAAATTTACAAATCAAATATCAAAATTAACATTACTAGGCAATTATTTTTTATTGGTAAGCTAATGTGAGCAATTTTCACAGTTGCGAAAAGTCACAGGTTCGAACCCCATTATAACTACACATGCTTTTTAATTTAGTTTAGCATTTTAATTTCATAATAAACATTCGACATAAATAATCTTAAAATACAAAGTTTGTGAGACTTATGACATATCTTTTCTTTTAATACTTCTTGTCTCTTAGTTTATACAAATTTATTTTAGCTCTATTGCGAAACAAGTTATTTCAACTTATTTTAATCACTCGAAACCTCATTCCTGATGGAATCCATCGCAACGAGGGAGAGAGAAGAGGCAATGTGGAATTTAAATGCCTTATTAGTATTCTTGTCTCTCATTCATAATTAAATGATATCAATAGAGTAAAACACGTTTAGTTCTCACTGCCTTGTACATGTGGTACCTAGCCGCTGCATGTGGTACCTAGCCGCTACATGTGGTACCTAGCCGCTGCATGTTGAATTGTTGTCAACACGAACGTCTTCGGACGCGAACTGTCAGTGACGTGATGTGTGATTGATTAGGGCATCATTTTTGGTAGTCTTAAGCACAATGATCTAGTGCCATGTAGCCCATGGTTGCAGCGTGTTCTATCATAAAACACTGTTCAGCCTTTGTTTGCTTAAGTACAATGATATAGTGCCATTTATGGCATGGTTGCAGCGTGTTCTATCATAAAACACTGTTCAGCCTTTGTTTGCTTAAGTACAATGATATAGTGCCATTTATGGCATGGTTGCAGCGTGTTCTATCATAAAACACTGTTCAGCCTTTGTTTGCTTAAGCCATTCAACACCAAGTACTGACATGGACTGGTCCATGATATTCTTAGACCAATGAATGAATAAGAAAATACATTGATCAGTTCATTTATCAAGATGGGTAATTTTGTCTAAAATTAGTAATACTACTTGCAAAAAGTGCAGATCCGTGACGAGCCGGTTCATCTGGATCTACACTTTTTGTAAGCCTATAAATAGAGGTCTGTGGTGTTGAAAGGGTTAAGTCAATGATCGAATAATATTTTATTCATGAACATAGAAAGCAATCGTGGCCATTGTGATATAATGCTTTCAATGTTCATTCAACTTCATTTTATTTGATCATACACTGAAGAAACATATATCCTCTTAATCCTTCTTATATGTCAAACCCTTCGCAGGATATAGTCGTATTCCTTCTATGATGTCTATTTCAGTCACTGAGATAGACTTCAACCCTTAAAACTGCATTGGCTTTCCCCCGTTCAGAGGTAGTGCCTAATTTCAAATTAGATTTGTTTCTAAAATAAAATGGTTTACAGAAGCTACAGAACGTGTTGTTTTTATTTCACTCCTATAATAACATATTCATGTACAGTCAAACTTGTATTAAGAGACCATCAAAAGGAAGGGCCAATAGCGGTCTTGAATCAGGAATGGACCGGCTAATTTGTTCTTTATTAATGCAAACCGGAACTGAAAGTGGTTTCTTCATACCAGTGATCTCTTATTTCAAGTGATCTCTTATTTCAAGTGATCTCTTAATACAAGTGGTCTCTTAATACAAGTGGTTTCTTAATACAAGTGGTCTCTTAATACAAGTGGTTTCTTAATACAAGTGGTCTCTTAATACAAGTGGTTTCTTAATACAAGTGATCTCTTAATACAAGTGGTTTTTTAATACAAAAGGTCTCTTAACACAAGTGGTCTCTTAATACAAGTGGTTTCTTAATACAAGTGATCTCTTGATACAAGAGGTTTCTTAATACAAGTGATCTTTTAATACAAGTGGTCTCTTAATACAAGTGATCTCTTAATACAAGTGATCTCTTAATACAAGTGGTCTCTTAATACATGTGATCTCTTAATACAAGTGATCTCTTAATAGACGTGGTCATTCAAGCAAGTTTGACTGCACTTGAACTTGGTGATATATGTAAGTAGCACACATCCTGTTTGTAGATGTCCAATTCCATAAACAAGAGGTCCTGCATGCTGTAACTCGCTCACTGTATTGCTTTTAACACAATGACCCTATTTAGACAAATTGTAGTGGTTGTTACAAGGAAAACTGGCATTATTACTACAAAAACGATGTTTAACCCTTTCAACCCCACAGGCCTCTAAATAGGCTTATGAAAAGTGTAGATCCAGATGAGCCGGCTCGTGACGAGCCGTCTCATCAGGATCTGCACTTTTTTGCCAATAATAATTATTACTATTTTTAGATAAAATTACCCATTTTGATAAATGAACTGGTCCAAAGGTAATTTTCTTATTAATTTATTGGTCTGAAAATATCACGCACCAGTCCATGTCAATTACTTGGGGTTGAATGGGTTAATAGTGTTTCTATGAACTTAGCTAATGTTTGACCTCATATAAGCACAGGAGCCTGAGAATTTATCCATAAGGCACCAAATACTGTGTTTTGGTACCAATAACACTGTACCTATATTCCAGGACACCCCCTCTATATGTATATATACAAACTAGTTGGGATATAGTTATTGTTGCCTAATGTGTTTTTTGGTGCCTTGTGGATAAAATCTTGGGCTCCTGTGGCCCTAGGATATAGGTACAGCGTTAGTTTATACAATATTTTTTAGCTCGATTGCGAAACAAGTTCTTACAACTTGTATTAATCACTCTCGAGACCTCATTCCTGATGGAATCCATCGCCACGAGGGAGAGAGAAGATGCAATGTGGAATTTAAATGCCTTGCCTAAGGGCACAATCATATCGGCTCCAGCGGTACATAAACTCCAGGCCTTTCGCACCCGAAGAGACTGCACTATCACAACTTCCATGACAGGTACAGGGTTATTGGTGCCTAAAGGATGATTTTTGGTGCCTTATAGATAAAACGTTCCTGTGATATCAGAACGAAATTAATGCAAATTAAGATCAATGGAAACCTGGTGGTCTTTCAGAATATCACCTATATTTTGCTACCAAGTATATCTAATTATTATAAGCCACTCTCCATGTGTTTTTATCAGTACTATGTTTGCTTTGTCATGGGACGGCTCATATATATTCTGAATTAGTTACAACAATCATATATTATTATCAAAGACATACAGGTTTATTCAGGCTGTCCGATTAGCGCAGTGGTTAGCATGCTCACTTCTCATCAATGCAACCTGGGTTCGATCTTCGGACTATTAAGACTATGCGTGCTAATATGAATAAGGCAAAGCCTCAAAGTGAGCTCAATCATAGATTCATAACATAGCTAAATCAGTTTGCTTAGAGCTCGTTATTAGTGACAATATGCGAAACCCATTGTCAGATTAATGGCCACTTGAAAATTGCCCAAAGGTGAGAAGTTCACTCATCCCACCTGAATATCTGTGTAGGATAAGATAAGATAAGATAAAAAAATTTTTTATTTTGAGTCGGCAAGATAGCAACAGTAGGCTACAACACAAGCTTTGAGTGAGCTTTTGAACCGACTATATAACAGACATTCATGGTAACAGCTATAAAATTAGAATCCCTGATAATAGTATGCATTTATTATTAATGTATGTGAGATGGTCGCCAGATCGGACAGGTGGGTTTTCCTCGGGTACCCCGGTTTCCTCCCACATGAATGACTGCATTTACGCTTTCATCCGCGCCAACGAAAGTGATTAAGTTATAAGTTGTTAAAACTTGCTTCGCAATCGTAAAATAAATGAAGTTTAAAATTAAACCTGATTGCTTTTAATCATCAACCACAGGCACAAGACACAATTTTTGTTTGGCCTATGGTCATATATTGAGTAATGTTTACTAGTAAACATTACTTACTATATGACCATAGGGCAAAAAAATAAAAATGTGTGTATTGTGCCTGTGTCATCAACATGTTACTCAAATATTCACAAGTCACAACATAATATAGAAAATGATTAGTAAATTAATTATGTGGTGAACAATTTTCAAAATCATAATAATGAACAAAATAATTATAATTATGGGGTTGATCTGTCCTATGGGTCGAGATGTCTCATGGGTCGACATATCTTGGGGTCGAGATAAGTTCCAAAATATTGACCAATCGTTTGACATGATTCATCATTGATATTTTTGGCTGTTTTTTTTTTATTCGTTACTTTACAAAACAGCGTAAGTATCTTACATTTAGATGATATTGTATTCAGTCCTGATACTTTCGATGTGGACAAGCTGTTGTGCTGGCTGGATCTTCATGAATACCGTACGTCTTAGGACCAGTTACGATATGGAAACATGTCATATGTTTTCGCGATGTATCAGTTCAAGGTGAGAAGTAATTATCTATCTATCTATCTTAGTATCTACATAGTACTCCCAACACTCAGACGCGAGTATGACAGGGAGGCGCTTGTCAGGGACAGTGGTTAAAAATCTCAATTAGTGAGATAGAGAGTGTTAAAAGAACTACATACTAAGGTTAAAAACAGACATCATGTCAAAAACATCAAACAAAATGAAACATTACATTAGTGTTACTGGTTTCCGTCTTTCCGACGATGTAATACATAACGGACTCCTATAGGTTTAGAATTGTCATACACTGTAAACAATTTTATGTCACCAAATAAACAATATTTTACCATTCATTCACAAAAATCTCGAAGAAAATCGAATGTTTACTTTTTGAGAAAAGTTGACAAAATAGCGGTACCTCATTCTCAGTAATCCGGAATGACGTCACATGTTTTCGTCTAACTGTGGAAATTGCCTACAGCGCGAGCATTAGTATGTAAGCAACAGTTTATTTTTAACAATATAAATAAGGAAGACATAGACCTACTTTAAAAATAGCTTAATTTATCATTTTCACTCAAAATTCATTTGTTGGAGAGCATTTTGTCTATATATATACTGTATCTAAAACATTAATTTAGTTTAACTTAGACAAACACATGGGGCATAAGAAGTCGTCACCCATCCTAATTACTCTGACTGGGTGCAGAACCATAACTGGACCCATCCATCGAACACATCACACGGTGCCTAACAGAGAATAACTAGGTTTACACAACCATGTATATCAGTTGGAGAACCTCTGTGACAACACATGGACCTGAAGGTGAAAAACGGTGAAAATGGATATTATGCATAAGGACCCCTTGTGTGTAATAACAGACGAATCTCGTAAACACGGAGCAGTGAGACTATAATGACATTTTTATTCGTAAATATATTGGCGTGGCAGACGATGCATGTGTCATTTTGGAGAAAAAATTGCCAATTTCTTTAAAAAATGATATTTATATGGTGACATAAAACGGATATAGTGAAATTAGTGAAAACTGGGGTAGGTTTAAAGTTTTCACCGCTAATTTACCTAGTCTGATCTATTATGATCAGTTAGAAATAGATTGGAAGTGCACAAGGTATGTTTATTTATAATTCCGGTAACTGGAGCGTGAAATATTGCGTGATCTCTTGCGACTTGCTATTCCCACAGTTAGGCGAAAACCTGTTCTGGGCGAAAACTCTTCACGCCGGGATACCGTGGCCTACTGTTCAGCAAAAATGGTTAAGCTGGGGCTGGACTGTACATAGTACGTGAGGCCATTCCAGAGACGTATTGTTCTTGGGGGAAAAAGAGTTTATATGGTATTGGGTTCGGGACTGAGGAATTAAGTAGTTCGTCCGACTCCTTATGACGACGCACACATGAAACGACGCAAATTATGTTTTGACCTCGTTTTCAATATTTACAATATCCGGTGACGTTATTTCATCTGCAATGTTTGTAAACATGATACGAGATTTCCTAGACTAAAATGTGGAAAGTGAGAAATTACCAAGGTAACTTTTATAGCAATGTTATTGCAATCAGTATTGCAATCAATCTGTTTTAACAACAAAATTCAAATGCAACTTTGTGCAGTAATACATTAAATAGCCTATATTTTGCAACATGCTACTGCAAACATAACAATTCTTGGTCCGTCTGCTCGGCTAAGCTCTGCGTATCGGTAGGTCACGTGGCACTTGATTCACTGTTAGAAAAGGTGTATGCGTTAGATACGTTATTGCTGTGATCCCTCTGCGATAGTAAAATAGAGAGCCCAACTAATATCTGTGCAGGCTCCCAAACGCAAGAATAAACAATACCGGGTATTCACCAACTTCTATGGCCACTGTTTGTATGCATGTAGCCATGTACGGACTACTGGGAGTGCTATAAGGAAAACAAACGGACTACTGGGAGTGCTATAAGGAAAACAAACGGACTACTGGGAGTGCTATAAGGAAAACAAACGAACGGACTACTGGGAGTGCTATAAGGAAAACAAACGGACTACTGGGAGTGCTATAAGGAAAACAGCAAGGCATAATTTCTAGTTAAATGTTATTATTTTCAAATTGTTCATAGTTATAGTTTATATATGGTAAAACAGGGTACATTTTCCTGTTTATTAGCACAATTAATTCAAGGCATGTTTATACACTCAGATTTTATGTAATTTAGTGACTCAGAATTAATGTTCAGGCTAGTTTGAGAGGATGTAATATACCTGTAATGCACAGAGCAGATACAGGGGAGTGAATGAACTATATTTAGAACGTAAATAGTCAACCAATGAAATGCGTCGCTTTAGGTATTTCTCGACTCAGTGGAATTCCTAATAGCGACATGAGTCAATGTGATTTTTTGACACTAAATAAGCGTAATAAGCATAATTTCTCACGTTGAATATGTAGAAAAGGATCTATTTATACAGATAATACACTATTTACATGAGTTCATTCGTTTTATGTTATGTCATTGTTGATTCTTCGCTTAGGTGTGTCGGAACTCGGTATTCAAGGATAGTCCGAATATTTAGACTTGAAAATGTGACATTTTACTATCCAGGCATTTTTCAAAGTCTAAACGCTAAACCTCAATTACGCGTAGCATATTTTATATTCTAAAAAGTTGTTTTTATAAATTAAAATTGTTAACAAGATCAACACACATATATCGTTGTTTGAACGTCTCTTGACACAATATTATACATGAAATCAACGTTTAAATTTCATGGCAGAGTTTCGCCATTTCAAATTGGCCATTTTGAATATTTGATTATTGCAAAAAATAGTAATCGAAATAGACAAAAATGTTTATAAGATTTATCTCCGTGCCATTACGGTGAACCAAATAAGATTTCGTTTAATATCCAATTGTTCATACGCATGAAATGTACTAAATAAGACTGCGCATTGCGCAAAAACAATCGGAGAATTTCACCTGTCAACTTCAAACAGCTAAATGACATGCACAATGGTAATTTTTTTCAATATATTTTTAACGTTTTTAATATCTATATTTAGGATTATTCTTAACACCAATGCACACATTTATAACCGTTCATGTCTGAAAAGCTTCAAAATATTGGTCAGAAATCCCGCCATCGGATCAGGGCGGAAAGTGCTATGACGATGAGCTTTAACGATAAGATCTGCAACCCTCTCTTTAGCATGGGCTCAAGTCATAAAGACAAAGAAGCCTACGAAGCAAACTGAAAATGCTCACACGGCATGCTCGGTAACAACCGATAATCTATTAGATTATGCTTGGGGTTCAAATAAACCCAAAACAGGTTCAATTAGTATCGGTTAACCGCGTGGGTCTGCTAAGCCTGCTCAGGAAAACAAGACTAGGTCCCCGCAAGGGGTTTGACATTAACCGATTAATGGAACATTCTTTTGGATCTATACTATGACCCCTGGAGGAACACCTATACTCCTTTGCCCGTACCAAATCAGATAGCCACGTCGCCATGAAAGTGATCATCCAATGAAAAGCCTACAAGTTAGTGACCAGACGTGGGACTCAAGCTCTCGTCGACCTCTCGAACACTAGTTGGACAGCTCAACCAACTGAGCAAGGCGGGCCGATGTTCTACCCACAAAGTCTGGTCAAGGAGCCTACCAAGTTGTGTAGGTGCTATATGTGCCTTGTCACTGCACACGGATCACAATTTGCTTACCGTAGGCCCTACTGTCCGAGTTGAAACACATCTTCACATTTCTGTTTCATAATCGTTTCTCGTTGTTATTTTGTAGTGGAAGCGATGACTGCCAGTTATACAGACATTTGTGAGAACACCAAACTAGCGAGAGAGAACGCTCTGTTTGGTAGCTATGACACCTCGCTTGTGTATTACCAAGGTGTTCTACAACAAATACAGAAGCTGTTTGTGGTCGTGAAAGATACACAAAGGAGGGACAAGTGGCAACAGGTAGATTTGTGTCTTAATATTTCAATTGTTGGCGTATGATTAACGTTCTGGACTATCAGAAGATTATGCATTCAATCCCAGGTCACAGATATTCAAGTATTTCTTGAGATTATTGAACACGGTTCCATGCACTATGCTTTTTACATAGGTTCGCAGAAGAACTAGAGGGTCTAATACATGTGACTGAGTGTTGCACCTTGGATCATTCTGTATCCATCTTCTCACTCTGAGAAAGCTCCATATAACCATGATAGTGTTAAACGACCTAAGTAATATATATGACAGGACTGGATTCGTTTTTAAAATAAAATTATTTTGAGTTAATTTTCTTTCTGTGCGAGTGTGACTCGGACATACATTTAACATACATTGAGCAGGGATCATTATAGAGGGCGATGTGGGCGAAATTGTCGCCCTAGGGACCCTGACTTCGCCCTCTGACTTCTCCCTAAAAAAAAAAAATTATTTTTAGTCTTTATTTTGTCTAGTAAGATACACTGGCCCATTATAAAGCACTCCTTCTATTCAAATGTTGTATTTAATGGTTGTACTGTGCATTTTAACCCTATTTTGCAAAAGTATATTAAAGAACACCATTTAAGGAAGCGGTCACGCGCTTTCTCACTTCTCCCAAAAATTCTGACCTAGAATGAACCTGACATTGAGGGAGCATTTTCGATCAATTTTTTAGGAGCAAATGGGGTCAAATTTTGGTAGAGTATAATTACTGTAGATATTTATTGTAGGTGAGATCAGAAATCAACACGGAGTATGAACATGTGAAGGATATACAGAAAATTTTATCGAGTCTGAAATCCGACAACAGATCATCATACTCTCAGCAGGACCATGGTTCCCGGTATGATGACTACTCACGACAGGAAGAACCGACCCGAGACCCAGATGTCTGGCCACCACCTACACCTGTGGAAAACAGGTTAGTGTCACCGATAACCCGCCTTGTGTATAATGTGTTACATATACTATATGTATCACAGTCATCCAGTTACTACTAACTAGCAAACAAATATTGTGATAGCAAACTAGAACAAACCCTGGTTTATGTCTAAGTCTAGCATAACGAAGGATTGCAACGAATATTCGAGTACTCGAAAGAACGTCCACGTATCGAATAGCAAAATGATAATTGGGGGGGGGGGCTGAAGTCTGTATGTGTCATCAGATGTAAATCAATGCCAATTGTTCCTTTTACTTTACTAACATATTAATTATTATCACTAACTGGTTCAATATGGTCAGTGTAAATAAAGCATTGCAACCTGGGCCCCGAGATCAAGTCATATGATTGATCAACCAATCGGTAGCTAGAGAATTCCCGAGGTCAAGTCATACGATTGATCAACTAATCAGGAGCTGGTGATATGAGTTTGAAAACTGAGAACAGTTTTATAACCTCCGACCAATGTCTACCTTCAACTAAATGTGTGAATTTGATGAAAGTGTTAGGAATCCTCACAATGATCTCTAGCAAGTCTGGACACATTCTGTTCCAATATATGAGGTCACCATAGTAACTGAAACACTTAGGAATCTCACAATGATCTCTAGCAAGTCTGATCACATTCTGTTCCAATATATGAGGTCACCATAGTAACTGAAACACTTAGGAATCTTACAATGATCTCTAGCAAGTCTGATCACATTCTGTTCCAATATATGAGGTCACCATAGTAACTGAAACACTTAGGAATCTCACAACGAACTCTAGCAAGTCTGATCACATTCTGTTCCAATATATGAGGTCACCATAGTAACTGAAACACTTAGGAATCTCACAATGATCTCTAGCAAGTCTGATGACATTCTATTCCAATATATGAGCTTACAATAGTAACTGAAACACTTGAGGAGTCAAATATATCAGTTGAGTGTGACACAGGACCAGTTGGCCAATCTGCAGATTAAATTATTATTATAGTTTTCAGTTCATTTTCAGTGTTGTGAGTTATCTCTATGAAGTTACTGCATGCATCATTTTCTTACAACGTTTCATTTAGGCCATCGCCTAATATTAGAGGTGGTGCTCAGCGGGCAGCACCGAAGAAATATGAGCCCAGCCATAGGTACAGATCCAAGCCCAGTGGTAACATCCCTGATGATAGAAGGTACGGTGGCGCAGGAAGTGCACGTTCAGGGGACAAAGGGGGACGTGACAACAAAGGAAAGGAGAAGAAAATGGTTTGTAATGGTTAGCTTAACCATTGAAAGAATAGGGAGAGATACATTGTATTTTACTCATCCAGCCTTCTAGGAACAACTTGCTATTACTTTGCCAAAGATTACTGTAACCAGCATTTGTTTTGTATGTCGACAAATCTGCTAAGATAAGCAAGGTAGATGACAATTTGATGTTGGTTTTGACGGACTATGCACACATGTATTTATTTTAGAATACATTTACTAGTGTTTTGTCTTATTATAGAACGTACAACGTAGTTTATAGGTTCATAAATTTAAAAACTGATTATACCTTAACCCTTTCAACCCCACAGGCCTCTAAATAGGCTTATGAAAAGTGTAGATCCAGATGAGCGGCTCGTAACGAGCCGTCTCATTAGGATCTGCACTTTTTTGCCAGTAATAATTATTACTATTTTTAGATAAAATTACCCATTTTGATAAATGAACTGGTCCAAATGTAATTTTCTTATTAATTTATTGGTCTAAAAATAGCATGCACCAGTCCATGTCAGTTACTTGGGGTTGAAAGGGTTAAGCAAGTAATTAATAGGAGTATAATTGCAAATAAAATGTCAGGGCCCAAGCTGGCAATCGCCATTGGCTAAAATAGGCTAATAAAAACTCAGTTTGGCGAAAATGATAAAAACGGCAAAAATCTGAATTGGAAATTCCCCGAGTCTATTTATGGAAAATTACAAGTGTCACGGTAAAATCGTGTCTCAGACTTGTTTACCAAAATGTCCACACTTCTTGTGTATCTATAAATAGCATGGATCTCGCTAGCCTTCTTGAGTTGAGAAAATCACCTCGTAAGTTACGGCGTCGTGGCTCATAAAACAATTAAAATATCTCAATTATGCATATATTTTCGAGGACTCCAAAGATTTATCTTTTATTTCGGAACTATTCTTTGTATGTACTGTTTAATTTTGTAATAAATGTTTCTATTTCATCTGCAAAACAATCACATCATTAGAATGAGCTGGGATAACTCTATAAATGGTCCAACATTGAGCATGTTATCTTATGAATAAAAAGGTTATGAAGAAATAAAGCGCGCAAGTCGTGATTGGCTAAAGAAAATTGGCTACAAAAAGATAAAAGCCAGGGCATGTGATGCAGATGTCACATACTTTTACTTAAGTATAATTAACGGTAAATAGCCGTCATTTTGTTTCCATGTCGGGTGCAGACTATGGCACAATGCAGACTATGGCACAATCTTAGACATCGTATATCTCGTAATCACATACATGTATTAACCATTGTCTCAACTCAGCATGAAGTACTTATTGGCAAGATTGGCAGTGGCCGTCAGATTAGCGCCGTTGTTAGCACGCTCGCTTCTCACCAATGCAACCTGGGTTCGATCCTCGGACCGGGAAGTATGTGAGATGGTACTAGGGTCGCCAGATTGGACAGGTGGGTTTTCTCAGGGTACTCCGGTTTCCTCCCACACAAATGACCATATATGCGCTTTCATCCGCGCCAACGAGAGTGATTAATATAAGTTGTTAGAACTTGCTTCGCAATCGTTGTAAAATAAATAAAGTTTAAACTAAATTGGCAAGATTGTGCTTAGCCTACGTCTAGGAGTCGTGGCCAAGTCAACAATTGGTTTGTATCAGATCTCTCAAGCAGGACTTCTGAAATAATTTATATTTGCAGAGACATATGTTATGAACTGTGATGTAGTAGTGTAAGGGTGTGTGTATATTACTGTAGGCAGATGGTGATGAGAAGAAGTTTGATCCAGCTGGACATGATAAAGGTCTGGTAGAAAACTTGGAGAGAGACATTGTACAGAAAAATCCTAATGTTCATTGGTATGTAATATTTCCTGTAGCTAAACAGTGTACAGAAAAATCCTAATGTTCATTGGTATGTAATATTTCCTGTAGCTAAACAGTGTACAGAACAATCCTAATGTTCATTGGTATGTAATATTTCCTGTAGCTAAGCAGTGTACTGAACAATCCTAATGTTCATTGGTATGTAATATTTCCTGTAGCTAAACAGTGTACAGAACAATCCTAATGTTCATTGGTATGTAATATTTCCTGTAGCTAAACAGTGTACAGAACAATCCTAATGTTCATTGGTATGTAATATTTCCTGTAGCTAAACAGTGTACAGAAAAATCCTAATGTTCATTGGTATGTAATATTTCCTGTAGCTAAACAGTGTACAGAAAACTCCTAATGTTCATTGGTATGTAATATTTCCTGTAGCTAAACAGTGTACAGAAAAATCTAATGTTCATTGGTATGTAATATTTCCTGTAGCTAAACAGTGTACAGAACAATCCTAATGTTCATTGGTATGTAATATTTCCTGTAGCTAAACAGTGTACAGAACAATCCTAATGTTCATTGGTATGTAATATTTCCTGTAGCTAAACAGTGTACAGAACAATCCTAATGTTCATTGGTATGTAATATTTCCTGTAGCTAAACAGTGTACAGAACAATCCTAATGTTCATTGGTATGTAATATTTCCTGTAGCTAAACAGTGTACAGAACAATCCTAATGTTCATTGGTATGTAATATTTCCTGTAGCTAAACAGTGTACAGAAAACTCTAATGTTCATTGGTATGTAATATTTCCTGTAGCTAAACAGTGTACAGAAAACTCTAATGTTTATTGGTATGTAATATTTCCTGTAGCTAAACAGTGTACAGAAAACTCCTAATGTTCATTGGTATGTAATATTTCCTGTAGCTAAACAGTGTACAGAAAAATCCTAATGTTCATTGGTATGTAATATTTCCTGTAGCTAAACAGTGTACAGAACAATCCTAATGTTCATTGGTATGTAATATTTCCTGTAGCTAAACAGTGTACAGAAAACTCCTAATGTTCATTGGTATGTAATATTTCCTGTAGCTAAACAGTGTACAGAACAATCCTAATGTTCATTGGTATGTAATATTTCCTGTAGCTAAACAGTGTACAGAACAATCCTAATGTTCATTGGTATGTAATATTTCCTGTAGCTAAACAGTACAGAAAACTCCTAATGTTCATTGGTATGTAATATTTCCTGTAGCTAAACAGTGTACAGAAAAATCCTAATGTTCATTGGTATGTAATATTTCCTGTAGCTAAACAGTGTACAGAACAATCCTAATGTTCATTGGTATGTAATATTTCCTGTAGCTAAGCAGTGTACAGAACAATCCTAATGTTCATTGGTATGTAATATTTCCTGTAGCTAAACAGTGTACAGAAAACTCCAATTCTTCTATGTGAGGAAGCTTTCCAACTGGCTTGCATGTTAGTGGTATTTTGTTTGTGATCTTTATTGATTGTTTGGCGAAAAAGTGTTTGTTTGCACAGGCATGGCAGTCCATCTTTGATGAGGCAAATTTGCCGAATAGAAGTGGCATTTTCACATAACGAGTGTTGAATACTGCACATTTATACTGAACTGACCAACAAAAAAAATTCGATATAACGAAAAATTCGACTTAACGAAATTCGATATAAGCAGATCCAGTTATATGTAAAATGATAGTGTCTGAATCAGGACTTTGATCCGACTTCGAGATAACCGGAGAATTCGACATAACCAACTTTGACATAACGAGTGTAGATTGTACTTAAATTTTTCACCTTACTATTTTAGATTGTTTTAGATTGTCTAGTGATATAAATAAAACATATTTCATAAATTATTTGCTATACACAGGCTTCAATTATCCAGTCATCCAATTGTTAGATATTGTTACGAATATTGATGTGGTGTGTATAAATGTCTATCCTGTGTTTAGGGAAGATATAGCAGACCTTGTAGAGGCGAAGAAACTGTTACAGGAAGCTGTAGTACTGCCCCTCATCATTCCAGACTTCTTCAAGGGAATTCGCAGACCCTGGAAGGTATGCCTAGTTATATACAGCTTTTGTCATTGCTTTAATGATATTCAATCAAAGCCTTGCGGGGGAGGGGAGACTCCGTGCCTTGATGGGGGGGGGGCATCAGAGGGCGAAGTAGTCGCCCTTGGGACCCTGACATTACACCACTTCTCCCTAAAAAAAACAACAAACAAAAAAATTTGTTTTACAATTTTCAGACAAAATATTGTCTAGTAAGATACACTGGCCATTGTAAAGCACTCCTTCTATTCAGATAATGTACTTAATGCTAATATTGTGTATTTTAACCCTATTATGTTGATATTTATTAAATAATACCATTAGATGACGCAGTCGCGCGCTTTCTCACTTCTCCCAAAAATTTCAGTCTAGCTTGAGCCCTGCGTCTAGCTTGAGCCCTGCCTACATAATCCATATGTAATATGACTAAATATTTCCAAGATTTCACCAGCACTGAAACAGCACAGAGCGAACAATTAACCATATTGATGTATGTAACTAGAAGAATTGCAACCCTATGTTTGTCTCTTACCACCAGGGGGTGCTGATGGTGGGCCCACCAGGAACAGGAAAGACACTGTTGGCGAAGGGCGTAGCAACAGAATGTGGGACAACCTTCTTTAACATATCGTCTGCTGCACTCACATCAAAATGGCACGGGGAGTCGGAGAAGTTGGTTAGACTGCTGTTTGAGATGGTAGGTGATGGATATTCTAGGATCCCTCCTACTCTGCCGCATTATTGTTGTTATCTCTGAGTAATATATGCCAGGTCATTCCTCCATTTGTCCTGTTATCTCTGAATAATAAATGCCAGGTCATTCCTACATTTGTCCTGTTATCCGGTCATTCCTCCATTTGTCCTATTATCTCTGAGTAATGTATGCCAGGTCATTCCTCCATTTGTCCTGTTATCTCTGAGTAATGTATGCCAGGTCATTCCTCCATTTGTCCTGTTATCTCTGAGTAATGTATGCCAGGTCATTCCTCCATTTGTCCTGTTATCTCTGAGTAATGTATGCCAGGTCATTCCTCCATTTGTCCTGTTATCTCTGAGTAATGTATGCCAGGTCATTCCTCCATTTGTCCTGTTATCTCTGAGTAATGTATGCCAGGTCATTCCTCCATTTGTCCTGTTATCTCTGAGTAATATATGCCAGGTCATTCCTCCATTTGTCCTGTTATCTCTGAGTAATGTATGCCAGGTCATTCCTCCATTTGTCCTGTTATCTCTGAGTAATATATGCCAGGTCATTCCTCCATTTGTCCTGTTATCTCTGAGTAATATATGCCAGGTCATTCCTCCATTTGTCCTGTTATCTCTGAGTAATGTATGCCAGGTCATTCCTCCATTTGTCCTGTTATCTCTGCCGGTAATAGCAATGTACATGCTTGTACATAGGACTTGGCATGTTTTATTAAAATTGCTGGGATAAAAAACAGGACACGCATACAATGCATTTTTCAATTTTTTTTACATGACTTTTAAGCAGGTTTTTCCCATGATCTGTAGGACTTCTGCCAACATTTGTTGATTTCCTTGCAGTAACTTCCACCAATTTATTGACATGTGGACACTGTTCAAAATCATAATAATAACATAATTATGCGTTCTTCACAAAATCGAAGTGATGTTATTGGCAACAATTTAGAGAAAATGGTTCATTTAGGGTACACATTCTGTACTATCGTTTTCTCCAGAACTGCTCTTTCTGTAACCATGCCGCCTATAACTGCAGTGATTTCTATAGTACGTACTTTTTTTAAATTATTTGAAGATCTGTTTCTGAGTAACTGCTCAATGCTCGTGTATATTTCAGGCACGGTTCTTGAATGAGTAACTGCTCAATGCTCGTGTATATTTCAGGCA
The DNA here is from genome assembly GCA_014843695.1 of Archivesica marissinica. Classification (NCBI taxonomy): domain Eukaryota; kingdom Metazoa; phylum Mollusca; class Bivalvia; order Venerida; family Vesicomyidae; genus Archivesica; species Archivesica marissinica. The sequence goes on from CM026387.1 coordinate 89,207,678, forward strand.
CGGTTCTTGAATGAGTAACTGCTCAATGCTCGTGTATATTTCAGGCACGGTTCTTGAATGAGTAACTGCTCAATGCTCGTGTATATTTCAGGCACGGTTCTTGAATGAGTAACTGCTCAATGCTCGTGTATATTTCAGGCACGGTTCTTGAATGAGTAACTGCTCAATGCTCGTGTATATTTCAGTCACGGTTCTTGAGTAACTGCTCAATGCTCGTGTATATTTCAGGCATGGTTCTTGAATGAGTAACTGCTCAATGCTCGTGTATATTTCAGGCACGGTTCTTGAATGAGTAACTGCTCAATGCTCGTGTATATTTCAGGCACGGTTCTTGAATGAGTAACTGCTCAATGCTCGTGTATATTTCAGGCACGGTTCTTGAATGAGTAACTGCTCAATGCTCGTGTATATTTCAGGCACGGTTCTTGAATGAGTAACTGCTCAATGCTCGTGTATATTTCAGGCACGGTTCTTGAATGAGTAACTGCTCAATGCTCGTGTATATTTCAGGCACGGTTCTTGAATGAGTAACTGCTCAATGCTCGTGTATATATCAGGCACGGTTCTTGAATGAGTAACTGCTCAATGCTCGTGTATATTTCAGGCACGGTTCTTGAATGAGTAACTGCTCAATGCTCGTGTATATTTCAGGCACGGTTCTTGAATGAGTAACTGCTCAATGCTCGTGTATATTTCAGGGGCAAGGTTCTTGAATGAGTAACTGCTCAATGCTCGTGTATATTTCAGGCACGGTTCTTGAATGAGTAACTGCTCAATGCTCGTGTATATTTCAGGCACGGTTCTTGAATGAGTGACTGCTCAATGCTCGTGTATATATCAGGCACAGTTCTTGAATGAGTAACTGCTCAATGCTCATGTATATTTCAGGCACAGTTCTTGAATGAGTAACTGCTCAATGCTCGTGTATATTTCAGTCACGGTTCTTGAATGAGTAACTGCTCAATGCTCGTGTATATTTCAGGTACGGTTCTTGAGTAACTGCTCAATGCTCGTGTATATTTCAGTACGGTTCTTGAGTAACTGCTCAATGCTCGTGTATATTTCAGGCACGGTTCTTGAATGAGTAACTGCTCAATGCTCGTGTATATTTCAGGCACGGTTCTTGAATGAGTAACTGCTCAATGCTCGTGTATATTTCAGGCACGGTTCTTGAATGAGTAACTGCTCAATGCTCGTGTATATTTCAGGCACGGTTCTTGAATGAGTAACTGCTCAATGCTCGTGTATATTTCAGGCACGGTTCTTGAATGAGTAACTGCTCAATGCTCGTGTATATTTCAGGCACGGTTCTTGAGTAACTGCTCAATGCTCGTGTATATTTCAGGCACGGTTCTTGAATGAGTAACTGCTCAATGCTCGTGTATATTTCAGGCACGGTTCTTGAATGAGTAACTGCTCAATGCTCGTGTATATTTCAGGCACGGTTCTTGAATGAGTAACTGCTCAATGCTCGTGTATATTTCAGGCACGGTTCTTGAATGAGTAACTGCTCAATGCTCGTGTATATTTCAGGCACGGTTCTTGAATGAGTAACTGCTCAATGCTCGTGTATATTTCAGGCACGGTTCTTGAATGAGTAACTGCTCAATGCTCGTGTATATTTCAGGCACGGTTCTTGAGTAACTGCTCAATGCTCGTGTATATTTCAGGCACGGTTCTTGAATGAGTAACTGCTCAATGCTCGTGTATATTTCAGGCACGGTTCTTGAATGAGTAACTGCTCAATGCTCGTGTATATTTCAGGCACGGTTCTTGAATGAGTAACTGCTCAATGCTCGTGTATATTTCAGGCACGGTTCTTGAATGAGTAACTGCTCAATGCTCGTGTATATTTCAGGCACGGTTCTTGAATGAGTAACTGCTCAATGCTCGTGTATATTTCAGGCACGGTTCTTGAATGAGTAACTGCTCAATGCTCGTGTATATTTCAGGCACGGTTCTTGAATGAGTAACTGCTCAATGCTCGTGTATATTTCAGGCACGGTTCTTGAATGAGTAACTGCTCAATGCTCGTGTATATTTCAGGCACGGTTCTTGAATGAGTAACTGCTCAATGCTCGTGTATATTTCAGGCACGGTTCTTGAATGAGTAACTGCTCAATGCTCGTGTATATTTCAGGCACGGTTCTTGAATGAGTAACTGCTCAATGCTCGTGTATATTTCAGGCACGGTTCTTGAATGAGTAACTGCTCAATGCTCGTGTATATTTCAGGCACGGTTCTTGAATGAGTAACTGCTCAATGCTCGTGTATATTTCAGGCACGGTTCTTGAATGAGTAACTGCTCAATGCTCGTGTATATTTCAGGCACGGTTCTTGAATGAGTAACTGCTCAATGCTCGTGTATATTTCAGGCACGGTTCTTGAATGAGTAACTGCTCAATGCTCGTGTATATTTCAGGCACGGTTCTTGAATGAGTAACTGCTCAATGCTCGTGTATATTTCAGGCACGGTTCTTGAATGAGTAACTGCTCAATGCTCGTGTATATTTCAGGCACGGTTCTTGAATGAGTAACTGCTCAATGCTCGTGTATATTTCAGGCACGGTTCTTGAATGAGTAACTGCTCAATGCTCGTGTATATTTCAGGGCACGGTTCTTGAATGAGTAACTGCTCAATGCTCGTGTATATTTCAGGCACGGTTCTTGAATGAGTAACTGCTCAATGCTCGTGTATATTTCAGGCACGGTTCTTGAATGAGTAACTGCTCAATGCTCGTGTATATTTCAGGCACGGTTCTTGAATGAGTAACTGCTCAATGCTCGTGTATATTTCAGGCACGGTTCTTGAATGAGTAACTGCTCAATGCTCGTGTATATTTCAGGCACGGTTCTTGAATGAGTAACTGCTCAATGCTCGTGTATATTTCAGGCACGGTTCTTGAATGAGTAACTGCTCAATGCTCGTGTATATTTCAGGCACGGTTCTTGAATGAGTAACTGCTCAATGCTCGTGTATATTTCAGGCACGGTTCTTGAATGAGTAACTGCTCAATGCTCGTGTATATTTCAGGCACGGTTCTTGAATGAGTAACTGCTCAATGCTCGTGTATATTTCAGGCACGGTTCTTGAATGAGTAACTGCTCAATGCTCGTGTATATTTCAGGCACGGTTCTTGAATGAGTAACTGCTCAATGCTCGTGTATATTTCAGGCACGGTTCTTGAATGAGTAACTGCTCAATGCTCGTGTATATTTCAGGCACGGTTCTTGAGTAACTGCTCAATGCTCGTGTATATTTCAGGCACGGTTCTTGAATGAGTAACTGCTCAATGCTCGTGTATATTTCAGGCACGGTTCTTGAGTAACTGCTCAATGCTCGTGTATATTTCAGGCACGGTTCTTGAGTAACTGCTCAATGCTCGTGTATATTTCAGGCACGGTTCTTGAATGAGTAACTGCTCAATGCTCGTGTATATTTCAGGCACGGTTCTTGAATGAGTAACTGCTCAATGCTCGTGTATATTTCAGGCACGGTTCTTGAATGAGTAACTGCTCAATGCTCGTGTATATTTCAGTCACGGTTCTTGAATGAGTAACTGCTCAATGCTCGTGTATATTTCAGGCACGGTTCTATGCACCAAGTACAATCTTTATTGATGAGATTGATTCAATATGTTCCAGACGAGGCTCTGGGTCGGAACATGAAGCCAGCCGACGCGTCAAGTCCGAACTTCTCATTCAAATGGATGGTAAATCCGCGTTTAAAAATTTGTACCGTTATCCTCTCTGTATGTGTACAGTAGATAGTATGGATGGCAACGAATATCCAAGTATCAGATTGCTATTAGAATGGTGAAAAAATCATATAAACTTTATCCAATCTTTAACATCTTTTGTTCATATGCATGACACACGTTATCCTACAATTGATGTTCGTACATGTGGCTGATGCATTGTCGGTTATTGGTAGTCGCTAATCAATAAATACAGTATTGTGTTGTCAGCTTACGGACAGATGCCGCAATATATGCAGGTGCTTAATTCTTGTACAATGCACACACATGTAATTATTTAATTTGATGTTAAATTATTTATAAAATGGAGACATTGTAAAAATGGAAACCCAGGACCCTAATTTTCCGCGTGCTTCAAAATATAAACATTTAATAATAACCTGAGAGGATAGGAGAGAAACGGGAATATCCCCTCCCCCCTAGTTATTTCTTAATTTTGGTAGTTCAAAGGCTCCTCAAAGAGAACTGATAAGTATGATACATATAATGTATTTTTATTGTAAATTAGGACAGACGGGGCCGACAGCAGTCTTGATTTCGTGCAGCGTAAGGAAGAAGCTTTAATGTCTGTAGCGACACGCTAATTATTATTGAGCCATATAATTTAATTGTTTAATATGATTGCGAGACATGTTGTATAATTTCCATCGGGGTATGAACTACATTACATTGGTATGAACTACATTGGTATGAACTACATTGGTATGAACTACATTGGTATGAACTACATTGGTATGAACTACATTGGGCGTGCTTACAGTTAGAGTGGATTCCTTCGGCCTCCAAGACTTTAAAGCGACATTACATCGCTAAATGCCCAAAATATGCTTGTTACGTATAAATAGCATTGCTACCTCAAAATCTTCCGAAATAATTCGAACATTAAGTTTCTATACATAAACAGTGTTTTTGTGGTATACACACTCTCAATAGTGAAAGTAGCATTTCATATACGCTACGCTCCCGAATTGATGTTTGTTTACTTTACAGTTGGAGTCTATGCCAAGTGCGTGCAACTGTCGTTTAGAGATATTTTAAATCGTTTTAGTCTTAAATAAATATCCACAGGCACAAAGGGTGCGATATAACGGTAATACTGTATTATAAATCGTATTATTCAGGATACGCACATTGCATGACGCATGAATGTTGACCCTATTTACATTAGTTTGTTATGTCAACAAACGTCGTATACGAAGGTTGTTCATAAGTTGAAATACTCGGCAAACAAGTATACCATAAAATAGGAAAATGCATTCTGTAGAAATTTGTGTTTTCACCGATATAGTGTCGCTTTAAGCACGCCCAATGTAGTTCATACCCCGATTGAAATTATTAACCCGCAATTCATTTCTTATTAATGAAGTTGGTGAAGCCATCAACAAAAAGGTGCAATCATTGAGTGCATTATTATTTGTTAATGTGTACAGGTGTAGCTGGAGCGTGTGAGGGAGAGGATGCCACTAAGATTGTCATGGTGTTAGCCGCAACCAACTTCCCCTGGGATCTCGATGATGCTTTACGGAGGCGACTTGAAAAAAGAATTTATATTCCCCTTCCTACAGGTAATGTCATTCTATATATGGGAATAGATAACGTGTGGAACGGCGGCTATGTGGGAATGTAATAAGTGTGCTGTGTGGTGTTTATGTGCAGTGAAGGGTTTAGTTACTTGTAAAGGTGATAGACATGCTCGTTAGTCTTGTCATTTATAGCAGACATTTTGGGAAGTCGTAATATTTGAGTGCTTACAAGAAGCGTCTACTTGATAGAGGTTAAATAGAATCTAGTTTTTGAGGAGGGCCGTAACTAATGTTGTTAAAACGTGTGGCCCAACCCATTTGCTTCAACATTTATTGACAATTCTTGTGCACAACAATGACATAAATCGTATATACTATGCATAATTATACAAGTGTGTTCATTTGTTTTGTTCTGTACATTGTATATATAGAATGAATGCAATAAAATATGATTAAACTTATATACTATGCATAATTATACAAGTGTGTTCATTTGTTTTGTTCTGTACATTGTATATATAGAATGAATGCAATAAAATATGCAAACTGAAATTAAAATGCCAGATTGAGGCACAAAACACTTGACAGGTTTCAATATCAACATTGGAAGTGTGTTTGATCTGTAACTTGTCAACATTTAAGCCTGGATTAGTTAATGCTTGGTTGGCGTGCATTGGTGTTGGTGTTCAGTAGATGCAGAGTTAGTTAATGCTTGGTTGGCGTGCATTGGTGTTGGTGTTCAGTAGATGCAGAGTTGGTTAATGCTTGGTTGGCGTGCATTGGTGTTGGTGTTCAGTAGATGCAGAGTTGGTTAATGCTTGGTTGGCGTGCAGTAGTGTTGGTGTTCAGTAGATGCAGAGTTAGTTAATGCTTGGTTGGCGTGCATTGGTGTTGGTGTTCAGTAGATGCAGAGTTGGTTAATGCTTGGTTGGCGTGCAGTAGTGTTGGTGTTCAGTAGATGCAGAGTTGGTTAATGCTTGGTTGGCGTGCAGTAGTGTTGGTGTTCAGTAGATGCAGAGTTGGTTAATGCTTGGTTGGCGTGCATTGGTGTTGGTGTTCAGTAGATGCAGAGTTAGTTAATGCTTGGTTGGCGTGCATTAGTGTTGGTGTTCAGTAGATGCAGAGTTGGTTAATGCTTGGTTGGCGTGCAGTAGTGTTGGTGTTCAGTAGATGCAGAGTTGGTTAATGCTTGGTTGGCGTGCATTGGTGTTGGTGTTCAGTAGATGCAGAGTTAGTTAATGCTTGGTTGGCATGCAGTAGTGTTGGTGTTCAGTAGATGCAGAGTTGGTTAATGCTTGGTTGGTGTGCAGTAGTGTTGGTGTTCAGTAGATGCAGAGTTGGTTAATGCTTGGTTGGCGTGCATTGGTGTTGGTGTTCAGTAGATGCAGAGTTGGTTAATGCTTGGTTGGCGTGCATTGGTGTTGGTGTTCAGTAGATGCAGAGTTGGTTAATGCTTGGTTGGCGTGCAGTAGTGTTGGTGATCAGTAGATGCAGAGTTGGTTAATGGTCAAGGTCACAGTAACCTATCGCATCAAAGGCGTTTCCATTTAGAAACTACACAATGCTTTGACCTACCTTCATCAAGCTTTGTAAGAAATTTGATTGTGACAACTAGATGACTCCTGTTAATTTAGGGTTCAATGGGATAGAGGTAATTTTTTATTATTACAAATTTATTTTAGCTCGATTGCAAAACAAGTTGTTACAACTTATATTAATCACTCTCGAGACCTCATTCCTGATGGAATCCATCGCCATGAGGGAGAGAAGAGGCAACGTGGAAGTTAAATGCCTTGTCTACGGTCACAATCGTAACGGCTCCAGCAGGGCTCAAACTCCGGACCTTTTGCACATGAAGTGAACTTGCTACCACTGCGCTATCACGACTTCCACAAAGAGGTCACATGGACATTTCATTTAATAATGTGTCCGCTAAACTGGAGAATGGTTGAGCCTAGCTTCTTGAAACTTGTAGGGAAAGTGATGGTGACCCTATAGATGTTGAAGGGTGGTGAGTGGATCAGTGAATTACGGTTCAAGGCCATTGAATCATTTTATAATATCTACTGTTTAGAAATGCCTCCTGTTCATGTTACAGATAACCTGTAGTTTTGAAGCATTTCCTTTTCAGCTGAAGGTCGGAGAGACTTGTTGAAGATCAACCTTAAGGAGGTTCCTCTTGCATCCGATGTAGATTTGATGGAGGTTGCTGAAACACTTGATGGTTACTCGGGCGCTGATATAACCAATGTGTGCAGGTAAAATATATACATTCCAAGTTGTGAGGAAACAAGAACAGATGAGCCATGTATAGATTAACCATCATTGAAATGTCTTTAGAAACAAGAACAATGGAGGTTGCTGAAACACTTGATGGTTACTCGGGCGCTGATATAACCAATGTGTGCAGGTAAAATATATACATTCCAAGTTGTGAGGAAACAAGAACAGATGAGCCATGTATAGATTAACCATCATTGAAATGTCTTTAGAAACAAGAACAGATGGGCCATGTATAGATTAACCATCATTGAAATGTCTTTAGAAACAAGAACAGATGGGCCATGTATAGATTAACCATCATTGAAATGTCTTTAGAAACAAGAACAGGTGGGTCATGTATAGATTAACCATCATTGAAATGTCTTTAGAAACAAGAACAGATGGGCCATGTATAGATTAACCATCATTGAAATGTCTTTAGAAACAAGAACAGATGGGCCATGTATAGATTAACCATCATTGAAATGTCTTTAGAAACAAGAACAGATGGGCCATGTATAGATTAACCATCATTGAAATGTCTTTAGAAAAGTATGTACAATTCCAATGGGTTTAAACTTTACTTATTTTACAACGATTGCGAAGCAAGTTTTAACAACATATATACGGATGAAAGCATATATGTGGTCATTCATGTGAGAGGAAACCGGAGTACCCGGAGAAAACCCACCTATTCGATCTGGCGACCATCATACCATCTCACATACTTCACAATCCGAGGATCGAACCCAGGTTGCATTGGTGAGAAGCGAGCACGCTAACCACTGCGCTGATCGGAATGCCAATGGGTAGACTGTGTCTACATGATTATGTTCGTGGACGTTCACATTTCCTATGCTTGTTATCAAGGTTGAATCCTCATGAATTCATTTGTAGGTTCTTTTTTCCGTTCTTTTTTCTACAACTTTATTTTAGCTCGATTGCGAAACAAGTTCTTACAACTTATATTAATCACTCTCGAGACCTCATTCCTGATGGAATCCATCGCCACGAGGGAGAGAGAAGAGGCTTGTTGAATTTAAATGCCTTGCCTAAGGGCACAATCGTAACGGCTCCAGCGGGGCTCGAACTCCGGACCTGTAGGTTCTATCTGTCATATAAGATTAAGACAGATGAAGCCTGGGAAATGTATCGAGTGAGGCGGAAACAAATTGTTAAGAATTGGTCAGATAGCATTATGCATACTATTTATTATGCAATGAAATAAATGGGTTTTGCAGGAACCTGGAACAGCTACATGCACATTATTCATGGGACAAATTGTACGTTTCGGTAACATGTAACAAGCATTCATTTCTTACAAGTTATTTTATTGGCGAAATCCAATAGTCAATAACTTGTTATTTGGAATTTGTTAATAGCAAAACCTTTAATCTGTGAATTTGATAGCAGAAAACCTGTCACCCATGCCTTGTGAATTAGAATTCCATAATAGCAAACAACTTCTATTGTGAGGAAGCTATGCAGCTGGTGGTGGTTCTACCTGGTGCCCTTCAGAGCCTAAAATACTGATTGGAGGGACACCTGAGGTCTTCCTCCACCAATAGTAGCTTGAGAGTTGCTATGCATCATTACATATACATGTATAACCTAAGCTGTTGGTGTGACCTTAAATACCTAAATCATAGAAACAAAGATTTTTTAAGGAGAATTCCATAAAGAAAACCTAGTCCATGACTTGTTCGGGAGAATTCCATATAAAGAAAACCTAGTCCATGACTTGTTCGGGAGAATTCCATAAAGAAAACCTAGTCCATTACTTGTTAATGAGAATTCCATAAAGAAAACCTAGTCCATTACTTGTTCGGGAGAATTCCATAAAGAAAACCTAGTCCATGACTTGTTAATGAGAATTCCATAAAGAAAACCTAGTCCATGACTTGTTCAGGAGAATTCCATAAAGAAAACCTAGTCCATTACTTGTTAATGAGAATTCCATAAAGAAAACCTAGTCCATGACTTGTTCAGGAGAATTCCATAAAGAAAACCTAGTCCATGACTTGTTCGGGAGAATTCCATAAAATAAACCTAGTCCATTACTTGTTAATGAGAATTCCATAAAGTAAACCTAGTCCATTACTTGTTAATGAGAATTCCATAAAGTAAACCTAGTCCATAACTTGTTAATGAGAATTCCATAAAGTAAACCTAGTCCATTACTTGTTAATGAGAATTCCATAAAGAAAACCTAGTCCATTACTTGTTAATGAGAATTCCATAAAGTAAACCTAGTCCATTACTTGTTAATGAGAATTCCATAAAGTAAACCTAGTCCATTACTTGTTAATGAGAATTCCATAAAGTAAACCTAGTCCATTACTTGTTCGGAAGAATTCCATAAAGAAAACCTAGTCCATGACTTGTTCGGGAGAATTCCATAAAGTAAACCTAGTCCATTACTTGTTAATGAGAATTCCATAAAGTAAACCTAGTCCATGACTTGTTCGGGAGAATTCCATAAAGAAAACCTAGTCCATTACTTGTTAATGAGAATTCCATAAAGAAAACCTAGTCCATTACTTGTTAATGAGAATTCCATAAAGAAAACCTAGTCCATTACTTGTTAATGAGAATTCCATAAAGTAAACCTAGTCCATTACTTGTTAATGAGAATTCCATAAAGAAAACCTAGTCCATTACTTGTTAATGAGAATTCCATAAAGAAAACCTAGTCCATTACTTGTTAATGAGAATTCCATAAAGTAAACCTAGTCCATTACTTGTTAATGAGAATTCCATAAAGAAACCTAGTCCATTACTTGTTAATGAGAATTCCATAAAGAAAACCTAGTCCATTACTTGTTAATGAGAATTCCATAAAGAAAACCTAGTCCATTACTTGTTAATGAGAATTCCATAAAGTAAACCTAGTCCATTACTTGTTAATGAGAATTCCATAAAGTAAACCTAGTCCATTACTTGTTAATGAGAATTCCATAAAGAAAACCTAGTCCATTACTTGTTAATGAGAATTCCATAAAGTAAACCTAGTCCATTACTTGTTAATGAGAATTCCATAAAGTAAACCTAGTCCATTACTTGTTAATGAGAATTCCATAAAGTAAACCTAGTCCATTACTTGTTCGGAAGAATTCCATAAAGAAAACCTAGTCCATTACTTGTTCGGGAGAATTCCATAAAGAAAACCTAGTCCATTACTTGTTAATGAGAATTCCATAAAGAAAACCCAGTACATGGCTTATGAATTCCATAATAACTTGTCATGTGGACTTCAGGGATGCTGCTATGATGTCATTCAGACGTAGAATCAAGGGTTTAACTCCTGAAGAAATCAAGAACATTCCAAAGGAAGAGTTGAATCTGCCGACATCGATGGAAGACTTCCTAGAAGCAAAGAAGAAGGTGAACAAAAGCGTGTCGAAAGATGACCTGAAGAAATACCAGGAATGGATGGACGAGTTTGGCTCTGTGTGAACACAAAATATGTAAACATTGTGTGTATGTACTGTTGTGAACACGCAAACTATATACATCTATATGCACTGTAACTTGTTAAAGATTTAATATATAAAGGACGTAGATCTTGTATTCACTAAGGTTGTAATAGTTGTACTCCTTGCTGTAGTAGGGGTGTCGCTCACGATATGGTAGTATGGTAGTGCAATACAGTCGTGGTGGGGGGGGGGGTGAACGATTGTTGTTGGACACAACCAAGACCAAGCTTTCATGTATTAATTACTAAACTTTGTCCCACTTATAGCACTTCATTATGAATGGAAAAACATTCTTTAACATATCATGATTGTAAGTGGTAGAAAATATCTAGAGTTTTATCTCTTTTATGCTTTCCAATAAATGATGGAGTTTTCTCAGTGAAACAAAACTCCCATCTTACATCACTAACAATGAAAGATGGTATTTTACCTGCCACCGGTTGTGTTTCGTATTCCTGCGCGGTTAGATGTACTTTTGTATTTTAGCTATTTTCTGACTATCATAAACAGTTAACTATAAAGTAATATATTCTATTGAATTTGTTTTGTCTGTAGTTTTTAATTTTGACAGCAAACAGAAACTAACTTGAAAATGATACAGAAACTATTTCCTATTACGGACGTTCACACTAACAGAAGTGGTTGTGCAGTTGTGTCATGTAGTGCAATGAGGCTCCAGACAGGGCAGTTAAAATGAATAAAATTTGAAAACAAATATAATATTAGCCAAATTCATTGGAAATCATAAAAGAAACAGAAGATTTGTGTTTATTAGTGTAAGATAGGATTTTATTTCATCTAGTGATCACCGAAATATGTATCTTCGCTCGTGGTTAATGCTAATACAAATTTCGGTGATCACTCGGTGAAATAAAATACTATCTTACACTAATAAGCACAAATATCCTCTATGTGATATGGATGTGAAAATACAGGGGACGAAAAATCCACTCGTCCGCTCGTATTGACGAGTGAAATTTCCGATCGGGTGAGTAGAAAATCCATGTCGGTCGTAGGACAGGACGAGTGACAATTTACAGTGTTGACGAACAACACTAATCCAAGTTCCAGATAATGTGCTTCAACTAGTAATGATAGTAAAACTACCGGATGTTCTGTGAAGGTGTGTTTACGTTTTTCAAAGCAAATGTCGTTTTATTATTCTAAGGGAGATAATTAACAGTAATAGCTCTGTGTTTATTCTAACGGACATGTCGATGTTGGGGCCGACAATGGGTTTGAGGTTTACATTTATTAGAAACAACTACATGGAGAATGATAAATACAATAATGCATATTTTTTGGATCTGATTTAATAGCAAGTACCGACTATTGTCCGAAACTTGCGTTCGGTGACGAGTTTACATCAGGCCGATATTCGATAATATTCATGTGTTTCCGTACGAGTCCGTATGATAGACCGGTATGATAGACCATATGAAAACTATATTTCCAGTTGGGTATTATTATAAATAACTGGATATACATCTTTTCAACAAATACTTCCGTCCAGTTAGTCCATGATGGTCACAAGAGTATAATAGTATAGGCCTATTTACTTGTTCTGCATATATGTTGAAGCGATATATATATTTTATAACGTATATGCAGGACTAGTGATACTTGGCGCAGGACGAGTGGACATTTTTGGGTATTCATCCTGCTGGACGAGTGAGAAATTTGAAAATGTTCGTCCCCTGAAATAGTATTTTGTTATTTAGACCATAGCCTAAATTACATGTACAGGATTGGTGGGGTATTACATTACAGCAGTTGCTGTCTATTGGAACATTGTATTTCCACATGAGATACAAGTATGTACAAGTAATGAAAAGGCTCTCAATGATAGTTTTTTCTAGTTTTACTGGTATATAATTGTATATATACTTCAAATATGAGATTCCAGGGATAGATGAGGCTGTATATAGGTGGGGCAGATTTATCTGTATGAGGTTCCGGGATAAGTGGGGCAGAGTTAACTGTATGAGGTTCCGGGATAGGTGGGGCAGAGTTAACTGTATGAGGTTCCGGGATAGGTGGGGCAGAGTTAACTGTATGAGGTTCCGGGATAGGTGAGGCTGTATATAGGTGGGGCAGAGTTAACTGTATGAGGTTCTGGGATAGGTGGGGCTGTATATAGGTGGGGCAGAGTTAACTGTATGAGGTTCTGGGATAGGTGGGGCAGAGTTAACTGTATGAGGTTCCGGGAGGGCTGTATATAGGTGGGGCAGTGTTAACTGTATGAGGTTCTGGGATAGGTGGGGCTGTATATAGGTGGGGCAGTGTTAACTGTATGAGGTTCTGGGATAGGTGGGGCAGAGTTAACTGTATGAGGTTCCGGGATAGGTGGGGCAGAGTTAACTGTATGAGGGATAGGTGGGGCAGAGTTAACTGTTGATAATTTAAATAAATAATGATTATCCTTCGCATCAGTTCATTATCTCTCGCCATCTCCTCACGACGTCAGTTCATTATCTCTCGCCGCCTCCTCACAACGTCAGTTCATTATCTCTCGCCACCTCCTCACGACATCAGTTCATTATCTCTCGTCGCCTCCTCACGACATCAGTTCATTATCTCTCGCCACCTCCTCAGAAAGACGTTGATGTGCCCGTCTGTGTTTTTATTGGTAGAGACATGTTTGTTGGTCATGGACAGAGGAGGATGTTTAGGTCAAATCTCTATTGATGTTGGGGTCAGATCTCTATTGATGTTGGGGTCAGATCTCTATTGATGTTGGGGTCAGTCAGATCTCTATTGATGTTGGGGTCAGATCTATATTGATGTTGGGGTCAGATCTAAAACTATTGATGTTGGGGTCAGATCTCTATTGATGAGACCTCTATTGATGTTGGGGTCAGATCTCTATTGATGAGATCTCTATTGATGTTGGGGTCAGATCTCTATTGATGAGATCTCTATTGATGTTGGGGTCAGATCTTATTATGAGATCTCTATTGATGTTGGGGTCAGATCTCGATCTCTATTGATGTTGGGGTCAGATCTATATTGATGTTGGGGTCAGATCTCTATTGATGTTGGGGTCAGATCTCTATGATGGATCTCTATTGATGTTGGGGTCAGATCTATATTGATGTTGGGGTCAGATCTCTATTGATGAGATCTCTATTGATGTTGGGGTCAGATCTCTATTGATGTGATCTCTATTGATGTTGGGGTCAGATCTCTATTGATGTTGGGGTCAGATCTATATTGATGTTGGGGTCAGATCTCTATTGATGAGATCTCTATTGATGTTGGGGTCAGATCTCTATTGATGTTGGGGTCAGATCTCTATTGATGTGATCTCTATTGATGTTGGGGTCAGATCTATATTGATGTTGGGGTCAGATCTCTATTGATGAGATCTCTATTGATGTTGGGGTCAGATCTCTATTGATGAGATCTCTATTGATGTTGGGGTCAGATCTCTATTGATGAGATCTCTATTGATGTTGGGGTCAGATCTCTGTTGGGGTCAGATCTCTATTGATGTTGGGGTCAGATCTCTATTGATGTTGGGGTCAGATCTCTATTGATGTTGGGGTCAGATCTATATTGATGTTGGGGTCAGATCTCTATTGATGAGATCTCTATTGATGTTGGGGTCAGATCTCTATTGATGTGATCTCTATTGATGTTGGGGTCAGATCTATATTGATGTTGGGGTCAGATCTCTATTGATGAGATCTCTATTGATGTTGGGGTCAGATCTCTATTGATGAGATCTCTATTGATGTTGGGGTCAGATCTCTATTGATGTTGGGGTCAGATCTCTATTGATGTTGGGGTCAGACCTCTATTGATGTTGGTGTCAGATCTCTATTGCTGTTGGTGTCAGATCTCTATTGATGTTGGTGTCAGATCTATATTGATGTTGGGGTCAGATCTCTATTGATGTTGGGGTCAGATCTCTATTGATGTTGGGGTCAGATCTCTATTGATGTTGGGGTCAGATCTATATTGATGTTGGGGTCAGATCTCTATTGATGTTGGTGTCAGATCTCTATTGATGTTGGGTCAGATTGATGTTGGTGTCAGATCTCTAGTGATGTTGGGGTCAGATCTCTAGTGATGTTGGGGTCAGATCTCTATTGATGTTGGTGTTAGATCTATATTGATGTTGGGGTCAGATCTCTATTGATGTTGGGGTCAGAGAGAGCAAGACTTCCAGTTAAACACTGATTAGTCTAGTATATTATGGAACATGGTTTTTGAACTGCATTCATAAGTTTCTTTGTAATGATGTAGATACAACTGATAATAATTCTTATTGGGCTAAGTGGTGTCGAGTGTAATGTCACAATTTCATTATTATTTCCAATAGGCCATAATATAAAGCAACTGTCGTTGAACATAATACATAATACAAAGCGACTGTCGTTGAACATAATACATAGCGACTGTCGTTGAACATAATACAAAGCGACTGTCGTTGAACATAATACAAAGCGACTGTCGTTGAACATAATTACCATTTCTTTTTACTTTAAAAATGATATTTTATGAATAACCTGCGCAAACTGGAAACGAAGCTTGTACATGCATTTGCTAAGATGCGAAGCAAATTTCTGTTTCACCCACATAACCACCTATGCACAAACCTCCTACTTTTGACTAAGTTTAGTGTCTTGAATATTGCTACTTCATATACCTGTTCATAGGTTTTAGATTGACTATCGGTTGTATATCCTTGTTCTTTATCTGTACACGACTGGGCTGGTAATCCAGGGATCGCAGGTTCGATCCCCCGTCTGACTGTATACAATTAACAGTCTTTCAGATGGGACGTTAAACCGAGGTCTCGTGTCGGTGCTTTACACCGTGCACGTAAAAGAACCAGAGGAGATTCTGGAATTGGTCTCTGTCTGTATCATGCACTATCCTCCAAAATCTAAAATAACTAATCTCTTCAGGAGGCGTTGCTCATATCGGCAACCGGTAGCGACGATAAATAAACGTAAAACAAACAAAGTACTCGAAAATGGCTCAGAATACATCTCCTGTGTCACGTCTAAACATATTTGTTACCCCCACATTTGTGTCAATTCAATTCGGCCGACCACATACTCTTCCCCTATATGGTCTGGGAGCATAATTATAAGAAAATCAATAATTCTCTGTCTGCTCTTTGTTTAACCCAATCAACACCAAGTAACTGACATGGACTGGTGTATGATATTTTTAGACCAATAAATTAATAAGAAAATTACATTTGGACCAGTTCATTTATGAAAATTGGTATTTTTGTCTAAAAATAGTAATATTACTGGCAAAAAGTGCAGATCCCGATGAGATGATTCAACGTGAGCTGGCTCATCTGGATCTACACTTTTTGTAAGCATATTTAGAGGCCTGTAGTGTTGAAAGGGTTAATATATTTATTATTCCCTGCCGATCCAAGTATTTCGGAAGGGGATACTGGTTTGGCGTTCTCCGTCCGGAGTCAGATCTCTGTAGCCAATGAGTGGAATTTCATGAAACTCCAATCAAATATGTAGCATCGTAGTGCGCAGGTTCATGTATAACTTTCCCCCGCATCGGACCAGTACCACAAGTTATGGCCCATTAATTGATTAAAACTTTAATAAATTGGCCATAACTAAGTAACCGATGTATGGAACGTCCTCAAACTTACAATTAAATTAGATACCATTGTGCGGTTTTGTCCCACATTGCAATAGTGAAACCAGAGTTATTGCCCTTGAATTGGACAAAAATTCAATAAGTTTGCCTAAATAGTAACCGCTAAATAGAATTTCATGAAACTCAAAATATGTATCACCATAGTATGCAGGTGCACGTACAACTTTCATCCAGATCGGGTCTATAACAACATAGTTATGGCCCTTTAATTGATTAAAAATTCAATAAATATGTATGGAATGTCATCAAACTTAGAATAAAAATACATCACCATTGTGCAGTGTTTCCCAAATTGAAATAGTAAAACAAGAGTGATTTTTTTTAGCTCGATTGCAAAACAAGTTATTTCAACTTATATAAATCACTATCGAGACCTCATTCCTGATGGAATCCATTGCCACGAGGGAGAGAGAAGAGGCAACGTGGAATTTAAATGCCTTACCTAAGGGCACAATCATAACGGCTCCAGTGGGGCTCGAACTCCGGACCTTTCGCACCTGAAGCGAACGCGCATCCACTGCGCTATCACGACTTCAACAAGAGTGATAGCGCTTGAATTAATTAAAATTAAATACAACATAACTTAATAATATACATATATACTATATGCCTTCTTTTATTTATTTTAAAAACCTAAAAATATTTTTATGCACGATATAGGTTTAGCGTTTTTAGTTTGTCCCCATATTTGGGATCATATTAGGCGGGGGATACCAATTCAACGAATTTGCTTCTTTTAAATGAACCTGACATCAAATCCTGGGTCTGAAATAGTTGCCTGACTTCCTTTAATGACACCTCCATGTGAGTTTTGTATTAAGTGACCGTTTTATTAATATAAGAGACCGTATATTACATTACATAAATACTATAAATATTACGACACATAAATACTATAAATATTACGACACATAAATAGTAAACAGTTGTGAAGATCGGTGCCCTTCTGTGTGTGAAATATTGCTCAGAGGGGCATCGGTGGTCTTCCTACTCCAATAATATCTGGAGCTGCCCCCCCCTCGTATGATCCAAGCTGTCGGTGCGACTTAAAACCCCCAACAACATAGATGCACCATAATAACACAATCGAAGCAAGATGAAACACTGCCGCTAGTCACCCAGTGGTGTATAGTAGTGTTATGACTTCACTATCAACATTTAGATTTTTAAAGAAATAATTTCATAAATCTCTGCCTATTATCATAATGTTATTTCTCCCATATTTCATCCTGGAGTTTATTTTTTTATCACATATTTGCACATTTCATATCTATTTTTCGTCTAACTTATTCTATTTTTCAGTTGCTAAGTTTCAGCTAATAGTTTTCACATTTTCGTCCAGGAATGTCAATATCTTCTTCCAAGAATCTTCCTGTGCATAAGCATGTTCCTGGGGCCACCCACCCGCCATCAGGTTTTCATCTGCAAACAGACATTCAAAATATTCCGTAAGATTGTCGCATTAATTATCCCTAGTGTTACCCAAGTTAAATGTTTAAATCATACATTTTAATAATAATCTGACAGATCTGTAGTACAGTGGTAACGCACTGGACTGGTAATCCAGGGATCGCAGGTTCGATCCCCGACTGTCCCTAATAAAATTAACAGTCTTTCAGAAGGGACTTTAAACCAAGGTCTTGTGTCAGTGCTGTACACTGTGCACGTAAAAGAACCAGAGGAGACGCTGGAATGGGTCTCTGTCTGAGATTGTTGTGGCTAATTACTTTCAGAATGTACACAGTAGTTACAGAGCAGGTGTCATATTATAACATGCTTTGTTGCCATAGCAACCACATTCTTAAATGGTGATCGACCTGATCATGATACCAACATTCCTAGTCAAGTTATGAGTTTGCAATGTCGGTTGTTGTGCATTAAAGGTAACAGATTAACAACACACTTTTATAATACGGTTTGTCTACCTGTGAAAATGGTATCATTGTTAATACATAACTGTCAATATAGAATTGATTTAATACAAGTACATAACTGTCAATATAGAATTGATTTAATGTAAGTACATAACTGTCAATATAGAATTGATTTAATGTAAGTACATAACTGTCAATATAGAATTGATTTAATGTAAGTACATAACTGTCAATATAGAATTGATTTAATGTAAGTACATAACTGTCAATATAGAATTGATTTAATGTAAGTACATAACTGTCAATATAGAATTGATTTAATGTAAGTACATAACTGTCAATATAGAATTGATTTATAATGTAAGTACATAACTGTCAATATAGAATTGATTTAATGTAAGTACATAACTGTCAATATAGAATTGATTTATAATGTAAGTACATAACTGTCAATATAGAATTGATTTATAATGTAAGTACATAACTGTCAATATAGAATTGATTTAATGTAAGTACATAACTGTCAATATAGAATTGATTTATAATGTAAGTACATAACTGTCAATATAGAATTGATTTAATGTAAGTACATAACTGTCAATATAGAATTGATTTATAATGTAAGTACATAACTGTCAATATAGAATTGATTATAATGTAAGTACATAACTGTCAATATAGAATTGATTTATAATGTAAGTACATAACTGTCAATATAGAATTGATTTAATGTAAGTACATAACTGTCAATATAGAATTGATTTAAAGTAAGTACATAACTGTCAATATAGAATTGATTTATAATGTAAGTACATAACTGTCAATATAGAATTGATTTAATGTAAGTACATAACTGTCAATATAGAATTGATTTAATGTAAGTACATAACTGTCAATATAGAATTGATTTAATGTAAGTACATAACTGTCAATATAGAATTGATTTAATACAAGTACATAACTGTCAATATAGAATTGATTTAATACAAGTACATAACTGTCAATATAGAATTGATTTAATACAAGTACATAACTGTCAATATAGAATTGATTTAATGTAAGTACATAACTGTCAATATAGAATTGATTTAATACAAGTACATAACTGTCAATATAGAATTGATTTAATACAAGTACATAACTGTCAATATAGAATTGATTTAATAGTCTTGCATAATTAAATTAGAGCGTAATATTACCACCATACCATGAAATCTTTCTTTAATAAAGGAGATTGCCTTCATTCGTTTCCTGCCTAGAGCTGTAGCCCTTGCATGGGGAGAGTACGGAGGCTCGATCATATGACCCGCTCCAGGATACCGATGAATTTGGATGTTATTTTTGAACTCCGCCGGGCAGCTGTTGTAGAAGAAAGAGTTCCATTTCGGGTGGACCTGCTTATCATCTTCTCCGACTATCACCAGAATCTTTGCACCATGTTGCCATGCCTACAATTTCATAAATTGGGTACTGATAGCAGATCAACCTATATGTAGGCGACACAAACACTCTTAAGGATGATAAAATGGAATAGTTAAAAATGGCTGACCATGTTGATGCAAATATAACCGTATTCAACAAGGATAGTCGGGTCAAACAGTACATATTGTTACAGGTTTGTGGATTGTCACATTTGTAAGCATCGTTGGTCATGTACTACCTACCGGTACAGGGTATGGATTTAACATGATACGTCGTTCATGTACTACATACTGGTACAGGGTATGGATTTCACATCATAGGTTGTACATACTGGTAAGGGTATGGATTCACATACTGTGTT
>CM026387.1:89228999-89324617 GCA_014843695.1 Archivesica marissinica
TTAGTTAGTCTACCCTCAAAATGTATTTTCCAACTTAACTCGATGTGAATAAACAGAGCTAGAAGTTTTTTGTGCACTGGCAAATTTTTGCGAGTACCTAAATTGTCAACTCGCAATAGTTGAATTATTCTCGCAATTTTTTTTATAAAATATTATTTTATTTTTAAAATAGATCTACTGGGTGGGACTGACGGAATATGGTGAATTGAGTGCGGGCCATTTCATCACGCTTCGTCTCGACGTTCACTTTTTATTGTTTTTGGAGATGGGGCAAATTTTAAGGGCACAATTGCCCAAATAGACTCCGGTACATGCACTTGCGATTGTTGCCTCCTCTCACCACTGTTACCGACATTAAAAAATTGGTTATTTTGAACATTTCATCTTGGAATATCTACTGCTAGAAAAATGATGTAGACTGGATTGTTCTATTGACTCGGATATTCAAAAAACCCACGCCAAAAACCAGTCAAACAGTTGTGTTCTACGTCATAGTTTTATGTGTGTTTACAATCAGAAAACGAAAGTAGGCAAACAGGAACGTAAATTGTACATTTCACAGGTTTGTACTGTAAATTGTACTCGCAAAATTTTGCTAGTGCCAGAAAGTTCAACTCATATTTTTGTATTTCTACTTGCATTTTGCGAGTGTGCGAGTGCTAAATTCGAGCCCTGAATAAATGGAAGTCCAGATTATTAAATGCATTAGCTCCCATAAACTTTTGACTTTTGTAGTTGTGTAAAATTGCTGGCAACATGCTTTTAAGATACTTTTGCTGAAACCAACGATCAATTATTTGAAACAAATAACCATCTGATGACTACAAAACTAGCTAGCATGAAGATGTTTTCCTTATATAAATCATATAGAAACAACATGTACCAGTACATTTACAACACCTACCAGTACATATAACAACACCTACCAATACATTTACACCTACCAGTACATTTACAACACCTACCAGTACATTTAAACACCTACCAGTACATATACAACACCTACCAGTACATTTACAACACCTACCAGTACATTTACAACACCTACCAGTACATTTACAACACCTACCAGTACATTTACAACACCTACCAGTACATTTACAACACCTACCAGTACATTTACAACATGTACCAGTACATTTACAACACCTACCAGTACATTTACAACACATACCAGTACATTTACAACACCTACCAGTACATTTACAACACCTACCAGTACATTTACAACACCTACCAGTACATTTACAACACCTACCAGTACATTTACAACACCTACCAGTACATTTACAACACCTACCAGTACATATACAACACCTACCAGTACATTTACAACACCTACCAGTACATTTACAACACCTACCAGTACATTTACAACACCTACCAGTACATTTACAACACCTACCAGTACATTTACAACACCTACCAGTACATTTACAACACCTACCAGTACATATACAACACCTACCAGTACATTTACAACACCTACCAGTACATTTACAACACCTACCAGTACATTTACAACACCTACCAGTACATTTACAATATGTACCAGTACATTTACAACACCTACCAATACATTTACAACACCTACCAGTACATTTACAACACCTACCAATACATTTACAACATGTACCAGTACATTTACAACATCTACCAGTACATTTACAACACCTACCAGTACATTTACAACACCTATCAATACATTTACAACATGTACCAGTACATGTACGGAGGAAACCGGAGTACTCGGAGAAAACCCACCTGTCCGATCTGGCGACCACCGCACCATATTTCCAAGTCCGAGGATTGAACCCGGGTTGCATTGGTGAGAAGCAAGCTTGCTAACAATTGCGCTAATCGGACATCCTGTACATCACATACCAGTACATTTACAACATATTGTGAACAAGAAACACATGAACTTTAACACTGCTGTAGCATTATGACATTTAAGTAGAGTGGTGGAACCTATGCTCGGCGTATTCCTATGCTCGGCGTATTTTTTCCATTTACATCTGTATTTTAAATATTTAAATAGTTTTAACCTATTTTCGTTAACAGAGTTGAAGCATGGTTCAATAGCATTCCGTTGTGCGTACCGGTAGCCTAATGCAACTGTTACCTGACTGATTCAGTAGCCGAATATAAACAGACAACTTGTTGGGAACTTTTTTTCCACCGAAATGGTGCAGTTTATGAGCATTTCAGGTAGCTATCCGGATTGGAAAAAAATGTACAAATAACCAGAAAAAAGTTTCTTATGAGTTGTAATATTGTTAGTTATTGATGTTACTAAGTCAAAATAATATATTCAACATTTACCCATGCATAGATAAAAAAATTCATGTACGCCGTGCATAGGTGCCCTAATGTATCTAGTTCCCCATGAAAACAGGTGCCGTTGCGATAGCTGTATTTAGGCGCATTGTTATGTAATGAAGCTAAAATTTTCAACAACAATTTTATGAAAGTTGTGTTCACGACTTAAGAAAATAATAATATACGGCAAGTGCATTTAACTTTTTTTATAGGCCATGATATGTAGGATTTACGCCGAGCATAGGTTCCACCACTCTAGGACTTTACTAAACGTAAACGTTTTTGATTCAAACTCTCTAAGACTCTGCTGCATCGATATATAATAATTCTGATACTTTTTAAGATATTTAATGTACTTATTGTAATTGCGACGTGTACAAAATATCATATTTCCTAAACACAACTTGGCAATGTAATCAATGTTTTTTCTAATTGTGATAAAAAAAATTAGGTCTGGTTGCACCAAAGACACACATTGGCCTAGAGGTAATTATATGATCTGGAAAAAGTTACCTGTATGGAAAGTACCAACATGCGTAATATTATTGACTCTTGAAATATACAGCTTGACACATTTGAGATTTGACCTCAAGGGTCATTGACTCTTTCACTTTCAGTCTAGTGAATGCCCTGCAGCGTTTCTACATACAATGGTTCCTACAATGATTATCCTGCAAACCTCGACTAAATATGTTTTCACTATTTGCAGTCATTCAAAAGTCTCCCCACTTCTCCTTAAATTTTCTCACTTCTCCTTGAATCATCTGGAGGTAGAAGTGACTTCTCCCAAAATTTGGAGTCTAGCTTGAGCCCTGATATGGCCGCTCGTTTTACGAAGCTTAATCAGGATGATTGTTCACTAATTGGTTGTAAAGAACAATGTTGTATTTATGTCGTGAGTAAAACGTGTTGTATAAATCATGCACATTTTATAGTGTTTTGTAATTTGTCATCGACCATTGGTACCTGGGTATAAAGTCCACCTCCGTGGTCGAGTGGTTATGGTCGCTGACTTGCATACCACTGTAACCTATCATCACTGATGGTCACGGGTTCGAGCCCCGCTCAGGCCGTGTCTCATGTATATGAAAAAGTTGGCAGTTTCTTACGGAGGTTGGTGCACCCAAGTACTGGTTAACCGCTGGAGCCTGCCCAGGAAAGGTGTTGTTAGGTAAACTGCCCGCCGGCGATATAGCCCAAAATGGTGCTGATGCAGGCATAAAACCCGAAATATAACATATAACATAATGGTACCTGGGTATGACGTTTCACTACTTGCATACATTGTAACCATTTTATATGGACGTGTTTTACTTTCAGTTGGAAACAACAAACGGATGAAGTGCGAAATGATGCCAAGCCAGGCAGGAACTCTGCGTAACAGGGGCGAGGTCTACTATATGCAAGAACTGCTGGAGAAGGCTTTGACAGATGGGAAAAACGTTTTGAAAATTGTGAAGAATTTATATGTGTCGCCACATATTGAGGTAACATTGGCTGTGGAGAGAGTGGCTCATTACCATCTGAAGATTGGCAAGAAGAAGCAGAAGGATATGGATTGTAAGATATGTTCTTACTGTTTCTCATAAATAATAGCTTTATCCCTTTCCTTCATAGAGATTTAGGTAATATACTATTATATCTCCATACAAACGACAGCCATTTAGCTATCATGCAGTGGATAAGTAGTCACCATATCTATCCCACCTCCATAGATATTACTGGGACTACATGAGATTTAGGTTGATATACTATTATATCTCCATACAAACGACAGCCAATTTACCTATCATGCAGTGGATAAGTAGTCACCATATCTATCCCACCTCCATAGATATTACTGGAACTACATGAGATTTAGGTTAATATACTATTAAATCTCCATACAAACGACAGCCAATTTACCTATCATGCAGTGGATAAATAGTCACCATATCTATCCCACCTCCATAGATATTACTGGGACTACATGAGATTTAGATTAATATACTATTATATCTCCATACAAACGACAACCATTTAGCTATCATGCAGTGTATAAGTAGTCACCATATCTACCCCACCTCCATAGATATTACTGGGACTACATGAGATTTAGGTTAATATACTATTATATCTCCATACAAACGACAGCCATTTAGCTATCATGCAGTGTATAAGTAGTGGCCATATCTATCCCACCTCCATAGATATTACTGGGACTTCATAGAGATTTAGGTTAATATACTATTATATCTCCATACAAATGACAGCCATTTAGCTATCATGCAGTGTATAAGTAGTGGCCATATCTATCCCACCTCCATAGATATTACTGGGACTTCATAGAGATTTAGGTTAATATACTATTATATCTCCATACAAATGACAGCCATTTAGCTATCATGCAGTGTATAAGTAGTGGCCATATCTATCCCACCTCCATAGATATTACTGGGACTTCATAGAGATTTAGGTTAATATACTATTATATCTCCATACAAATGACAGCCATTTAGCTATCATGCAGTGTATAAGTAGTGGCCATATCTATCCCACCTCCATAGATATTACTGGGACTTCATAGAGATTTAGGTTAATATACTATTATAACTCCATACAAATGACAGCCATTTAGCTATCATGCAGTGTATAAGTAGTGGCCATATCTATCCCACCTCCATAGATATTACTGGGACTACATGAAATTCTGGCCTTTATTATGAACATTGGTTTGCCTACTACATTGTCAATGTATGTGGTATTGGCATCAAGATTTGCTTCTATGAGGGAAAGGGTTAAGTAATGGTACATTATTTTTGCAATATTCGTCCATAACAAGGTTAATTTCGTAATTTTCAATATGATTAATAGTGCATCTGTGTGGGGGAAGTTTAATTCTCTATTTTTGGCTTTAAATTAATATGCATTAGATAATATCGTTTCTGACTAATTAATATAGTACCAAGATAAAGTTTAGAACATCTGCCGATACTTCCCATTGATGTATATTCATGTTCTAGCGTAGTCAAATGCCTCGAATTGGTGAATATTCATGTTCTAGCGTAGTCAAATGCCTCGAATTGATGAATATTCATGGTCTAGCGTAGTCAAATGCCTCGAATTGATGAATATTCATGTTCTAGTGTAGTCAAATGCCTCGAATTGATGTATATTCATGTTCTAGTGTAGTCAAATGCCTCAAATTGATGAATATTCATGTTCTAGTGTAGTCAAATGCCTCGAATTGATATTCATGCAGTGAGCCAGTTGTCAACGGTTTCTAAGCGAATCCATTATGTATTCATTTCACGGCACAAGTGTACTGCCCAGTTCTGACATGCACCCATGTCCGTCGTAAACAGTCGTAAATTCATATTCGATTACAATTTACACATGTTACTTGTATCGTGATAGTGCAGTGGTATCGCGTCACTTCAGGTGCGAAATGCCCGGATTTCGAGCCCTGCTGGAGCCGTTACGATTGTCCTCATAGGCAAGGCATTTAAATTCCACGTTGCCTCTTCTCTCTTTCTCGTGGCGATGGATTCCATCAGGAGAGTGATTAATATAAGTTGTAAGAACTTTTCGCAATCGAGCTAAGATAAATCTGTATAAACTAATTGATCCTGTCACATGCTATATGCTCACCCAGACGTGTCCAGGGGTGTATCAGTCTACCCAAACGTGTCCAGGGGTGTATCAGTCTTCCCAAACGTGTCCAGGGGTGTATCAGTCTACCCAAACATGTCCAGGGCTGTATCAGTCTACCCAAACGTGTCCAGGGGTGTATCAGTCTACCCAAACGTGTCCAGGGGTGTATCAGTCTTCCCAAAATCCGTAGGACCGCCTGACATGTCAGACAAAATATATTGAAAGTTTAAGTGCATTTTAATCATTTGTCTGACCGGTGTCAGACAAACTCTGGCAAAGTTTCGTGAAGACTGGTGTATAGAATTACTGCTTTAGCTCTCCCCGTTAGCATGTACAGCTGTACAAACGTGTCCAGGGGTGTATAGAATTACTGCTTTATCTCCCCCCGTTAGCATGTACAGCTGTACAAACGTGTCCAGGGGTGTAGAGAATTACTGCTTTATCTCCCCCCGTTAGCATGTACAGCTGTACAAACGTGTCCAGGGGTGTATAGAATTACTGCTTTATCTCTCCCCGTTAGCATGTACAGCTGTACAAACGTGTCCAGGGGTGTATAGAATTACTGCTTTATCTCCCCCCGTTAGCATGTACAGCTGTACAAACGTGTCCAGGGGTGTAGAGAATTACTGCTTTATCTCCCCCCGTTAGCATGTACAGCTGTACAAACGTGTCCAGGAGTGTATAGAATTACTGCTTTATCTCTCCCCGTTAGCATGTACAGCTGTACAAACGTGTCCAGGGGTGTATAGAATTACTGCTTTATCTCTCCCCGTTAGCATGTACAGCTGTACAAACGTGTCCAGGGGTGTATAGAATTACTGCTTTATCTCCCCCCGTTAGCATGTACAGCTGTATAAACGTGTCCAAGGGTGTAGAGAATTACTGCTTTATCTCTCCCCGTTAGCATGTACAGCTGTACAAACATGTCCAGGGGTGTAGAGAATTACTGCTCTATCTCTCCCCGTTAGCATGTACAGCTGTATTCATTGTTTTAATTCCATATTTGCACCGGGAAGAATTTGTTAATTTTACCAACTTTTCTTGTTGAGGCGGATGTCACAGGCTATTATTATGCATTGGGATGATTTACCCTGATCTGTAAAGCTTGAATACTAATGCAGTACATGTGTCTTGGGGACCATATATTTCTCATTAACTGAGTTGATAATATCAATTATTTGGTCCAAAATAGACAATAGATGTTCCTCCAGGGTCCTTAGAATACACCATTTGGCTTCCTCAAGTTTATATTTTCTGGGGGAGAACCCAAACTGCCTTAGAAGAGGGGGCATCCACTTGGTTGGGGATAGAATTTCCAGGTTGACCTGCTGGGAAATACCCCCCTCGCCCACTCACACTATATACATACACGTATAGATGTACAGGAATGGGGGTAGAATATCCAGGGTCAGTCTGCTGGGAAATACTCATCCCCCCACTCTATATACATACACGTATAGATGTACAGTGCTTGGGGAGGGGATTTCCCAGGCGTTGTGGGGTAGGAATATTTATAGCCTTGTGTATTTGTGGAATCATGATAGCCCAGTGGTAGCGCATTCGCTTCATGTGCGAAAGGCCCGGAGTTCCGTTACGATTGTGCCCTTAGGCAAGGCATTTAAATTCCACATGCATCTTCTCTCTCCCTCGTGGCGATGGATTCCATCAGGAATGAGGTCTCAAGAGTGATTAATATAAGTTATATGAACTTGTTTCGCAATCGAGCTAAAATAAATGTGTATAAATAAGAGGGGGGGGGAGGTTCAGATGGGAGATTTCCTATCACACCGGTACTGTATAAATAATTTACTTGTTATTCACAAAAATCACGTCAAGACGTCATGAAACATGCAGAGAATGCGTGTGGGCACATGATCTCAGACAAGTTTGATAATAAGCTAAATGTAGCCAATAATTCTGCCCTTGAAACTATCAAACATAATTGTGACCTTGTATGTTTCAGCTGAAGGTCAAGGTCACCTGGAGGAGTCGATGAAATATTATGAAATGGCCTTAATGTATATCAAAAATGGGGGACTTCCAATTGAATACAATGATGCAAGAACGTACAGACTTGTAAGAGGTATAGAAATAATGGTAACATTGTGTATGAGGCAGGAGTTTAGGGATAAGGGTGTGACATTGTGTATGAGGCAGGAGTTTAGGGATAAGGGTGTGACATTGTGTATGAGGCAGGAGTTTATGGATAAGGGTGTGACATTGTGTATGAGGCAGGAGTTTAGGGATAAGGGTGTGACATTGTGTATGAGGCAGGAGTTTAGGGATAAGGGTGTGACATTGTGTATGAGGCAGGAGTTTAGGGATAAGGGTGTGACATTGTGTATGAGGCAGGAGTTTATAGATAAGGGTGTGACATTGTGTATGGGACAGGAGTTTATGGATACGGGTGTGACATTGTGTATGGGACAGGAGTTTATGGATAAGGGTGTGACATTGTGTATGAGGCAGGAGTTTATGGATAAGGGTGTGACATTGTGTATGAGGCAGGAGTTTATGGATAAGGGTGTGACATTGTGTATGAGGCAGGAGTTTATGGATAAGGGTGTGACATTGTGTATGAGGCAGGAGTTTATGGATAAGGGTGTGACATTGTGTATGAGGCAGGAGTTTATGGATAAGGGTGTGACATTGTGTATGAGGCAGGAGTTTATAGATAAGGGTGTGACATTGTGTATGGGACAGGAGTTTATGGATAAGGGTGTGACATTGTGTATGAGGCAGGAGTTTATGGATAAGGGTGTGACATTGTGTATGAGGCAGGAGTTTATGGATAAGGGTGTGACATTGTGTATGAGGCAGGAGTTTATGGATAAGGGTGTGACATTGTGTATGAGGCAGGAGTTTATGGATACGGGTGTGACGTTGTGTATGAGGCAGGAGTTTAGGGATACGGGTGTGACATTGTGTATGGGACAGGAGTTTAGGGATAAGGGTGTGACATTGTGTATGAGGAAGGAGTTTAGGGATATGGGTGTGACATTGTGTATGGGACAGGAGTTTATTGATAAGGGTGTGACGTTGTGTATGGGACAGGAGTTTATGGATAAGGGTGTGACGTTGTGTATGGGACAGGAGTTTATGGATAAGGGTGTGACATTGTGTATGAGGCACGAGTTTATGGATACGGGTGTGACGTTGTGTATGGGACAGGAGTTTATGGATAAGGGTGTGACATTGTGTATGAGGCAGGAGTTTAGGGATAAGGGTGTGACATTGTGTATGGGACAGGAGTTTAGGGATAAGGGTGTGACATTGTGTATGAGGCAGGAGTTTATGGATAAGGGTGTGACATTGTGTATGGGACAGGAGTTTATGGATAAGGGTGTGACATTGTGTATGAGGCAGGAGTTTATGGATAAGGGTGTGACATTGTGTATGAGGCAGGAGTTTATGGATAAGGGTGTGACATTGTGTATGAGGCAGGAGTTTATGGATACGGGTGTGACATTGTGTATGAGGCAGGAGTTTAGGGATACGGGTGTGACATTGTGTATGAGGCAGGAGTTTAGGGATATGGGTGTGACATTGTGTATGGGACAGGAGTTTATTGATAAGGGTGTGACGTTGTGTATGGGACAGGAGTTTATGGATAAGGGTGTGACGTTGTGTATGGGACAGGAGTTTATGGATAAGGGTGTGACATTGTGTATGAGGCAGGAGTTTAGGGATAAGGGTGTGACATTGTGTATGGGACAGGAGTTTAGGGATAAGGGTGTGACATTGTGTATGAGGCAGGAGTTTATGGATAAGGGTGTGACATTGTGTATGGGACAGGAGTATATGGATAAGGGTGTGACATTGTGTATGGGACAGGAGTTTAGGGATAAGGGTGTGACATTGTGTATGGGACAGGAGTTTAGGGATAAGGGTGTGACATTGTGTATGGGACAGGAGTTTATGGATATGGGTGTGACATTGTGTATGAGGCAGGAGTTTATGGATATGGGTGTGACATTGTGTATGAGGCAGGAGTATATGGATAAGGGTGTGACATTGTGTATGGGACAGGAGTTTAGGGATAAGGGTGTGACATTGTGTATGGGACAGGAGTTTATGGATAAGGGTGTGACATTGTGTATGGGACAGGAGTTTATGGATATGGGTGTGACATTGTGTATGAGGAAGGAGTTTATGGATAAGGGTGTGACATTGTGTATGAGGCAGGAGTTTATGGATAAGGGTGTGACATTGTGTATGAGGCAGGAGTTTATGGATAAGGGTATGACATTGTGTATGAGGCAGGAGTTTAGGGATAAGGGTGTGACATTGTGTATGAGGCAGGAGTTTATGGACACGGGTGAGACATTGTGTATGAGGCAGGAGTTTATGGATAAGGGTGTGACATTGTGTATGAGGCAGGAGTTTATGGATAAGGGTGTGACATTGTGTATGGGACAGGAGTTTAGGGATAAGGGTGTGACATTGTGTATGGGACAGGAGTATATGGATAAGGGTGTGACATTGTGTATGGGGCAGGAGTTTAGGGATAAGGGTGTGACATTGTGTATGGGACAGGAGTTTATGGATAAGGGTGTGACATTGTGTATGGGGCAGGAGTTTATGGATAAGGGTGTGACGTTGTGTATGGGGCAAGAGTTTATGGATAAGGGTGTGACATTGTGTATGGGACGGGAGTTTATGGATATGGGTGTGACATTGTGTATGAGGCAGGAGTTTATGGATATGGGTGTGACATTGTGTATGAGGCAGGAGTATATGGATAAGGGTGTGACATTGTGTATGGGACAGGAGTTTAGGGATAAGGGTGTGACATTGTGTATGGGACAGGAGTTTATGGATAAGGGTGTGACATTGTGTATGGGACAGGAGTTTATGGATATGGGTGTGACATTGTGTATGAGGAAGGAGTTTATGGATAAGGGTGTGACATTGTGTATGAGGCAGGAGTTTATGGATAAGGGTGTGACATTGTGTATGAGGCAGGAGTTTATGGATAAGGGTATGACATTGTGTATGAGGCAGGAGTTTAGGGATAAGGGTGTGACTGTGTATGAGGCAGGAGTTTATGGACACGGGTGTGACATTGTGTATGAGGCAGGAGTTTATGGATAAGGGTGTGACATTGTGTATGAGGCAGGAGTTTATGGATACGGGTGTGACATTGTGTATGAGGCAGGAGTTTATGGATAAGGGTGTGACATTGTGTATGGGACAGGAGTTTAGGGATAAGGGTGTGACATTGTGTATGGGACAGGAGTATATGGATAAGGGTGTGACATTGTGTATGGGGCAGGAGTTTAGGGATAAGGGTGTGACATTGTGTATGGGACAGGAGTTTATGGATAAGGGTGTGACATTGTGTATGGGGCAGGAGTTTATGGATAAGGGTGTGACGTTGTGTATGGGGCAAGAGTTTATGGATAAGGGTGTGACATTGTGTATGGGACAGGAGTTTATGGATATGGGTGTGGCATTGTGTATGGGACAGGAGTTTATGGATAAGGGTGTAATATTGTGTATGGGGCAAGAGTTTATGGATAAGGGTGTGACATTGTGTATGAGACAGGAGTTTATGGATAAGGGTGTGACATTGTGTATGGGACAGGAGTTTATGGATAAGGGTGTGACATTGTGTATGGGACAGGAGTTTATGGATACAGGTGTGACATTGTGTATGGGACAGGAGGTTATGGATAAGGGTGTGACATTGTGTATGAGACAGGAGTTTATGAATAAGGGTGTGACATTGTGTATGAGGCAGGAGTTTATGGATAAGGGTGTGACATTGTGTATGAGACAGGAGTTTATGGATAAGGGTGTGACATTGTGTATGGGACAGGAGGTTATGGATACAGGTGTGACATTGTGTATGGTACAGGAGTTTATGGATAAGGGTGTGACATTGTGTATGGGACAGGAGTTTAGGGATAAGGGTGTGACATTGTGTATGAGACAGGAGGTTAGGGATAAGGGTGTAACATTGTGTATGAGGCAGGTTAGGGATAAGGGTGTGACATTGTGTATGAGACAGGAGATTATGGATAAGGGTGTGACATTGTGTATGGGACAGGAGTTTATGGATAAGGGTGTGACATTGTGTATGGGACAGGAGGTTATGGATACAGGTGTGACATTGTGTATGGTACAGGAGTTTATGGATAAGGGTGTGACATTGTGTATGGGACAGGAGTTTAGGGATAAGGGTGTGACATTGTGTATGAGACAGGAGGTTAGGGATAAGGGTGTAACATTGTGTATGAGGCAGGTTAGGGATAAGGGTGTGACATTGTGTATGAGACAGGAGATTATGGATAAGGGTGTGACATTGTGTATGGGACAGGAGTTTATGGATAAGGGTGTGACATTGTGTATGGGACAGGAGTTTAGGGATACGGGTGTGACATTGTGTATGAGACAGGAGGTTAGGGATAAGGGTGTAACATTGTGTATGAGGCAGGTTAGGGATAAGGGTGTGACATTGTGTATGGGACAGGAGTTTATGGATAAGGGTGTGACATTGTGTATGGGACAGGAGTTTATGGATAAGGGTGTGACATTGTGTATGGGACAGGAGTTTAGGGATAAGGGTGTGACATTGTGTATGGGACAGGAGTTTAGGGATAAGGGTGTGACATTGTGTATGGGACAGGAGTTTATGGATAAGGGTGTGACATTGTGTATGGGACAGGTGGTTATGGATAAGGGTGTGACATTGTGTATGGGACAGGAGTTTATGGATAAGGGTGTGACATTGTGTATGGGACAGGAGTTTAGGGATAAGGGTGTGACATTGTGTATGGGACAGGAGTTTAGGGATATGGGTGTGACATTGTGTATGGGACAGGAGTTTATGGATAAGGGTGTGACATTGTGTATGGGACAGGAGTTAAGGGATAAGGGTGTGACATTGTGTATGGGACAGGAGTTTAGGGATAAGGGTGTGACATTGACACAGTCACTAATTATGTGTACCCAATCAGGGGGTGAAATATTGTTTTTACTGTTGTCATCTGTCCGTACACACCCAATATACATTATGGGGTATTTCTTTCAGTGTGTTGTGTGGTTAAAAATTGTTTTATTGGGTTATGTTGGCTGTTTTATGGGGTTATCCATTTAGTTCTACTGGGGTTAAGACTTAAACAGTACAGCAGTTACTGTCCGTCCGACTTTACCGTATTTGCGCTTCATAACCAAAACCCCTATTGTATGTTCATCAAACTTGGCCGGAAGCATCAGTATTGTGTCTAGTTGTACATATTATGATCATGTTATGTTTGGATGGTTTTCTGTGTGGATTTACGGCCTGTAGATCATTTTTATAACATAGCTTGTCCACGCTTCATATCTAAAGCATCTCATTGGTTGTTCACAACTCACGGCATGAAGCATCATTATGATGCATAGTTATGCACAATTATAATAATCTCATTCAGTTTGGATGTTTTATATGCAGATTTACAGCCTTTTTAACATCGTTTTCTGTCCAAGGTTATCTTACCCGTGTTTATGGCATATTTGGCCTAAGTGGTGTGTGTTTTACGTTTATTTATAGTCGCTACCTAGCCCGCCTCCGTGGTCGAGTGGTTACGGTCGCTGACTTGTATACCACTGTAACCTATCATCACTGGTGGTCACGGGTTCGAGCCCCGCTCAGGCCGTGTCTCATTTATATGAAAAAGTTGGCAGTTTCTTACGGAGGTTGGTGCACCCAAGTACTGGTTATCCGCTGGAGCCTGCCCAGGAAAGGTGTTGTTAGGTAAACTGCCCGCCGGCGATATAGCCCAAAATGGTGCTGATGCAGGCGTAAAACCCGAAATATAACATAACATTATAGTCGCTACCGGTTGCCCATATGAGCGTCGTCTCCTGAAGAGATTAGTCATTTTAGAGTTTTGGAGGATAGTGCAATGATACAGACAGCGACGCATTCCAGAGTCTCCTCTGGTTCTTTTACGTGCACGGTGTACAGCACCGACATGAGACCTTGGTGTAACGTCCCATTTGAAAGACTGTTAATTTTATTAGGGTCAGACGGGGGATCGAACCTGCGATCCCTGGATTACCAGTCCAGCGTGTTACCACTGGACTACAGATCCGTCTGTCTAAGTGGTGTGACGTACTTTTATTATCAGTTGTTACATTTATATCTTCAGAAAGTCATATGAAGGTGATGAAGTTGCTAGGATATGAACAAAGGCTGAAAAATGATAGAATCAGACAATACCAGGTATGGGAATTATTATGTTGCATAACAGTCGGTTATACAGCCAACCTGGCAGCCAGCCAAGGGAGTATTGAAAAATGGCTGCTTAGTCAAGGTGGCTGCTCAATAGATGTTAATTGTTCATCATGCTTTTGTGTTAATCGTTAAATTAAGGTTTTAGATTTACACTTTTTTTTACACAAATTTATTTTATCTCGATTGCGAAACAAGTTATTTCAACTTATATAAATCACTCTCGAGACCTCATTCGTGATGGAATCCATTGCCACGAGGGAGAGAGAAGAGGCAACGTGGAATTTAAATGCCTTGCCTAAGGGCACAATCGTAACGGCTCCAGTGGGGATTTACACTAGACATGTGTAAAGGAATCGTAGTGTTTTGAGGGTATGCTGTGAGCAGAAGTTTGAATGGGTCAGGAAAGCAGTCCAAACACACATTGGATAGGCTATTCATTTGATTCCAAGTTTATCATTCTACCATTCACAAGTTATTTGTTTTCCAGTCCATTACTGATTATCTGGTGCTGGCCGTTTTCTAATATTGTCAAAACTTGTGGCCCAAACCATTTGCATTTTCATACTATGTATTGTATCGTTCTGTGCATAACATTAACTATTGATTTGCAATAAAATATGATTAAACTGATTAATGTCGTTTTCCTACAACTTGACTTGTATAAAGTTTAAATCTTTAAGTTGCTCCAGCTATTGACTCATATACAGTTTAATCGTTAAGTTGCTCCAGCTATTGACTCGTATACAGTTTAATCGTTAAGTTGCTCCAGCTATTGACTTGTATAAAGTTTAATCGTTAAGTTGCTCCAGCTATTGACTCGTATACAGTTTAATCATTAAGTTGCTCCAGCTATTGACTCATATACAGTTCAATCGTTAAGTTGCTCCAGCTATTGACTCGTATACAGTTTAATCGTTAAGTTGCTCCAGCTATTGACTTGTATAAAGTTTAATCGTTAAGTTGCTCCAGCTATTGACTCGTATACAGTTTAATCGTTAAGTTGCTCCAGCTAATGACTTGTATACAGTTTAATCGTTAAGTTGCTCCAGCTAATGACTTGTATACAGTTTAATCGTTAAGTTGCTCCAGCTATTGACTCGTATACAGTTTAATCATTAAGTTGCTCCAGCTATTGACTCGTATACAGTTTAATCGTTAAGTTGCTCCAGCTAATGACTTGTATAAAGTTTAAATCGTTAAGTTGCTCCAGCTATTGACTTGTATAAAGTTTAAATCGTTAAGTTGCTCCAGCTATTGACTTGTATAAAGTTTAAATCGTTAAGTTGCTCCAGCTATTGACTCGTATAAAGTTTAAATCGTTAATTGTTAAGTTGCTCCAACTAATGACTTGTATAATGTTTAAATCATATAGTTGCTCCAGCTATTGACTCGTATAAAGTTTAAATCGTTAAGTTGCTCCAGCTATTGACTCTCGACCATTTCATTGTTCCTTTTGTTTATATTTAAGGCGTTTGAAGAAGGAAAATACAATAAAAACATAGAACACAATCGTCAACAAGACCTTGATTTTGTGTCAGAAGAATTTCATCAAGAAGCTAAAGCAGCAGGAGAAATGTTTATACCACATAAGATGGATGATTCAGACAGTGATTCAAGTGAGACTAGTTCCAGTGAGCCAAGTGGAACCAATAGTAGCAGTACGAGTAGTTCGCCAAACCCAGGCAACCCAAGGGCCCAAGTAATGATGGAAGTAGAACAGGTTTTAGCCCTGCATAGAAAAGACAGCGGTGTGGAGGAGGACGAAATGAGTGATGCTGAAATGAAAGATGGAGGTAGTTTTGATATAGCAGGAGAGGATAATGGTGATCTGTCTCGAAGTTATGGAGCTGGAGTTGAGCTGACTAATATGGACATTGATGCCACTCTTGAACAAAGGGACACTGCTCGTGATGGAACTAATAGTGATAACGTGTTTGTCAAGAAAGTAGTCAGAAATAAATCGAGTATCATCACTAGACAAGCCAGTATTGATTTGCCAGATGTAGCTGAAGAAAATGAAAGCCTGTATGAAGCAAAGTTTACCAAACCTAGAGCATTAGTAAGAAAATCAGACACAACTTCACAGAGTTTCATTGAGGAGGACTTGTTTGTTGAAATGAGGACGAAAAAAAGACCCGGACCAGTTGCATCCACATCCCGCTCCACTGGGGATTCTGGGAGAGAGTCATGGACAAGCTCAACTTCCTCATCAAGTTTTGAATGTCAGCGAAAGTTCTCAACAGATGAAGCAAGAGAGTCATGGAGAGGAGGTAGACTATCTGAAAATCTTGGTTCTCAGAAAAGGCAAGACACGTGGTCCAGTGCAGGTTCTGAAGATGATTTGTTCACTGGAGCTCAGAAAAAACGGAATACATGGTCGAGTGCAGGGTCACATGACAGTGTGACCTCTCAGATGGGACGGATGCTTAATCTTGAAGATTTGGAAGAAGAGTTACAAACATGCGACAGTAATATTATTTGTAGCTGAAATTGAAATGATGGTTGTATTCTGGATCTTTGTTAATGATATTTAAATTTTTTATAAAAACTCTTTGTACATTTATGTCAAAAAGAAACAGACAAGGTTCTTCTATTATAGAAATAATGTGAACCTCCATTTTATAGAAATCTAATGAATCTCCATTTATAGAAATCTTGTGAATCTCCACTTTATAGAAATTATGTGAATCTCCATTTTATAGAAATATTGTGAATCTCCATATTATAGAAATCTAATGAAACTCCATTTTATAGAAATCTTGTGAAACTCCATGTTATAGAAATGTTCTGAATCTCCATGTTATAGAAATCTTGTGAACTCCATATTATAGAAATCTAATGAATTTCCATGTTATAGAAATCTAATGAATTTCCATGTTATAGAAATCTAATGAATCTCCATGTTATAGAAATCTAATGAATCTCCATGTTATAGAAATCTTGTGAATCTCCATTTTATAGAAATCTAATTAATTTCCATGTTATAGAAATCTAATGAATTTCCATGTTATAGAAATCTTCTGAAACTCCATTTTATAGAAATCTTGTGAATCTCTTTTGAATAGTGAGAACTCAATGTAGTTTATTATAATTGTTAGATGATGACAATGTTGAGCCAGCCAGGAAGATGAAGAAGATTTAAGAACTGCCAAGGAAAATTCTACAGACATTCCACTCTGTGTACACACTACAGATGCCTGTATGTACATACTACATATGCACGCATGTACATATTACTGATGCCTGCATGTACATAGTACAGATGCCTGCATGTACATATTACTGATGTCTGCCGACACACTGCATGTACATATTACTGATGTCTGCTGACACACTGGATTGGATTGACTACTACATTGTCAATGTATGTCGTATTGGTAATGGCATCAAGAGGTGCTTCTATGGGGAAAAGGGTTTATGAACATTGGTTTGGCTACAACATTGTCAATGTATGTCGTATTGGTTATGGCGTCAAGAGGTGCTTCTATGAGGGAAAGGGTTTATGAACATTGGTTTGGCTACTACATTGTCAATGTATGTCGTATTGGTAATGGCATCAAGAGGTGCTTCTATGGGGGAAAGGGTTTATGAACATTGGTTTGGCTACTACATTGTCAATGTATGTCGTATTGGTAATGGCGTCAAGAGGTGCTTCTATGAGGGAAAGGGTTGTCAATGTATGTCGTATTGGTAATGGCGTCAAGAGGTGCTTCTATGAGGGGAAGGGTTAACGTGCATAGAAAATGTTCTACCTGTGTGTAATACTTTGAGATTACACCACTAAAATCATAGACGGGCACATCCTAGGTCAGAAATGTTGGCAGATGAGATATTGCCTGCATGACTGCACTGTTCATGCGTGCTTTACAATGTCCAGTGTAGTTTATTGGACAACATTTTGCATGAAAATTATAAAAAAAAAATTTAAATTGTTTTTTATGTATGGAGAAGTTAGCCCCCCCCCCCCAGGGACGGTGTGGCGGTCCCACGGGCGACTATTTCACCCATGGCATCTTCTAGGATGAGCCCTGATCTAAATCGAACACAATACAATGAAATGATTTATGCAGTCAAAATATAATTATGATTTATTGAATTTACGTGAATCATTTGTACAGTATATATATGCAATCTTTCACAGAAACAATGCTACACAATACAGTATATATATATATATATGCAATCTTTCACAGAAACAATGCTACACAATACAGTATATATATATATGCAATCTTTCACAGAAACAATGCTACACAATACAGTATATATATATATATGCAATCTTTCACAGAAACAATGCTACACAATACAGTATATATATATATGCAATCTTTCACAGAAACAATGCTACACAATACAGTATAAATGTATGCCATCTGTCACAGAAACAATGCTACACAATACAGTATATATATATATGCAATCTTTCACAGAAACAATGCTACACAATACAGTATATATATATATATATATATATATATGCCATCTTTTACAGAAACAATGCTACACAATACAGTATAAATGTATGCCATCTGTCACAGAAACAATGCTACACAATAC
The DNA here is from genome assembly GCA_014843695.1 of Archivesica marissinica. Lineage (NCBI taxonomy): Eukaryota > Metazoa > Mollusca > Bivalvia > Venerida > Vesicomyidae > Archivesica > Archivesica marissinica. The sequence goes on from CM026387.1 coordinate 89,247,739, forward strand.
AGTATTCACAGAAACAATGCTACACAATACAGTATATATATATATATATAATATATGCCATCTTTCACAGAAACAATGCTACACAATACAGTATATACATGTATATATATGCAATCTTTCACAGAAACAATGCTACACAATACAGTATATATATATATATATATATATATATATATGCCATCTTTCACAGAAACAATGCTACACAATACAGTATATATATATATATGCAATCTTTCACAGAAACAATGCTACACAATACAGTATAAATATATGCAATCTTTCACAGAAACAAAGCTACACAATACAGTATATATATATATATATGCAATCTTTCACAGAAACAAAGCTACACAATACAGTATATATATATATATATGCAATCTTTCACAGAAACAATGCTACACAATACAGTATAAATATATGCAATCTTTCACAGAAACAAAGCTACACAATACAGTATATATATAATTTATGCAATATTTCGAATTGCACTAGCAGGATTTTTTGTTTAATCGTAATCCAACTATAGTGATTTTGCAAGACAGAACATATTGTCATCTTCTGGGAAACGATTCTAATCATTAATATGAACTGTCCTGCTCTGATATATGTGATGTTATGTTGATATGTTGGTAAATTGTTTTACATATATATCTTTATTATTGTTTATGCATGTTTCTATAGAAACATTTTTTTGGTAAATTTACACTACAATATTTATATATTTTTATAGTGCTATATTGTTGGGGTAAATGTTCTAATAACATATGATTTCATTGGCATCTAAATTTGGAACCATGTGGAGTGTAACATTGCAGGTTAGTGTAGGCATATATTATGCTACTATTGGCTTTTCTATTACCTCCCTTGGCAGATAAACTAATAAACACGGTGAACAAACTATATAAACACGGTGAACAAACTATATAAACATGGCGAACAAACTATATAAACACGGTGAACAAACTATATAAACACGGTGAACAAACTATATAAACATGGCGAACAAACTATATAAACACGGTGAACAAACTATATAAACACGGTGAACAAACTATATAAACACGGTGAACAAACTATATAAACACGGTGAACAAACTATATAAACATGGTGAACATTTCTATTTGGAATGAGATCATCTGAGATTTAGATATATATCCGTCAAATTGACCTTTTGAAAGCTGCGCATTTGCTTTCACTTTGTTTATATTGATGGTAGCCTAGATAATGGCGAGGTTCAGATTTGGCAGAATCATTACTGGTCGCCATTATAGCCAAAATAAAACCTCCACCAATAAATCTACTTATACAGTAGTTATATTTAAAGTTTAAACAAATTTATTTTAGCTCAGTTGCAAAACAAGTTCTTACAACTTATATTAATCACTTGCGAGACCTCATTCCTGATGGAATCCATCGCCACGAGGGAGAGAAAAGAGGATACGTAAGGAAAGGGATTCGAATAAGTTACTATGTAACTTTTTTCCCAATCCTAACTGCTATTGCAACTATTCCTATGTTATGTACCATTCTTGAATAAAATATTGTTTAAACTAAACTAGAGAGAAGAGGCAACTTGGAATTTAAATGCCTTGCCTAAGTGCACAATCGTAATGGCTCCAGCGGGGCTCAAACTCCAGGCCGTTCATCATTCCTCAAACACTGTCAAAGTTATTGCTTTGAACTTTTGCATACACATCCGACGGATAATTCTCTACACTCGCAGTAGGTCTCCACCCTAACTGTGACCTTGAAATTGCATGTTGGCCAAAAATAGTAAAAATAGTCTAGAACATGTCTCAAAAAAACATCAAAGGTATTAGTTTAAACATATTTTATTTCCCAATATAATACATATTGAACAATGCATACACCACGCATAATCAGAATACAGAAACAGGATTAGAATGGAAGACAGAGTCTTATATAATTCTTCTCCTCAAAGGTATTAGCTGTACATATCCGAGTACTGATACTCAACACCACACAAGTCCCCACCTTACCACTGATCTTCAACTTGAAATTTGGAAATTCATTGGAAAACATAAAAGACATTTTTACTTATACAGTTGAATCACGCATAGCGAGACACCCTTAGGGCGGTGGCCTTGTTCAATAGCAGAATCAAAATCATTTACATCGTAGTCAAAAGATGACTAAAATTTCTGATCTTTATTTCATTTTACCTACAGTATGTATATTTATATATATTATTACCTTTGGCAGGACTCGTTCTAGGTCAGAATAGTTGGGAGAAGTGAGAAAGAGCGCAATCGCATCCTTAAATGGCGTTATTTAATAAATTTCAACAAAATATGGTTAATATTGACCACAGTATGAACATTTGAATAGAAGGAGTTCTTTATAATTGGCCATACCTTACTGGACAAAATGTGGTATGAAAATTGTAAAAATAATTTGCGTTTTTAGGGAGAAGAGGGCCCCCAGCCAGGGTCAATAGGGCGACTATAATGCACTCTAAAATGAGATATGTATGGATATGCATATATGGATATGGTTAGGTTATTGATTTTACTGTAATGGCTAGATATTTGCACCATTAATACTATATGCTCATAGAATACAGGGTTCAAGCTACATGTAGACTCAAATTTTTGGGAGGGAGAAGTTACTTCCAGATGATTTAGGGAGAAGTGGGATACTTTGACTTTTCACCGACTGCAAATAGTGAACACGTATTTAGTCGAGGTTTGCCGGATATAGGAACTATTGTTTGTAGAAAAGCTTGTAGAAATTAAAAATTGATGTAATGTAGCATTGGGTTTATGTAATGTAGCATTGGGTTTATGTAATGTAGTATTGTGTTTATGTAATGTTGATCCTAAACAGAACCAGTCTACATCATCCCAACATTTGCGGGAATATGTTTAAACAGTATGCTTGTAGAGTACCAGTATGTGCTAATTGTATATGCTCATAAAGTATACTCGTACAGTGAGGAAAAAACAAATCCAGTCAGTATCCGATGAGTGCACGTACAGTGAGGAAAAACAAGTCCAGTGAGTATCCGATGAGTATACTCATACAGTGAGTATCTGATGAGTATACTTGTACAGTGAGTATCCGATGAGTATACTCGTACAGTGAGTCTCTGATGAGTATACTTGTACAGTGAGTATCTGATGAGTATACTTGTACAGCGAGTATCTGATGAGTATACTCGTACAGTGAGTATCCGATGAGTATACTCGTACAGTGAGTATCCGATGAGTATACTCATACAGTGAGTCTGATGAGTATACTTGTACAGTGAGTATCCAATGAGTATACTCATACAGTGAGTATCCAATGAGTATACTCATACAGTGAGTATCCGATGAGTATACTCATACAGTGAGTATCTCATGAGTATACTCGTACAGTGAGTATCTGATGAGTATACTCATACAGTGAGTATCTGATGAATGAATGAGTAGTGAATTAGTTCTCAAATACTGACATATTTTATTACTTTGGTGTTCGAGCGATTTGCAGTAAGTGAGCTCACGCAGCCAAAATATGAACAATTATTGGTATTTATCTCTGAATCTTTGAGAGGGTGGTGGAATAACAAAATAAATGTATAGAGGAAGTTCTGTACAATATAGTAGCAGGCAGGTACTGTTACTGTCGCATACCGTCGCATCATATATAATTACATCCTATATATTATGTCATTTAGCTGAAATTTTACTTTTCCATTATTCGCATGCAATGGACTGAAAACCCCACAAAAACTACTGTGATCTCAATGCTGTACTCCGAATATGCTCATTTTTTGTCACCAAATGATTTATCTCTCAGATTTTAACATAATTCATATTTTAATTAATCAATTTTATCATAATTTTTGGATACTGTTAACAGGACTTAAAGTTGTTATCATACTAAGCCTGTTTTCATCGAGAGTTGTTATCATACTAAGCCTGTTTCATCGAGAGTTGTTATCATACTAGGCCTGTTTCATAGAGAGTTGTTATCAACTAAGCCTGTTTCATCGAGAGTTGTATCATACTAACCTGTTTCATAAGAGTTGTTATCAACTAAGCCTGTTCATAGAGAGTTGTTATCATACTATCATACTAAGCCTGTTTCATCGAGAGTTGTTATCATACTAAGCCTGTTTCATAGAGAGTTGTTATCATACTAAGCCTGTTTCATAGAGAGTTGTTATCATACTAGGCCTGTTTCATAGAGAGTTGTTATCATACTAAGCCTGTTTCATCGAGAGTTGTTATCATACTAAGCCTGTTTCATCGAGAGTTGTTATCATACTAGGCCTGTTTCATAGAGAGTTGTTATCATACTAAGCCTGTTTCATAGAGAGTTGTTATCATACTAAGCCTGTTTCATCGAGAGTTGTTATCATACTAAGCCTGTTTCATCGAGAGTTGTTATCATACTAGGCCTGTTTCATCGAGAGTTGTTATCATACTAGGCCTGTTTCATAGAGAGTTGTTATCATACTAGGCCTGTTTCATCGAGAGTTGTTATCATACTAAGCCTGTTTCATAGAGAGTTGTTATCATACTAAGCCTGTTTCATAGAGAGTTGTTATCATACTAAGCCTGTTTCATAGAGAGTTGTTATCATACTAAGCCTGTTTCATAGAGAGTTGTTATCATACTAAGCCTGTTTCATAGAGAGTTGTTATCATACTAAGCCTGTTTCATAGAGAGTTGTTATCATACTAGGCCTGTTTCATCGAGAGTTGTTATCATACTAGGCCTGTTTCATCGAGAGTTGTTATCATACTAAGCCTGTTTCATAGAGAGTTGTTATCATACTAAGCCTGTTTCATCGAGAGTTGTTATCATACTAGGCCTGTTTCATAGAGAGTTGTTATCATACTAAGCCTGTTTCATCGAGAGTTGTTATCATACTAAGCCTGTTTCATAGAGAGTTGTTATCATACTAGGCCTGTTTCATAGAGAGTTGTTATCATACTAAGCCTGTTTCATCGAGAGTTGTTATCATACTAAGCCTGTTTCATCGAGAGTTGTTATCATACTAAGCCTGTTTCATAGAGAGTTGTTATCATACTAAGCCTGTTTCATAGAGAGTTGTTATCATACTAAGCCCTAAGCCTGTTTTCATAGAGAGTTGTTATCATACTAAGCCCTAAGCCTGTTTTCATAGAGAGTTGTTATCATACTAAGCCCTAAGCCTGTTTCATAGAGAGTTGTTATCATACTAGGCCTGTTTCATCGAGAGTTGTTATCATACTAAGCCTGTTTCATAGAGAGTTGTTATCATACTAGGCCTGTTTCATAGAGAGTTGTTATCATACTAAGCCTGTTGCATCGAGAGTTGTTATCATACTAAGCCTGTTTCATAGAGAGTTGTTATCATACTAAGCCTGTTGCATCGAGAGTTGTTATCATACTAAGCCCTAAGCCTGTTTCATCGAGAGTTGTTATCATACTAAGCCCTAAGCCTGTTTCATCGAGAGTTGTTATCATACTAAGCCTGTTTCATCGAGAGTTGTTATCATACTAAGCCTGTTTCATAGAGAGTTGTTATCATACTAAGCCTGTTTCATCGAGAGTTGTTATCATACTAAGCCTGTTTCATCGAGAGATGTTATCATACTAAGCCTGTTTCATAGAGAGTTGTTATCATACTAAGCCTGTTTCATCGAGAGTTGTTATCATACTAGGCCTGTTTCATCGAGAGTTGTTATCATACTAAGCCTGTTTCATCGAGAGTTGTTATCATACTAAGCCTGTTTCATAGAGAGTTGTTATCATACTAAGCCTGTTTCATAGAGAGTTGTTATCATACTAAGCCTGTTTCATCGAGAGTTGTTATCATACTAAGCCTGTTTCATAGAGAGTTGTTATCATACTAGGCCTGTTTCATAGAGAGTTGTTATCATACTAAGCCTGTTTCATAGAGAGTTGTTATCATACTAAGCCTGTTTCATCGAGAGTTGTTATCATACTAAGCCTGTTTCATCGAGAGTTGTTATCATACTAAGCCTGTTTCATAGAGAGTTGTTATCATACTAAGCCTGTTTCATAGAGAGTTGTTATCATACTAGGCCTGTTTCATAGAGAGTTGTTATCATACTAAGCCTGTTTCATCGAGAGTTGTTATCATACTAAGCCTGTTTCATAGAGAGTTGTTATCATACTAAGCCTGTTTCATAGAGAGTTGTTATCATACTAAGCCTGTTTCATAGATGTTACGCATTGAAAATCACTTTATCAACATAATTAGTGCAAGCTGTTTAACTTGCCTGGGACCTGAGCCAAAGACTTGAAGTGATGTAATATAATCCAAATTTGTTTCCGATACATTGACAAATAATAGCATTCTTGACTACCCAGTATGTCGTAAAAATGTAACTTAAATGTTCCCAAATGTAAATAAAGGTTATTTATGAACTGCATATAATATGCATGGGTTTAAAAAATTACACATAAAAATGATATAGGATCTTATCATGAGTCATGATTTCATACCATATTTTATTTAACGAGTTTCATGAAATCACCAGAACTGTAAGATCCTTTTTATCACATTACCATATAGCGCTTGTTAATAAATATAACGTTTCTACTTACATTTTGGCACCAAGCGTCTGTGTATATTGTCATGATATCACTAAATTGTCATGATATCACTAAATTGTCATCACTAATTGTCATGATATCACTAAATTGTCATGATATCACTAAATTGTCATGATGTATCTACTTAAAACAGTATTATATTTACGCTTTAAACAGCGTTATAATTATTCCAAAACATCTTTTAAATCGTCGTTTTCATTATCGTTAACATTATGTACCAATACACCTAGAAATATGCATAATTTAAAATTTAAATTATAAGGATTATTCTCTCAACCAATCATAACCCTTCCAGGTTGTATTACACATGTGTACATATAAGAAAATATGTGATGGCTGTATTATACTGAATACAAGCAAAGTTATGTGGTGAAGCAAAATATGTAATCATATGTCACAAGATAAGGTAATTAAACATTACAGATATGTTGCAGAGCTGTTCTGCTTGTTCATATGTTTAGTAAATACTGATTTGGCTTTGATTACTCGGACCAATCTGCAATCTACATCCGTTATGTCGAATCCCGTCGGACTGAACAAAATACTTCGACATAACCGAAGTTTGACTTAACGAAATTCGATATAAACAGAGCCAGTTATATGTAAAATGATAGTGTCTGAAACTGATCCGACTTCGAGATAACCGGAGAATTCGACATAACCGACTTTGGCATAGCAGATGTAGACTGTATATCCATTTTGAAAATGTATTCTACCAAAAATAATTTAATAGCAGGTTAGAGACGAGCATTTCATTGGTATTTTTATTAATATTTCGAAGTTGAATAATTTTATACTCTTTTCTTTTATAATAAAGATATTTATATTCTAAATGCTCGTGATTCCATAAATACTAAGATTCAAAAGACAAGTTGATTAACCCATTTCATTCTGGATACATTTGAAGGCTTTTGCAAACAACATAGATCCAGATCAGCCACAACGTGACGCTGCATGCTGATCAGGATCAATGTTGTTTGCTACATTAGCCAAGTGTCTTAGCAAGATCATCTAAATAGCAAACAGCATAGAGCCTTATCAGACTGCACGTTCTGTGGCGGCTGATATGGCTCTATATTTTTTGCAAATACTGTTGGAACGGTATCCAGAATCAAATGGGTTAAGGCAACTGTATGGTTGAGCTAAAAAGGCTTTGTATTTTTTATAAACAGAATTTTATGATCTACTCATGTGTTGCTGGGTCAGAGTTTACCCAGTGTCATGGTAACTGATTCATGCTTAATGTTCAGGTTTACCCAGTGTCATGGTAACTGATTCATACTTAATGTTCAGGTTTACCCAGTGTCATGGTAACTGATTCATGCTTAATGTTCAGGTTTACCCAGTGTCATGGTAACTGATTCATACTTAATGTTCAGGTTTACCCAGTGTCATGGTAACTGATTCATACTTAATGTTCAGGTTTACCCAGTGTCATGGTAACTGATTCATGCTTAATGTTCAGGTTTACCCAGTGTCATGGTAACTGATTCATACTTAATGTTCAGGTTTACCCAGTGTCATGGTAACTGATTCATACTTAATGTTCAGGTTTACCCAGTGTCATGGTAACTGATTCATGCTTAATGTTCAGGTTTACCCAGTGTCATGGTAACTGATTCATACTTAATGTTCAGGTTTACCCAGTGTCCTGGTAACTGATTCATGCTTAATGTTCAGGTTTACCCAGTGTCCTGGTAACTGATTCATGCTTAATGTTCAGGTTTACCCAGTGTCCTGGTAACTGATTCATGCTTAATGTTCAGGTTTACCCAGTGTCATGGTAACTGATTCATGCTTAATGTTCAGGTTTACCCAGTGTCATGGTAACTGATTCATGCTTAATGTTCAGGTTTACCCAGTGTCCTGGTAACTGATTCATGCTTAATGTTCAGGTTTACCCAGTGTCCTGGTAACTGATTCATGCTTAATGTTCAGGTTTACCCAGTGTCCTGGTAACTGATTCATGCTTAATGTTCAGGTTTACCCAGTGTCCTGGTAACTGATTCATGCTTAATGTTCAGGTTTACCCAGTGTCCTGGTAACTGATTCATACTTAATGTTCAGGTTTACCCAGTGTCCTGGTAACTGATTCATGCTTAATGTTCAGGTTTACCCAGTGTCATGGTAACTGATTCATGCTTAATGTTCAGGTTTACCCAGTGTCCTGGTAACTGATTCATGCTTAATGTTCAGGTTTACCCAGTGTCCTGGTAACTGATTCATGCTTAATGTTCAGGTTTACCCAGTGTCCTGGTAACTGATTCATGCTTAATGTTCAGGTTTACCCAGTGTCATCATAACTGATTCATGCTTAATGTTCAGATTTACCCAGTGTCCTGGTAACTGATTCATGCTTAATGTTCAGGTTTACCCAGTGTCATCATAACTGATTCATGCTTAATGTTCAGGTTTACCCAGTGTCCTGGTAACTGATTCATGCTTAATGTTCAGGTTTACCCAGTGTCATGGTAACTGATTCATGCTTAATGTTCAGGTTTACCCAGTGTGATGGTAACTGATTCATGCTTAATGTTCAGGTTTACCCAGTGTCCTGGTAACTGATTCATGCTTAATGTTCAGGTTTACCCAGTGTCCTGGTAACTGATTCATGCTTAATGTTCAGGTTTACCCAGTGTCATGGTAACTGATTCATGCTTAATGTTCAGATTTACCCAGTGTCCTGGTAACTGATTCATGCTTAATGTTCAGGTTTACCCAGTGTCCTGGTAACTGATTCATGCTTAATGTTCAAGTTTACCCAGTGTCCTGGTAACTGATTCATGCTTAATGTTCAGGCAGATTGATTTCAGCGATTCCTGTAGTGTAGTTCATTGGACCATGTAACTCCTTACATTCCAGTGTCATTGTGTATACATCAATTGAACTGTATGATTTTGTGTACCAGTAAATTCTGTATTATTAGTAACATAATGATAAACAAAGACGTATTGTTTCAGTAAAAAGAATTTGTTATTCATTCGGAATTGTGCATTAATTCTGTTGTGCCAGCATAAAACATTGGCGATATGTGGTGATCTTTGCAATTAATATGTTGTGCCATGATTATGAAATATTTTACTATATTATATGTATTTTGATATCAGAACTGATTTATGGGTATTTTCATTTTTATTGTATTTGTTTGCTAATTTCTTGTTAAAAAATATTTAGATTTCATTACAATGTACATGTATGTGGCCTGCGTCACCCGAAAAATCCTATTGATTGTTATATATTTTTACCATTGTATAATGCATTCATTTCTGAATATAAATAATGGATATTAAATGAGTGATCATTTGTTATTGAATTTAACAAATCTTCTAAAAACGAGTTTAATAGATAAATTCAATAACAAATGAACACAAAAATAAGATCCTATTTATAACATGTCCGCCTCCGCTTTGTTTAATATTTTTGTTAACAGCATAGTTAGATTTTAATCTTGTTTATAAATAGAATACATGTGCCTGTTTATAAATAGAATACATGTGCCTGTTTATAAATAGAATACATGTGCCTGTTTATAAATAGAATACATGTGCCAGTTTATTACTAGATGGGTACATGCATTGATTAAACTGCTCATATTGTATCAGTTGACCATTTGTTCAACATGATGTACATGATTGTAGTTCCCATTAATAGACGCGGATCCAGGATTTGCGGTTGGGGGAGGGGGGCTATGCGAGGCGCTTGTCATGTAGGGGTCTAGTGGCATCCTCCCCATAATTGTTTTCTGCAGTTTGTATAAATAATGAAATTAAGATGTTATTTACTTATCTCTAGTTATATGACCCTAAGTGTCGTCAATTCGACCATTTTAGAGGGGCGTGCGCTGCCCCCACCCCCTATATCTGCCTATGCCTATATCTCTTTTTTCAAAGTTCAATAGTATATGATGCCAAATACCAAGCTTCAAAGTTCAATAGTATATGTTGCCAAATACCAAGCTTCAACGTTCAATAGTATACGTTGCCAAATACAAGCTTCAAAGTTCAATTAGTATACGTTGCCAAATACCAAGCTTCAAAGTTCAATTAGTATACGTTGCCAAATACCAAGCTTCAAAGTTCAATTAGTATACGTTGCCAAATACCAAGCTTCAAAGTTCAATTAGTATATGTTGCCAAATACCAAGCTTCAAAGTTCAATTAGTATACATTACCAAATACCAAGCTTCAAAGTTCAATAGTATATGATGCCAAATACCAAGCTTCAAAGTTCAATAGTACATGATACCAAATACCAAGCTTCAACGTTCAATATTATATGATACCAAATACCAAGCTTCAAAGTTCAATATTATATGATACCAAATACCAAGCTTCAAAGTTCAATATTATATGATACCAAATACCAAGCTTCAAAGTTCACTAGTATATGATACCAAATACCAAACTTTAGAGTAATAAGACATAAGTTTGTCATATATTGTGCAATATTAGTATTTGCATTTCTTCATCCTTTGATCTTTTAGGGGTTCATTTAATTTACAACCAGTCAAGAACATTTTTCTTCTATCAATGTATTCAGCAAGTATTGCTCCACTGAATATAACATGTTAGAATCAGTTAATTTCTGTACATTTTAATGAATAGTGTGTTATTATTGTGTCTTGTGACATTGCAAACGTCTGCGCTGGTTTGTTTGTTGGTTTGTTTCTTTGTGCTTTTCATGTCTATCTGGTTATGCCATTGATTTCTGGCAATTAACCAATGAGTAGATTTTTATTTTATCTCCGTAGTAATATAACTGTACGGTCGCACGGTCAGGGTTGTACCGCCTATTGATAACATGTACAAGACAAATCAATTTTCAAAATCAACAATACTAAGGACAATTTTTTGTTTGTTTCACTGATAAAATTCAATTCTCACGATTGCATCGTTTAGAATCGTCATCGACATCCGATTGATCAGAACTTACAGACGCTCTGTGAAATAATACGGGGTTGTACCGCCTATACATTGTACACAAAAAAGAACATAAAATTTACAAATCAAATATCAAAATTAACATTACTAGGCAATTATTTTTTATTGGTAAGCTAATATGAGCAATTTTCACAGTTGCGAAAAGTCACAGGTTCGAACCCCATTATAACTACACATGCTTTTTAATTTAGTTTAGCATTTTAATTTCATAATAAACATTCGACATAAATAATCTTAAAATACAAAGTTTGTGAGACTTACGACATATCTTTTCTTTTAATACTTCTTGTCTCTTAGTTTATTGCGAAACAAGTTATTTCAACTTATTTTAATCACTCTCGAAACCTCATTCCTGATGGAATCCATCGCAACGAGGGAGAGAGAAGAGGCAATGTGGAATTTAAATGCCTTATTAGTATTCTTGTCTCTCATTCATAATTAAATGATATCAATAGAGTAAAACACGTTTAGTTCTCACTGCCTTGTACATGTGGTACCTAGCCGCTGCATGTGGTACCTAGCCGCTGCATGTGGTACCTAGCCGCTGCATGTTGAATTGTTGTCAACACGAACGTCTTCGGACGCGAACTGTCAGTGACGTGATGTGTGATTGATTAGGGCATCATTTTTGGTAGTCTTAAGCACAATGATCTAGTGCCATGTAGCCCATGGTTGCAGCGTGTTCTATCATAAAACACTGTTCAGCCTTTGTTTGCTTAAGTCAATGATCTAGTGCCATTTATGGCATGGTTGCAGCGTGTTCTATCATAAAACACTGTTCAGCCTTTGTTTGCTTAAGTCAATGATCTAGTGCCATTTATGGCATGGTTGCATCGTGTTCTATCATAAAACACTGTTCAGCCTTTGTTTGCTTAAGTACAATGATCTAGTGCCATTTATGGCATGGTTGCAGCGTGTTCTATCATAAAACACTGTTCAGCCTTTGTTTGCTTAAGTACAATGATCTAGTGCCATTTATGGCATGGTTGCATCGTGTTCTATCATAAAACAATGTTCAGCCTTTGTTTGCTTAAGTACAATGATCTAGTGCCATTTATGGCATGGTTGCAGCGTGTTCTATCATAAAACACTGTTCAGCCTTTGTTTGCTTAAGTCAATGATCGAATAATATTTTATTCATGAACATAGAAAGCAATCGTGGCCATTGTGATATAATGCTTTCAATGTTCATTCCACTTCATTTTATTTGATCATACACTGAAGAAACATATATCCTCTTAATCCTTCTTATATGTCAAACCCTTCGCGGGATATAGTCGTATTCCTTCTATGATGTCTATTTCAGTCACTGAGTTAGACTTCAACCCTTAAAACTGCATTGGCTTTCCCCCGTTCAGAGGTAGTGCCTAATTTCAAATTAGATTTGTTTCTAAAATAAAATGGTTTACAGAAGCTACAGAACGTGTTGTTTTTATTTCACTCCTATAATAACATATTCATGTACAGTCAAACTTGTATTAAGAGACCATCAAAAGGAAGGGCCAATAGCGTTCTTGAATCAGGAATGGACCGGCTAATTTGTTCTTTATTAATGCAAACCGGAACTGAAAGTGGTTTCTTCATACCAGTGATCTCTTATTTCAAGTGATCTCTTAATACAAGTGGTTTCTTCATATAAGTGGTCTCTTAATACAAGTGGTTTCTTAATACAAGTGGTCTCTTAATACAAGTGGTCTCTTAATACAAGTGGTTTCTTAATACAAGTGGTCTCTTAATACAAGTTGTCTCTTGTATTAAGTGATCTCTTAATACAAAAGGTCTCTTAATACAAGTGATCTCTTAATACAAGTGGTTTCTTAATACATGTGGTCTCTTAATACAAGTTGTTTCTTGTATTAAGTGATCTCTTAATACAAGTGATCTCTTAATACAAGTGGTTTCTTAATACAAAAGGTCTCTTAATACAAGTGATCTCTTAATACAAGTGGTTTTTTAATACAAAAGGTCTCTTAATACAAGTGATCTCTTAATACACGTGGTTTCTTAATACAAGTGGTCTCTTAATACAAGTGGTTTCTTAATACAAGTGATCTCTTAATACAAGTGGTCTCTTAATACAAGTGATCTCTTAATACAAGTGATCTCTTAATACAAATACAAGTGGTCTCTTAATACAAATGGTCTCTTGTATTAAGTGATCTCTTAATACAAGTGATCTCTTAATACAAGTGATTTCTTCATACAAGTGGTCTCTTAATACAAGTGATCTCTTAATACAAGTGGTCTCTTAATACAAGTGGTCTCTTAATACAAGTGATCTCTTAATACAAGTGGTTTCTTAATACAAATGATCTATTAATACAAGTGGTCTCTTAATACAAGTGATCTCTTAATACAAGTGGTTTCTTAATACAAGTGATCTCTTAATACAAGTGGTTTCTTAATACAAGTGATCTCTTAATACAAGTGATCTCTTAATACAAGTGGTTTCTTAATACAAATGATCTATTAATACAAGTGGTCTCTTAATACAAGTGATCTCTTAATACAAGTGGTTTCTTAATACAAGTGATCTCTTAATACAAGTGGTTTCTTAATACAAGTGATCTCTTAATACAAGTGGTCTCTTAATACAAGTGATCTCTTAATACAAGTGATCTCTTAATACAAGTGATCTCTTAATACAAATACAAGTGGTCTCTTAATACAAATGGTCTCTTGTATTAAGTGATCTCTTAATACAAGTGATCTCTTAATACAAGTGATTTCTTCATACAAGTGGTCTCTTAATACAAGTGATCTCTTAATACAAGTGGTCTCTTAATACAAGTGGTCTCTTAATACAAGTGATCTCTTAATACAAGTGGTTTCTTAATACAAATGATCTATTAATACAAGTGGTCTCTTAATACAAGTGATCTCTTAATATATGTGGTTTCTTAATACAAAAGATCTCTTAATACAAGTGGTATCTTAATACAAGTGATCTCTTAATACAAGTGGTCTCTTAATACAAGTGATCTCTTAATACAAGTGGTCTCTTAATACAAGTTGTCTCTTAATACAAGTGATCTCTTAATACAAGTGGTTTCTTAATACAAGTGATCTCTTAATACAAGTGGTCTCTTAATACATGTGATCTCTTAATACAAGTGATCTCTTAATACATGTGATCTATTAATACAGGGTTCCCACAGACCTTGAAAACTCCTTGAATTTGTGTTAGGTCCTTGAAAACTCCTTGAATTTGGTATTGGTGGTTTTTGTCCTTAAAAAGTCCTTAAATCCTTGGAAAAACTCCTTAAATTACCATAGCGTGTGCTTGAATCGCATGCAAGTTTTGAATTGTTGCTAAAATATTTTTATTATTAATAAAAATTCACCAATTTCGGCCGGGTGATCGGCAAAAAATGCGTCCGTCCCGAGTTAATTATTAGGTGTGGCCTCAAAAGATAGCGGCTGCACTTTGCGGTGTTTTCACCTCTTTGTGCTATTAAGGCAAACCGGAAACAACAACAGTACATTTGGAACTGTTCGGATTTCGAATTTAACGAGTCCTTGAAAAACGATGAAATGTCCTTGAAAAGTCCTTGAATTTCAGTCTCAACAGTCTGTGGGAACCCTGTAATAGACGTGGTCATTCAAGCAAGTTTGACTGCACTTGAACTTGGTGATATATGTAAGTAGCACACATCCTGTTTGTAGATGTCCAATTCTATAAACAAGAGGTCCTGCATGCTGTAACTCGCTCACTTTATTGCTTTTAACACAATGACCCTATTTAGACAAATTGTAGTGGTTGTTACAAGGAAAACTGGCATTATTACTACAAAAACGATGTTTAATAGTTTCTATGAACTTAGCTAATGTTTGACCTCATATAAGCACAGGAGCCTGAGAATTTAACCATACGGCACCAAATACTGTGTTTTGGTACCAATAACACTGTACCTATATTCCAGGACACCCTCTCTATATGTATATATACAAACTAGTTGGGATATAGTTATTGTTGCCTAATGTGTTTTTTGGTGCCTTGTGGATAAAATCTTGGGCTCCTGTGGCCCTAGGATATAGGTACAGCGTTAGTTTATACAATATTTTTTAGCTCGATTGCGAAACAAGTTCTTACAACTTGTATTAATCACTCTCGAGACCTCATTCCTGATGGAATCCATCGCCACGAGGGAGAGAGAAGATGCAATGTGGAATTTAAATGCCTTGCCTAAGGGCACAATCATATCGGCTCCAGCGGTACATAAACTCCAGGCCTTTCGCACCTGAAGAGACTGCACTATCACAACTTCCATGACAGGTACAGGGTTATTGGTGCCTAAAGGATGATTTTTGGTGCCTTATAGATAAAACGTTCCTGTGATATGAGAACGAAATTAATGCAAATTAAGATCAATGGAAACCTGGTGGTCTTTCAGAATATCACCTATATTTTGCTACCAAGTATATCTAACTATTATAAGCCACTCTCCATGTGTTTTTATCAGTACTATGTTTGCTTTGTCATGGGACGGCTCATATATATTCTGAATTAGTTACAACAATCATATTATATTATTATCAAAGACATACAGGTTTATTCAGGCTGTCCGATTAGCGCAGTGGTTAGCATGCTCACTTCTCATCAATGCAACCTGGGTTCGATCTTCGGACTATTAAGACTATGCGTGCTAATATGAATAAGGCAAAGCCTCAAAGTGAGCTCAATCATAGATTCATAACATAGCTAAATCAGTTTGCTTAGAGCTCGTTATTAGTGACAATATGCGAAACCCATTGTCAGATTAATGGCCACTTGAAAATTGCCCAAAGGTGAGAAGTTCACTCATCCCACCTGAATATCTGTGTAGGATAAGATAAGATAAATTTATTTTTTATTTTGAGTCAGCAAGATAGCAACAGTAGGCTACAACACAAGCTTTGAGTGAGCTTTTGAACCGACTATATAACAGACATTCATGGTAACAGCTATACAATTAGAATCCCTGATAATAGTATGCATTTATTATTAATGTATGTGAGATGGTCGCTGTTATGTCATTGACTTGTCAGTATATCCAAGTAAGGGTTCGAGACCCAATACGAAAAACCCTTTGATAGTTTACTACAGTTTAATCTACATGATACAAGTACAACGACAGTCTTCAATTAGCAACCACCACTGATAGATAAATCAATGGCTAATCAGCTGGAATTTTACAGATTTCCAATACCCACTGAACCTTTTTGGCTCCTGTTTATTTATTTATTAAGATATTGCAAATTCAATGATATCTTATAAAAGCTAATAAAATTATCTTTCATGTTGTCTTTTTTATTTGGTTATAGCATTTACTGCTTTTCAAACACGCCAATATATTTGCAGACTAATTATCATTTTCACACTAATCCGTAAATTCTAATCTTGGTGTAAGGACCTATTGTATGCATGTCATTACAGTTAATTTACGAGCGATAGAAATCTCATTAATATTCATTAATTTATGATCAAATGAAAGCTGATTGGATAAGCTTTCAGAAACTGTTTAAATTATTTGCATACGATAGTCCTACGCCGAGATATAGTCCCCGAAAGTTGAAGACGAATTCCTATAAAAGTTAACATTTTTTTTAAAATAACAAAATATTATTATAAAGTACACGATCCCAGAATTATTTTGATACCAAAATCATATTTCGGAACCAATTACAAGTATCTCGCATTTTTATTACAAAACGGTGAACTTTGACATGACCCGAATTTGACCTGACTGCGGCCATTTGCAATATTCCAATAGAAAATTTGAGACGACATCTTGATAAAAAATCGATCGATTTCAGACAGACGCCGTGTTTTGAAATATATTTCTAGTGGAAATCAAATGGTAAGTTATTAATTATATCAAATATATTCTTAATTTATCATTTCATACTATTTATATCCCAGAATTTTGTGTTTACTTTGACAATCGTCCCGATGTCGTACCCGCTATGACTATGAGAAAAATTCCAGATTATTTTTTTTTGATTTCTTTTTGATCGAATCGCTAATGTACGCCAATGTGTGGGTTTATATAACAAGAAAAGGGGACAGTAATGACAAATAATATTAGTCGAAACCAATATGACTTTATTTACGCCCGTAATGATATTCTTTTGATGTATTAGTCATTCGTACTCAAATTTGTTTGTACCCAAATGAGCAGTACAGTATCCCGGCGTGAAGAGTTTTCGCCCAGAACAGGTTTTCGCCCAACTGCGGAAATAGCAAGTCGTGAGAGATCACGCAATATTTCACGCTCCAGTTACCGGAATTATAAATAAACATACCTTGTGCACTTCCAATCTATTTCTAAAATAACTTTAAACCTACCACAGTTTTCACTAATTTCACTATATCCGTTTTATGTCACCATATAAATATCATTTTTGAAAGAAATTGGCAATTTTTTCTCCAAAATGACATATGCATCGTCTGCCACGCCAATATATTTACGAATAAAAATGTCATTATAGTCTCACTGCTCCGTGTTTATGAGTTATGTCCGTTATTACACACAATGGGTCCTTATTCATAATTTCGATTTTCACCTTCAGGACCACGGGTTGTCACAGAGGTTCTCCAACTGATATATATGGTTGTGTAAACCTAGTTTTTCTTTGTTGGGCACCGTGTGATGTGTTCGATGGATGGGTCCATTTACGGTTCTGCATTTAGTCAGAGTAATTAGGAGGGATGACGACTTCTTATGCCCCGTGTGTTTGACCTAGTTAAATTAAATGTTAGTGTTTTAGACAAAATGCTGTCCAACAAATGAATTTTGAGTGAAAATGATAAATTAAGCCTCTTATTAAAGTAAGTCTTCCTTAGTTTATTGTTTTGTTAAAAAAGAACTGTTGCTTACATACTAATGGTGGCGCTGTAGACAATTTACACAGTTAGGCGAAAACCAGTGACGTCATTCCGGATTTCTGAAAATGAGGTGGCGCCATTTTGTTACCTTTTCTCATAATGTAAACAATCGGATTTCTTTGAGATTTTTGTGAATGAAAGGTAAAATATTGTTTATTCGATGACATAAAATTGTTTGCAGTGTATGCACATTCTAAACCTATAGGAGTCTGTTATGTACTACGTCGTCGAAAACCAGTAACACCGGGATTATTACAATCTCAAAACTATTGCTTTTAGATTAAAAACGCCATTTGAAGGAATTGTGTTTAATAATTAGCATATTAAACAACAATGCCAACTCATATATGTTTTCATGTATCTATATATATTTATTAAGTGTCCTTATTCATATTGATTTCAGTTGACAAGCTGCCTCAGGTAGAAGCATAACCCTTCTTCATCTTCAAAAGAAGGCGCACCTGTCATGGCTGGCCTCGGGTTATTTTGCCAGTCAGCTGGTATATTCGAACTGAATATAGAAAATTCCCAGCTTCCAGCACTAGAAGAAATACCTAATGGACTTGTAATAGAACTCAAGAATTATTCTGACGCAAAGAACTTTACATCAAATCAATTTCTCAGTTTACTTTCTCAAATTAATTCATCATTCCAGAATACCAATGCTGCCTCAAGTGTCAGTAAATTGAAATATGTAAAGGAACAAAAGAAGAAACTACTCAGCAAAAAAAAAGTTAAAGGATATACTAATGTACAACAGTTGCTGAATAAGCCATTCCTTGCGCCAGTGTCAACCTTCAAAACGTTGTCAACCGAAACAATACTACCAGTACCAGTACCAGTAACGGCTGTACCAGATGATGTTGATTGTGGTAACAAATTAAAAGAGTTGAATCTGATGAAGTATGAAATCAAACTGCATGAACAAAGACTAACAACAGTGACCAATGAAGTGATTAAATACAATCATGATTTGAACAGCTTGAAGGGACATTATTCAGTAAAAAATGTAAATAAGCGTGATATAACTGCTCGCAGTAATTTACACAAGCTAAGAGACGCCCAGCGAATAGTAATCAGTCAGCAGAAATTACTAAAATCAAAAGCTATTGACAAATCCGAGTTATCAAAGTTAAAGTACGAGAACACGAAATTGAAAGATGTAAATGCAGAGTTGAAAGATGGAGTTGTGAGACATGGCGAGCGTTGTGAAATTGAAAAGGCTAAAAAAATTGTCCTTCAAAAATCAAATAGTTACTTGAAAGGGGAGATTAACTGTTTACGTTCGCAACACCCATATGAATATTGTGATGCTGAGGTTGACCATGTCGATTGTGATGAAACCAGACACAAATTAGATATTGTCGAGAAACAGCAACAACTCTATGAGCTTGAAGAAGAACTGTGCCAGCTAAGAAACAAATGTGTTGAAACTAAAAATGATAAGGGTGTGTACCTAGATAATATTAGACTTTGTGTTATGGAACTGGCAGGATTAGAGGTAGCTGTGGATAAAATGGCGTCCGTAATTCACGCAGTAACAAAGCATGTTGTCGGGATAGAGATCAAGACAGATGATTTGCCGAATGGTACCACGGCACTGAGAATAGTGGATGAAGGACACTTCATTGCCAAAGCCTTCATTGCTGACAAACTAGAACACGTAGAAAATTGGGGTCTTGGTAGAGACGGTACAACAAGGCGCAAGCAGAAAATCTTAGACACTGCTGTAACTCTTGACTCTGGTGATGTCATCAGCCTCGGTTTCACACATGTTGCTAGAGAAACGGCTGAGACAATACAGACCGTGACAAAAGATCACCTGTCTGAACTTGCGTCTTTAAAGGACAACCCAGAATATCTAGCAGATACATTACGAAAACTATCGTACACAATGAGCGATAGAGCATCAAATGAGAAACTTGCCGACAAACTGCTGGATGAGTGGCGTGATACCATGCTACAGAACTACGAGGGTGATAAAGAAGATGTATCACATTTTCACTGTATGGCACATGTTCTTTTAGGCCTGCATAATTACATAACCCCTGAACTGAAAAACTTTGAACAATCCTTGCAGAGTGAGAGTGGTCCATTAGGGCGAGATGCCTTGTCTTTTTTTAATTCCTGGAGCAAGAAGGAGACTGTAGTTAGCCGTGTTATTCGTACAACTTCGGATAGTTTCGGGCCAGCTGGAGATCATTTAGGTGTTTGCGATAGATGGGAGGCCTTTTGTACAGAAAATGGTGTGAAATCTCTCATCAGTAATTATCGAGATAATCGTTTCAATGCTCTTTTCCAGACATCTGCCAAGGTATTCCTGCACCGTGCAGACTTTGTGCGAGTGTTAGAAACAGTATCAAAACCAAATCTAAAACTCAAGGCAGTTAAATCCGACTTGGAATCCAATGAAATAGCTGCATTGCTCCAGTGTCTGGGACTCTTCTACTTGAAAGTCACTGGACCCTACTGGAATCTTGTAACATGTGGAAAAGTTCCCTACCTTGACCTGTACAAGCATGTTGGTGAAATAGAACAATTTCTTAAATCAATAGTTACTTCCCCAGAGCAGCTGCTGAGGAGAGACCAGCATTGGTCGTCGTCAGACCCTCTTGAAATTTCAAGTGTTCCCCATTGCAATCGGTTAGCAAATGCCCTATTTGAAATCAACGAGGAAACACGTAGCATATTAATGAGTGTTATTCCTGTAGTAGCTGCTGCAATGATAAAATGTTTCAAGAAACAGCTAGAGGACTTTTTCCCTGGCGGAAAATTCCATAAGCCGAGAGTGTCTCGTGCGAGTACAAACTTTGCGCCGGTGACAAACTTAGCATGCGAGCACCACTTTGGAGACCTTGATTCGAGTCAAAAAAGGCGACCACATGCTTCGTTTCACCATCACTCATCGATCCAACTGTTAAAACGCAACAGAAAATCCCTTATGACATGGATCAACAAAATGGATGATGATCACAAATCTGACCTATTGTCTTCAGCACGACAAGGTGGGAAACAAATTCGTAAAAGGCATAAGGACCATGAACTTAAGGTTATGTCAGAAATAAACGACAATATGCGGACTGAACATGCCAAGAAAATTAATGGAACCAAGCGTAAAATGAACAGTGATCACAATAAGAGATCAAAGAGGGCCAACATCCAAAGTTCAATACAATGCATACTATAACAATGGGACATGCTTATTATATAGTGCAGTAACAGTAACTCATGTACTAACAGTGTTGCTGAAGCAGCATTGTTGTGTCCCTTGGTATGTATATAATTCAGATACACAACACCCCCTTTTCAAAGCTTAAAAAGAACTATTTAAACATAATAAACGTCCATGCATCAGCATTAATGTGAGGTGCAATTATTGTTACCAATGTACATAAACTATTTAGTATACAGATGTGTTTATCTATGAATGTCAAACATATCACTTGTAATTTGTCTGGTGATACTATAATAGGTGATAACACATTTCCTCTCTCTGACATTTGATATTTAGAACAATTATTCTATCATCATGAACCAATTATAAATCCAGTTTATCTGGAGGCTTTGATAACCTTCCACAGCGTGTCATATAACCATTGTTTTGGGTAGACACATTTTTATCAGTTTCAATGCTCTTCACTGGTGCTGTAAAGTCAGTATAATTTGAGTTTTCAACATTTGCTTGGTTTGGGAAATCAATATCTTTATTAAAATCAACTCTTTTATTTAATCTGACTAAATGTCTTCGATTTCGTTCTATCGTGGATCTAGGCATGTCTACAACAAATGATCTTGGGCGCGACGCTTCTTGGATAATTTTTCCTTCTATGTTAGCATCTTTAATATATACGCTATCCCCCTTTTTTAAAAGAGGCAAGGAATGTGATTTCCGGGCCCTGTCGTAATTTTGCTTTGAATACAACCGATTTTTAGTTTCGGTTTGGTGCAATTTCTTGCTGTCAATATGCTTCGGCATTAGATTTTCCGGCATTGTAGGCAGTTTTGTCTGGATTTTTCTCCCAAACAGAAGTTCTGCAGGAGAATGACCGTTTGCTAACGGAGTAGCACGATAATTTAGCAGCGCAACATAAGGGTCTGTACATTTGCATAGCAAACGTTTAATTGTTTGTACCGCCCGTTCAGCCTCTGAATTCCCTAATGGATATCTGGGACTGCTAGTCCTGTGTTCGATACCGAATTCATCAGTAAACTGCTTGAAAGTACTCGACGCGTATTGCGGGCCATTGTCACTAACAATGACATCACAGAGACCGTGCCTTGCTAATATCGATTTGAAATGTATGATAACATCTTCCGAAGATGTTCCATTTAACTTCGCTATCTCAATGTACCTAGAATAGTAACAAATTACTAAACGATAGGTATTGCCTTTCCAATGAAATAAATCAGAACCCAACTTCTCCCACGGTCTGGTAGGAAAGTCAGTAGAAATCATCGGTTCTGCACGATCGTTTCTCATCTTTGAGCACACATCGCACGACTTTACCAGATTTTCAATATCTCTATTTAACCCTAACCACCAAACAGAGTCCTGTGCTCGTTGCTTGCATTTAACCATGCCTTGGTGGGCTTCGTGTATATGAGATAAAACATCTGTCCTTAATTCTGTAGGGATAAATAACCTATTATTTTTCATTAGTAAACCTTTGTTTATTGTTATCTCACCCCTAAAAGGCCAATATAGTTTGGAAACTTCACAGCCTTTACTTTTGACAGCTGGCCACCCATGTTCGCAAAATTCCATTAACATTTGACATACAATGTCTGTCTTTTGTTTGGACTTAATTTGCTGTAACCTTTTATCTGAGGCTGGCAAATGTTTGATAACACAGTCAACATATATTTCGGTCTCAGCACAATTTTGTTGCTCCTCAAATGTCAACTCATCACAAACAGGATTCCTGCTAAGTAGGTCAGGCATAAATAATTCTTTCCCAGGGACATGTGAGATTGTATAGGAAAAATACATATATTCTTAGTCTAAACCTTTGTATCCTTAAAGGAAGGTCACTAAGATCTTTTTGACCTAGTAATGGTACTAATGGCTTGTGGTCTGTGTTAATATGGAATACTTTTCCAATCAACATATCACTATGCTTTTCACAGCCATATGTAACCCCTAGTGCCTCTTTTTCTATTGTAGAGTACCTCTGTTCTGTCGGTGACAGTGACCTTGAAGCGTATGAAACAGGTTTCAGGTCCCCATTTTCTTGTTTCTGGAGCACCACTACTACCCCAAGGGCATAGCTAGATGCATCTGTCCTAACTACTGTGTCCTTGTTTGGATCATATAACGCTAAAACAGGAGCATTTATTAGAACATGTTTGATCTTTTCAAATGCTTCTTGTTGGTCAGAACCCCAATGAAAGTGATTCTTAGTACTCAATAAGTCTCTAATGGGTGTTGTGTATCTGAATTATATACATACCAAGGGACACAACAATGCTGCTTCAGCAACACTGTTAGTACATGAGTTACTGTTACTGCACTATATAATAAGCATGTCCCATTGTTATAGTATGCATTGTATTGAAGACTGTCGTTGTACTTGTATCATGTAGATTAAACTGTAGTAAACTATCAAAGGGTTATTCGTATTGGGTCTCGAACCCTTACTTGGATATACTGACAAGTCAATGACATAACATGGTGTCAGAAGTGAACTTACATTAAATTGTAAATTGTGGGAATATGGTTAATGAGGAATAACATTAAATTGTTAATAATGGAATAACATTCAATTGTTATTAAATTGTGTAACATTAAATTGTTATAATTGTGATAAATTGCACATAATGGCTAAATTGTCGCCACCGGATAGTTTCAATTTTGCATCACCAAATCAATGGGATGAATGGAAACAAAGGTTTCTGTATTATAGAACAGCTATAAAATTGCAAAAAGATGATGAGGAAATTCAGGTAGCAAGTTTAATTTATACCCTTGGCAAAGAAGCTGACAATCTTCTCAAATCGTTTAATTTGAGCGCAGAGGATAAGAAGAAGTTCGATACCGTGCTAAGTAAATTGGATGAACATTTTACGCCAAAACGGAACTATATACATGAACGAGCGAAATTCCACTCACGGAAAGGTGTTGTTAGATAAACTGCCCGCCGGCAATATAGCCCAAAATGGTGCTGATGCAGGCGTAAAACCCGAAATATAACAATATAACATAATAAGGAATCAAAACCAGGGCGAGGGTGTAGAGTCGTTTATCCGTTCCTTATATGAACTGGCAAACAATTGCAATTTTGCGGAAGAAACAAAGATCGAACTTATTCGAGACAGGATAGTGATAGGAATTTTGGACACTAACTTGTCTGAGAAAATGCAGCTCGAGGCTGATCTTACTCTCGAAAAAGCTGTCACAATGGCCAGGCAGAGCGAACTAGTCAAAGGCCAAGTTCGGCAACAACACGGGAATGGCGTAGACGTTGCTGATGAAGTGCGGCAAGGGGCAGGTGCGAAACTGAAAACAGGTCAGCAGAGAAATTATCGAGGCAACAAAGACCAAAGGGACACACTAAAGCGTTGTACGCGGTGCAATTGGACTCGCCCCAAAGACGGGCGATGTGCAGCCATGGGTAAAACCTGTAAAAAGTGTTCAAAACGTGATCATTTTGCTGTTTGCTGCAGAACCAAAGCAGTAAATGAAATCCTCGAAACTGGATTAAATTCAAATAACTCATTTATTGGAATTGTTGAGGATGGAGAAAATGGGTCATGGAACACCAAGTTGAAGGTGAGACATATTTATATCAGTTTCAAGATTGAAACTGGTGCAGACGTTACTGTAATTTCGGAAAATGTATTTAAGTCTCTTAAAATACCAAAATTACAGAAAACAAATAGAAAGTTGTTTGGTCCGGGAAACAAACAATTAAATGTTCTGGGCACGTTTACTGAAACGTTATCGAATAAGTCATATATGACAGCACAACAAATATTCGTAGTACGCGGTATAAACAGGTGTCTGTTAGGTCGACCTGCGATAACCGGTTTAAGGTTAATTAGCGTAAATACAGTAGATGCAATTTCTCTAGTCTGTAAAACGTGAACATCCTAAGTTATTTCACGAGTTAGGACTGCTAGGGGGAGAATACTGTATTTCTCTGAATGACGGCGCAAAGCCATATTCATTAAATGTACCGCGTCGTGTGCCAATTCCCCAAAGTCAAGCTTCAACTTGAGAAGATGGAAAAGTCTGATGTTATCTTTAGGGTAGACCAACCCACAGATTGGTGTGCTGGCATGGTGTGTGTACCCACGTCTAATGGAGAAGTTCGTATATGCGTTGATTTGACTCAGTTAAACAAAAGCGTACGCCGTGAAAACTTTCCTTTACCCATAATAGACCAGAGTCTAGGACGAATGGCAAACGCGAAGTATTTTAGCAAGTTAGATGCTACAAGCAGCTTTTGGCAGGTGCAGCTTGCTGAAGAGAGCAAATTGCTCACAACATTCATTACTCCATACGGCAGGTTTGCGTTCAATCGATTACCGTTTGGGGTATCAAGTAGTAGTGAATATTTCCAAAAAAGAATGTCGCAAATACTAGAAGGCATTGAGGGGGTTCTATGTCAGACAGACGATGTACTGATTTACGGACAGACTGAGCATGAGCATGACTCTAGACTTAATACGGTCCTGAACAAGTTAGAGCAAGCTAACTTAACCCTTAACCCTTATAAATGCGAGTTCAAGAAGGCCCAGGTAAAATTTGTTGGTCATATTGTAGGACGAGACGGAATTTCCGCAGATCCTGACAAGGTCAAGGCCATAAAAAAACCTAGGGGCTCCCAAAGACATTCATGGGGTTCGTAGTTTCATGGGTGCCATAACACAGATGGGTAAGTTTACACCACTGTTATCGGACAGGTGGGTTTTCCTCGGGTACCCCGGTTTCCTCCCACATGAATGACTGCATTTACGCTTTCATCCGCGCCAACGAAAGTGATTAATATAAGTTGTTAAAACTTGCTTCACAATCGTAAAATAAATGAAGTTTAAAATTAAACCCGATTGCTTTTAATCATCAACCACAGGCACAAGACACAATTTTTGTTTGGTCTATGGTCATATATTGAGTAATGTTTACTAGTAAACATTACTTACTATATGACCATAGGGCAAAACAATAACAATGTGTGTATTGTGCCTGTGTCATCAACATGTTACTCAAATATTCACAAGTCACAACATAATATAGAAAATGATTAGTAAATTAATTATGTGGTGATCAATTTTCAAAATCATAATAATGAACAAAATAATTATGGGGTTGATCTGTCCAAGGCACTGGGTTGAGTTGTCCTATGGGTCGAGATGTCTCATGGGTCGACATATCTTGGGGTCGAGATAAGTTCCAAAATATTGACCAATCGTTTGACATGATTCATCATTGATATTTTTGGCTGTTTTTTTTATTCGTTACTTTACAAAACAGTGTAAGTATCTTACATTTAGATGCTATTGTATTCAGTCCTGATACTTTCGATGTGGACAAGCTGTTGTGCTGGCTGGATCTTCATGAATACCGTACGTCTTAGGACGGGTGTCGGAGGTTTCGTCAACTAGAGGTTTCGTCAACCCTGGAGGTTTCGTCAACGATGTGAAATGTTTGCAAGTTATTAATTGGCAAGGACTTAGTTATGGACATTAATTGTTAATTGATTTAACTAGATCTATGTGTTATTTTCATTTTTATGTGATTTTTATGTATATTTGTTATAGATGGCTGACAGTCCCAGTGTAGAAATCTTCCGGTAGATCCGCTGATTCCAGTGGAATATATATCTTTACTTGGCTTTGGCATGTGACATGCATCTCGAAAAAAAGGGCTTACATTGTACGCTTGCAAGCTTCAATTATTGTTGCTTAATCGCCTAATTGACGAAACCTCTCACATAATTGAAACCTCTTAGCAATTTCCCTCTATATCGCCTTGTTGACGAAACCTCCAGTTGACGAAACCTCCTGCATTCCTTAGGACCAGTTACGATATGGAAACATGTCATATGTTTTCGCGATGTATCAGTTCAAGGTGGGAAGTAATTATCTATCTATCTATCTACATAGTACTCCCAACACTCAGACGCGAGTATGACAGGGAGGCGCTTGTCAGGGACAGTGGTTAAAAATCTCAATTAGTGAGATAGAGAGTGTTAAAAGAACTACATACTAAGGTTAAAAACAGACATCATGTCAAAAACATCAAACATTACATTAGTGGTATCCCGGTGTTACTGGTTTCCGACGATGTAATACATAACGGACTCCTATAGGTTTAGAATTGTCATACACTGCAAACAATTTTATGTCACCAACTAAACAATATTTTACTATTCATTCACAAAAATCTCGAAGAAAATCGAATGTTTACTTTTTGAGAAAAGTTGACAAAATAGCGGTACCTCATTCTCAGTAATCCGGAATGACGTCACATGTTTTCGTCTAACTGTGGAAATTGCCTACAGCGCGAGCATTAGTATGTAAGCAACAGTTTTTTTTAACAAAACAATATAAATAAGGAAGACATACTTTAAAAATAGCTTAATTTATCATTTTCACTCAAAATTCATTTGTTGGAGAACATTTTGTCTATATATATACTGTATCTAAAACATTAATTTAGTTTAACTTAGACAAACACATGGGGCATAAGAAGTCGTCACCCATCCTAATTACTCTGACTGGGTGCAGAACCATAACTGGACCCATCCATCGAACACATCACACGGTGCCTAACAGAGAATAACTAGGTTTACACAACCATGTATATCAGTTGGAGAACCTCTGTGACAACACATGGACCTGAAGGCGAAAAACGGTGAAAATCGATATTATGCATAAGGACCCCTTGTGTGTAATAACAGACAAATCTCGTAAACACGGAGCAGTGAGACTATAATGACATTTTTATTCGTAAATATATTGGCGTGGCAGACGATGCATGTGTCATTTTGGAGAAAAAATTGCCAATTTCTTTAAAAAATGATATTTATATGGTGACATAAAACGGATATAGTGAAATTAGTGAAAACTGGGGTAGGTTTAAAGTTTTCACCGCTAATTTACCTTGTCTGATCTATTATGATCAGTTAGAAATAGATTGGAAGTGCACAAGGTATGTTTATTTATAATTCCGGTAACTGGAGCGTGAAATATTGCGTGATCTCTCGCGACTTGCTATTCCCACAGTTAGGCGAAAACCTGTTCTGGGCGAAAACTCTTCACGCCGGGATACCGTGGCCTATTGTTCAGCAAAAATGGTTAAGCTGGGGCTGGACTGTACATAGTACGTGAGGCCATTCCAGAGACGTATTGTTCTTGGGGGGAAAAGAGTATATGGTATTGGGTTCGGGACTGAGGAATTAAGTAGTTCGTCCGACTCCTTATGATGACGCACACATGAAACGACGCAAATTATGTTTTGACCTCGTTTTCAATATTTACAATATCCGGTGACGTTATTTTCATCTGCAATGTTTGTAAACATGATACGAGATTTCCTAGACTAAAATGTGGAAAGTGAGAAATTACCAAGGTAACTTTTATAGCAATGTTATTGCAATCAGTATTGCAATCAATCTGTTTTAACAACAAAATTCAAATGCAACTTTGTGCAGTAATACATTAAATAGCCTATATTTTGCAACATGCTACTGCAAACCTAACAATTCTTGGTCCGTCTGCTCGGCTAAGCTCTGCGTATCGGTAGGTCACGTGGCACTTGATTCACTGTTAGAAAAGGTGTATGCGTTATATACGTTATTGCTGTGATCCCTCTGCGATAGTAAAATAGAGAGCCCAACTAATATCTGTGCAGGCTCCCAAACGCAAGAATAAACAGTATTCACCAACTTCTATGGCCACTATTTGTATGCATGTAGCCATGTACGGACTACTGGGAGTGCTATAAGGAAAACAAACGGACTACTGGGAGTGCTATAAGGAAAACAAACGGACTACTGGGAGTGCTATAAGGAAAACAAACGGACTACTGGGAGTGCTGCTATAAGGAAAACAGCAAGGCATAATTTCTAGTTAAATGCTATTATTTTCATATTGTTCATAGTTATAGTTTATATATGGTAAAACAGGGTACATTTTCCTGTTTATTAGCACAATTAATTCAAGGCATGTTTATACACTCATATTTTATGTAATTTAGTGACTCAGAATTAATGTTCAGGCTAGTTTGAGAGGACGTAATATACCTGTAATGCACAGAGCAGATACAGGGGAGTGAATGAACTATATTTAGAACGTAAATAGTCAACCAATGAAATGCGTCGCTTTAGGTATTTCTCGACTCAGTGGAATTCCTAATAGCGGCATGAGTCGATGTGATTTTTTGACACTAAATAAGCGTAATAAGCATAATTTCTCACGTTGAATATGTAGAAAAGGATCTATTTATACAGATAATACACTATTTACATGAGTTCATTCGTTTTATGTTATGTCATTGTTGATTCTTCGCTTAGGTGTGTCGGAACTCGGTATTCAAGGATAGTTCAAATATTTAGACTTGAAAATGTGACATTTTACTATCCAGGCATTTTTCAAAGTCTAAACGCTAAACCTCAATTACGCGTAGCATATTTTATATTCTAAAAAGTCGTTTTTATAGATTAAAATTATTAACAAGATCAACACACATACCGTTGTTAGTCCAAATATTTAGACTTGAAAATTGTGACATTTTACTATCCAGGCATTTTTCAAAGTCTAAACACTAAACCTCAATTACGCGTAGCATATTTTATATTCTAAAAAGTTGTTTTTATAAATTAAAATTGTTAACAAGATCAACACACATATATCGTTGTTTGAACGTCTCTTGACACAATATTATACATGAAATCAACGTTTAAATTTCATGGCAGAGTTTCGCCATTTCAAATTGGCCATTTTGAATATTTGATTATTGCAAAAAATAGTAATCGAAATAGACAAAAATGTTTATAAGATTTATCTCCGTGCCATTACGGTGAACCAAATAAGATTTCGTTTAATATCCAATTGTTCATACGCATGAAATGTACTAAACAATCGGAGAATTTCACCTGTCAACTTCAAACAGCTAAATGACATGCACAATGGTAATTTTTTTCAATATATTTTTAACGTTTTTAATATCTATATTTAGGATTATTCTTAACACCAATGCACACATTTATAACCGTTCATGTCTGAAAAGCTTCAAAATATTGGTCAGAAATCCCGCCATCGGATCAGGGCGGAAAGTGCTATGACGATGAGCTTTAACGATAAGACCTCTGCAACCCTCTCTTTAGCATGGGCTCAAGTCATAAAGACAAAGAAGCAGACGAAGCAAACTGAAAATGCTCACACGGCATGCTCGGTAACAACCGATAATCTATTAGATTATGCTTGGGGTTCAAATAAACCCAAAACAGGTTCAATTAGTATCGGTTAACCGCGTGGGTCTGCTAAGCCTGCTCAGGAAAACAAGCCTAGGTCCCCGCAAGGGGTTTGACATTAACCGATTAATGGAACATTCTTTTGGATCTATACTATGACCCCTGGAGGAACACCTATACTCCTTTGCCCGTACCAAACCAGATAGCCACGTCGCCATGAAAGTGATCATCCAATGAAAAGCCTACAAGTTAGTGACCAGACGTGGGACTCAAGCCCTCGTCGACCTCTCGAACACTAGTTGGACAGCTCAACCAACTGAGCAAGGCGGGCCGATGTTCTACCCACAAAGTCTGGTCAAGGAGCCTACCAAGTTGTGTAGGTGCTATATGTGCCTTGTCACTGCACACGGATCACAGTTTGCTTACCGTAGGCCCTACTGTCGGAGTTGAAACACATCTTCACATTTCTGTTTTATAATCGTTTCTCGTTGTTATTTTGTAGTGGAAGCGATGACTGCCAGTTATACAGACATTTGTGAGAACACCAAACTAGCGAGAGAGAACGCTCTGTTTGGTAGCTATGACACCTCGCTTGTGTATTACCAAGGTGTTCTACAACAAATACAGAAGCTGCTTGTGGTCGTGAAAGATACACAAAGGAGGGACAAGTGGCAACAGGTAGATTTGTGTCTTAATATTTCAATTGTTGGCGTATGATTAACATTCTGGACTATCAGAAGATTATGCATTCAATCCCAGGTCACAGATATTATTTATATAGAAGTATTTCTTGAGATTATTGAACACGGTTAATGCACTATGCTTTTTACATAGGTTCGCAGAAGAACTAGAGGGTCTAATACATGTGACTGAGTGTTGCACCTTGGATCATTCTGTATCCATCTTCTCACTCTGAGAAAGCTCCATATAACCATGATAGTGTTAAACGACCTAAGTAATATATATGACAGGACTGGATTCGTTTTTAAAATAAAATTATTTTAAAAAAAATTATTTTGAGTTAATTTTCTTTCTGTGTGAGTGTGACTCATGACATACATTGAGCAGGGATCATTATAGAGGGCGATGTGGGCGAAATTGTCGCCCTAGGGACCCTGACTTCGCCCTCTGACTTCTCCCTAAAAAATAAATTATTTTTAGTCTTTATTTTGTCTAGTAAGATACTCTGGCCCATTATAAAGCACTCCTTCTATTCAAATGTTGTATTTAATGGTTGTACTGTGCATTTTAACCCTATTTTGCAAAAGTATATTAAAGAACACCATTTAAGGAAGCGGTCACGCGCTTTCTCACTTCTCCCAAAAATTCTGACCTAGAATGAACCTGACATTGAGGGAGCATTTTCGATCAATTTTTTAGGAGCAAATGGGGTCAAATTTTGGTAGAGTATAATTACTGTAGATATTTATTGTAGGTGAGATCAGAAATCAACACGGAGTATGAACATGTGAAGGATATACAGAAAATTTTATCGAGTCTGAAATCCGACAACAGATCATCATACTCTCAGCAGGACCATGGTTCCCGGTATGATGACTACTCACGACATGAAGAACCGACCCGAGACCCAGATGTCTGGCCACCACCTACACCTGTGGAAAACAGGTTAGTGTCACCGATAACCCACCTTGTGTATAATGTGTTACATATACTATATGTATCACAGTCATCCAGTTACTACTAACTAGCAAACAAATATTGTGATAGCAAACTAGAACACACCCTGGTTTATGTCTAATTCTAGCATAACGGAGGATTGCAACGAATATTCGAGTACTCGAAAGAACGTCCAAGTATCGAATAGTAAAATGATGAGTATTCGGGGGAAATGAGACACCGATGACCCACCTTGTGTATAATGTGTTACATATACTATATGTATCACAGTCATCCAGTTACTACTAACTAGCAAACATATATTGTGATAGCAAACTAGAACACACCCTGGTTTATGTCTAAGTCTAGCATAACGAAGGATTGCAACGAATATTCGAGTACTCGAAAGAACGTCCACGTATCGAATAGCAAAATGATAATTGGGGGGGGGGGCTGAAGTCTGTATGTGTCATCAGATGTAAATCAATGCCAATTGTTCCTTTTACTTTACTAACATATTAATTATTATCACTAACTGGTTCAATATGGTCAGTGTAAATAAAGCATTTCAACCTGGGCCCCGAGATCAAGTCATACGATTGATCAACTAATCAGTAGCTAGAGAATTCCCGAGATCAAGTCATACGATTGATCAACCAATCAGGAGAATTCCCGAGGTCAAGTCATACGATTGATCAACTAATCAGGAGAATTCCTGAGATCAAGTCATACGATTGATCAACTAATCAGTAGCTAGAGAATTCCCGAGATCAAGTCATACGATTGATCAACTAATCAGGAGAATTCCCGAGATCAAGTCATACGATTGATCAACTAATCAGGAGAATTCCCGAGGTCAAGTCATACGATTGATCAACTAATCAGGAGAATTCCTGAGATCAAGTCATACGATTGATCAACTAATCAGTAGCTAGAGAATTCCCGAGATCAAGTCATACGATTGATCAACTAATCAGGAGAATTCCCGAGATCAAGTCATACGATTGATCAACTAATCAGGAGAATTCCCGAGATCAAGTCATACGATTGATCAACTAATCAGGAGAATTCCCGAGATCAAGTCATACGGTTGATCAACTAATCAGGAGAATTCCCGAGATCAAGTCATACGATTGATCAACTAATCAGTAGCTAGAGAATTCCTGAGATCAAGTCATACGATTGATCAACCAATCAGTAGCTAGAGAATTCCTGAGATCAAGTCATACGATTGATCAACTAATCAGTAGCTAGAGAATTCCCGAGATCAAGTCATACGATTGATCAACCAATCAGGAGAATTCCTGAGATCAAGTCATACGATTGATCAACTAATCAGTAGCTAGAGAATTCCCGAGATCAAGTCATGCGATTGATCAACCAATCAGGAGAATTCCTGAGATCAAGTCATACGATTGATCAACCAATCAGGAGAATTCCTGAGATCAAGTCATACGATTGATCAACTAATCAGGAGAATT
This sequence comes from Archivesica marissinica, assembly GCA_014843695.1. Taxonomy (NCBI): domain Eukaryota; kingdom Metazoa; phylum Mollusca; class Bivalvia; order Venerida; family Vesicomyidae; genus Archivesica; species Archivesica marissinica. The sequence continues at coordinate 89,281,640 of CM026387.1, forward strand.
CCTGAGATCAAGTCATACGATTGATCAACTAATCAGTAGAATTCCCGAGATCAAGTCATGCGATTGATCAACCAATCAGGAGAATTCCTGAGATCAAGTCATACGATTGATCAACTAATCAGGAGAATTCCCGAGATCAAGTCATACGATTGATCAACTAATCAGTAGCTAGAGAATTCCCGAGATCAAGTCATACGATTGATCAACCAATCAGGAGAATTCCCGAGATCAAGTCATACGATTGATCAACCAATCAGGAGAATTCCTGAGATCAAGTCATACGATTGATCAACTAATCAGTAGCTGGAGAATTCCCGAGATCAAGTCATACGATTGATCAACCAATCAGTAGCTAGAGAATTCCTGAGATCAAGTCATACGATTGATCAACTAATCAGTAGCTAGAGAATTCCCGAGATCAAGTCATACGATTGATCAACCAATCAGGAGAATTCCTGAGATCAAGTCATACGATTGATCAACTAATCAGTAGCTAGAGAATTCCCGAGATCAAGTCATGCGATTGATCAACCAATCAGGAGAATTCCTGAGATCAAGTCATACGATTGATCAACTAATCAGGAGAATTCCTGAGATCAAGTCATACGATTGATCAACCAATCAGGAGAATTCCTGAGATCAAGTCATACGATTGATCAACTAATCAGGAGAATTCCTGAGATCAAGTCATACGATTGATCAACTAATCAGTAGAATTCCCGAGATCAAGTCATGCGATTGATCAACCAATCAGGAGAATTCCTGAGATCAAGTCATACGATTGATCAACTAATCAGGAGAATTCCCGAGATCAAGTCATACGATTGATCAACTAATCAGTAGCTAGAGAATTCCCGAAATCAAGTCATACGATTGATCAACCAATCAGGAGAATTCCCGAGCTCAAGTCATACGATTGATCAACCAATCAGGAGAATTCCTGAGATCAAATCATACGATTGATCAACTAATCAGTAGCTGGAGAATTCCCGAGATCAAGTCATACGATTGATCAACCAATCAGGAGAATTCCCGAGATCAAGTCATACGATTGATCAACCAATCAGTAGCTAGAGAATTCCCGAGATCAAGTCATACGATTGATCAACCAATCAGGAGAATTCCCAAGATCAAGTCATACGATTGATCAACTAATCAGTAGCTGGAGAATTCCCGAGATCAAGTCATACGATTGATCAACCAATCAGGAGAATTCCCGAGATCAAGTCATACGATTGATCAACCAATCAGTAGCTAGAGAATTCCTGAGATCAAGTCATACGATTGATCAACTAATCAGTAGCTAGAGAATTCCCGAGATCAAGTCATACGATTGATCAACCAATCAGGAGAATTCCCGAGATCAAGTCATACGATTGATCAACTAATCAGTAGCTGGAGAATTCCCGAGATCAAGTCATACGATTGATCAACCAATCAGGAGAATTCCCGAGATCAAGTCATACGATTGATCAACCAATCAGAGAGAATTCCTGAGATCAAGTCATACGATTGATCAACTAATCAGGAGAATTCCCGAGATCAAGTCATACGATTGATCAACTAATCAGGAGAATTCCTGAGATCAAGTCATACGATTGATCAACTAATCAGGAGAATTCCCGAGATCAAGTCATACGATTGATCAACTAATCAGTAGCTAGAGAATTCCCGAGATCAAGTCATGCGATTGATCAACCAATCAGGAGAATTCCTGAGATCAAGTCATACGATTGATCAACTAATCAGGAGAATTCCTGAGATCAAGTCATACGATTGATCAACCAATCAGGAGAATTCCTGAGATCAAGTCATACGATTGATCAACTAATCAGGAGAATTCCTGAGATCAAGTCATACGATTGATCAACTAATCAGTAGAATTCCCGAGATCAAGTCATGCGATTGATCAACCAATCAGGAGAATTCCTGAGATCAAGTCATACGATTGATCAACTAATCAGGAGAATTCCGAGATCAAGTCATACGATTGATCAACTAATCAGGAGAATTCCTGAGATCAAGTCATACGATTGATCAACTAATCAGGAGAATTCCCGAGATCAAGTCATACGATTGATCAACCAATCAGGAGAATTCCTGAGATCAAGTCATACGATTGATCAACTAATCAGGAGAATTCCTGAGATCAAGTCATACGATTGATCAACCAATCAGGAGAATTCCTGAGATCAAGTCATACGATTGATCAACTAATCAGGAGAATTCCTGAGATCAAGTCATACGATTGATCAACTAATCAGTAGAATTCCCGAGATCAAGTCATACGATTGATCAACCAATCAGGAGAATTCCTGAGATCAAGTCATACGATTGATCAACTAATCAGGAGAATTCCTGAGATCAAGTCATACGATTGATCAACTAATCAGGAGAATTCCTGAGATCAAGTCATACGATTGATCAACCAATCAGGAGAATTCCTGAGATCAAGTCATACGATTGATCAACTAATCAGGAGAATTCCTGAGATCAAGTCATACGATTGATCAACTAATCAGGAGAATTCCTGAGATCAAGTCATACGATTGATCAACTAATCAGGAGAATTCCTGAGATCAAGTCATACGATTGATCAACTAATCAGTAGAATTCCCGAGATCAAGTCATGCGATTGATCAACCAATCAGGAGAATTCCTGAGATCAAGTCATACGATTGATCAACTAATCAGAGAATTCCCGAGATCAAGTCATCGATTGATCAACAATCAGGAGAATTCCCGAGATCAAGTCATACGATTGATCAACTAATCAGGAGAATTCCCGAGATCAAGTCATACGATTGATCAACTAATCAGTAGCTAGAGAATTCCCGAGATCAAGTCATACGATTGATCAACTAATCAGGAGAATTCCTGAGATCAAGTCATACGATTGATCAACTAATCAGTAGCTGAGAATTCCCGAGATCAAGTCATACGATTGATCAACCAATCAGGAGAATTCCTGAGATCAAGTCATACGATTGATCAACTAATCAGGAGAATTCCCGAGATCAAGTCATACGATTGATCAACTAATCAGGAGAATTCCTGAGATCAAGTCATACGATTGATCAACTAATCAGGAGAATTCCCGAGATCAAGTCATACGATTGATCAACTAATCAGTAGAATTCCCGAGATCAAGTCATACGATTGATCAACCAATCAGGAGAATTCCTGAGATCAAGTCATACGATTGATCAACTAATCAGGAGAATTCCTGAGATCAAGTCATACGATTGATCAACTAATCAGTAGCTGGAGAATTCCCGAGATCAAGTCATACGATTGATCAACCAATCAGTAGCTAGAGAATTCCTGAGATCAAGTCATACGATTGATCAACTAATCAGGAGAATTCCCGAGATCAAGTCATACGATTGATCAACTAATCAGGAGAATTCCTGAGATCAAGTCATACGATTGATCAACTAATCAGGAGAATTCCCGAGATCAAGTCATACGATTGATCAACTAATCAGGAGAATTCCTGAGATCAAGTCATACGATTGATCAACTAATCAGGAGAATTCCCGAGATCAAGTCATACGATTGATCAACCAATCAGTAGCTAGAGAATTCCTGAGATCAAGTCATACGATTGATCAACTAATCAGGAGAATTCCCGAGATCAAGTCATACGATTGATCAACTAATCAGGAGAATTCCTGAGATCAAGTCATACGATTGATCAACTAATCAGGAGAATTCCCGAGATCAAGTCATACGATTGATCAACTAATCAGGAGAATTCCCGAGATCAAGTCATACGATTGATCAACTAATCAGGAGAATTCCCGAGATCAAGTCATACGATTGATCAACTAATCAGTAGCTAGAGAATTCCCGAGATCAAGTCATACGATTGATCAACCAATCAGGAGAATTCCTGAGATCAAGTCATACGATTGATCAACTAATCAGTAGCTGGAGAATTCCCGAGATCAAGTCATACGATTGATCAACCAATCAGTAGCTAGAGAATTCCCGAGATCAAGTCATACGATTGATCAACTAATCAGGAGAATTCCCGAGATCAAGTCATACGATTGATCAACTAATCAGGAGAATTCCTGAGATCAAGTCATACGATTGATCAACTAATCAGGAGAATTCCCGAGATCAAGTCATACGATTGATCAACTAATCAGTAGCTAGAGAATTCCTGAGATCAAGTCATACGATTGATCAACCAATCAGGAGAATTCCCGAGATCAAGTCATACGATTGATCAACTAATCAGTAGCTAGAGAATTCCCGAGATCAAGTCATACGATTGATCAACCAATCAGTAGCTAGAGAATTCCTGAGATCAAGTCATACGATTGATCAACTAATCAGGAGAATTCCCGAGATCAAGTCATACGATTGATCAACTAATCAGGAGAATTCCCGAGATCAAGTCATACGATTGATCAACCAATCAGGAGAATTCCTGAGATCAAGTCATACGATTGATCAACCAATCAGTAGCTGGAGAATTCCCGAGATCAAGTCATACGATTGATCAACTAATCAGGAGAATTCCCGAGATCAAGTCATACGATTGATCAACTAATCAGTAGCTAGAGAATTCCCGAGATCAAGTCATACGATTGATCAACCAATCAGGAGAATTCCCGAGATCAAGTCATACGATTGATCAACTAATCAGTAGCTAGAGAATTCCCGAGATCAAGTCATACGATTGATCAACTAATCAGTAGCTAGAGAATTCCCGAGATCAAGTCATACGATTGATCAACCAATCAGGAGAATTCCCGAGATCAAGTCATACGATTGATCAACTAATCAGTAGCTAGAGAATTCCCGAGATCAAGTCATACGATTGATCAACCAATCAGTAGAATTCCCGAGATCAAGTCATACGATTGATCAACCAATCAGGAGAATTCCCGAGATCAAGTCATACGATTGATCAACCAATCAGGAGAATTCCCGAGATCAAGTCATACGATTGATCAACTAATCAGTAGCTAGAGAATTCCCGAGATCAAGTCATACGATTGATCAACTAATCAGGAGAATTCCCGAGATCAAGTCATACGATTGATCAACTAATCAGTAGCTAGAGAATTCCCGAGATCAAGTCATACGATTGATCAACCAATCAGGAGAATTCCCGAGATCAAGTCATACGATTGATCAACTAATCAGTAGCTGGAGAATTCCCGAGATCAAGTCATACGATTGATCAACCAATCAGGAGAATTCCCGAGATCAAGTCATACGATTGATCAACCAATCAGGAGAATTCCCGAGATCAAGTCATACGATTGATCAACCAATCAGGAGAATTCCCGAGATCAAGTCATACGATTGATCAACTAATCAGGAGAATTCCCGAGATCAAGTCATACGATTGATCAACTAATCAGTAGCTAGAGAATTCCCGAGATCAAGTCATACGATTGATCAACCAATCAGGAGAATTCCCGAGATCAAGTCATACGATTGATCAACTAATCAGTAGCTAGAGAATTCCCGAGATCAAGTCATACGATTGATCAACTAATCAGGAGAATTCCCGAGATCAAGTCATACGATTGATCAACCAATCAGAGCAGGAGAATTCCCGAGATCAAGTCATACGATTGATCAACTAATCAGTAGCTAGAGAATTCCCGAGATCAAGTCATACGATTGATCAACTAATCAGGAGAATTCCCGAGATCAAGTCATACGATTGATCAACTAATCAGTAGCTAGAGGATTCCCGAGATCAAGTCATACGATTGATCAACTAATCAGGAGAATTCCCGAGATCAAGTCATACGATTGATCAACCAATCAGAAGCAGGAGAATTCCCGAGATCAAGTCATACGATTGATCAACCAATCAGAAGCAGGAGAATTCCCGAGATCAAGTCATTCGATTGATCAACCAATCAGAAGCTAGAGAATTCCCGAGATCAAGTCATACGATTGATCAACCAATCAGAAGCAGGAGAATTCCCGAGATCAAGTCATACGATTGATCAACTAATCAGAAGCAGGAGAATTCCCGAGATCAAGTCATACGATTGATCAACCAATCAGGAGCTAGAGAATTCCCGAGATCAAGTCATACAATTGATAAACTAATCAGGAGCTGGAGATTTGAGTTTGAAACCTGATAAAAGTTTTATAACCTCCGACCCATGTCTACCTTCAACTAAATGTGTGAATTTGATGAAAGTGTTAGGAATCCTCACAACGATCTCTAGCAAGTCTGGTCACATTCTGTTCCAATATATGAGGTCACAATAGTAACTGAAACACTTAGGAATTTCACAACGATCTCTAGCAAGTCTGGTCACATTCTGTTCCAATATATGAGGTCACAATAGTAACTGAAACACTTAGGAATTTCACAACGATCTCTAGCAAGTCTGGACACATTCTGTTCCAATATATGAGGTCACAATAGTAACTGAAACACTTAAGAATCTCACAACGATCTCTAGCAAGTCTGGTCACATTCTGTTCCAATATATGAGGTCACAATAGTAACTGAAACACTTAAGAATCTCACAACGATCTCTAGCAAGTCTGGTCACATTCTGTTCCAATATATGAGGTCACAATAGTAACTGAAACACTTAGGAATTTCACAATGATCTCTAGCAAGTCTGGTCACATTCTGTTCCAATATATGAGGTCACAATAGTAACTGAAACACTTAGGAATCTCACAATGATCTCTAGCAAGTCTGGACACATTCTGTTCCAATATATGAGGTCACAATAGTAACTGAAACACTTGAGGAGTCAAATATATCAGTTGAGTGTGACACAGGACCAGTTGGCCAATCTGCAGATTAAATTATTATAGTTTTCAGTTCATTTTCAGTGTTGTGAGTTATCTCTATGAAGTTTCTGCATGCATCATTTTCTTACAACGTTTCATTTAGGCCGTCGCCTAATATTAGAGGTGGTGCTCAGCGACCAGCACCGAGGAAGTATGAGTCCAGATACAAATCCAAGCCCAGTAGTAACACCCCTGATGATAGACGGTACGGTGGCGCAGGAAGTGCACGTTCAGGGGACAAAGGGGGACGTGACAACAAAGGAAAGGAGAAGAAAATGGTTTGTAATGGTTAGCTTAACCATTGAAAGAATAGGGAGAGATACATTGTATTTTACTCATCCAGCCTTCTAGGAACAACTTGCTATTACTTTGCCAAAGATTACTGTAACCAGCATTTGTTTTGTATGTCGACAAATCTGCTAAGATAAGCAAGGTAGATGACAATTTGATGTTGGTTTTGACGGACTATGCACACATGTATTTATTTTAGAATACATTTACTAGTGTTTTGTCTTATTATAGAACGTACAACGTAGTTTATAGGTTCATAAATTTAAAAACTGATTATACCTTAACCCTTTCAACCCCACAGGCCTCTAAATAGGCTTATGAAAAGTGTAGATCCAGATGAGCGGCTCGTAACGAGCCGTCTCATTAGGATCTGCACTTTTTTGCCAGTAATAATTATTACTATTTTTAGATAAAATTACCCATTTTGATAAATGAACTGGTCCAAATGTAATTTTCTTATTAATTTATTGGTCTAAAAATAGCATGCACCAGTCCATGTCAGTTACTTGGGGTTGAAAGGGTTAAGCAAGTAATTAATAGGAGTATAATTGCAAATAAAATGTCAGGGCCCAAGCTGGCAATCGCCATTGGCTAAAATAGGCTAATAAAAACTCAGTTTGGCGAAAATGATAAAAACGGCAAAAATCTGAATTGGAAATTCCCCGAGTCTATTTATGGAAAATTACAAGGGTCACGGTAAAATCGTGTCTCAGACTTGTTTACCAAAATGTCCACACTTCTTGTGTATCTATAAATAGCATGGATCTCGCTAGCCTTCTTGAGTTGAGAAAATCACCTCGTAAGTTACGGCGTCGTGGCTCATAAAACAATTAAAATATCTCAATTATGCATATATTTTCGAGGACTCCAAAGATTTATCTTTTATTTCGGAACCTATTCTTTGTATGTACTGTTTAATTTTGTAATAAATGTTTCTATTTCATCTGCAAAACAATCACATCATTAGAATGAGCTGGGATAACTCTATAAATGGTCCAACATTGAGCATGTTATCTTATGAATAAAAAGGTTATGAAGAAATAAAGCGCGCAAGTCGTGATTGGCTAAAGAAAATTGGCTACAAAAAGATAAAAGCCAGGGCATGTGATGCAGATGTCACATACTTTTACTTAAGTATAATTAACGGTAAATAGCCGTCATTTTGTTTCCATGTCGGGTGCAGACTATGGCACAATGCAGATTATGGCACAATCTTAGACATCATATATCTCATACAATCACATACATGTATTAACCATTCTCTCAACTCAGCATGAAGTATTTATTGGCAAGATTGGCAGTGGCTGTCAGATTAGCGCCGTTGTTAGCACGCTCGCTTCTCACCAATGCAACCTGGGTTCGATCCTCGGACCGGGAAGTATGTGAGATGGTACTAGGGTCGCCAGATTGGACAGGTGGGTTTTCTCAGGGTACTCCGGTTTCCTCCCACACAAATGACCATATATGCGCTTTCATCCGCGCCAACGAGAGTGATTAATATAAGTTGTTAGAACTTGCTTCGCAATCGTTGTAAAATAAATAAAGTTTAAACTAAATTGGCAAGATTGTGCTTAGCCTACGTCTAGGGGTCATGGCCAAGTCAACAATTGGTTTGTATCAGATCTCTCAAGCAAGACTTCTGAAATAATTTATATTTGCAGAGACATATGTTATGAACTGTGATGTAGTAGTGTAAGGGTGTGTGTATATTACTGTAGGCAGATGGTGATGAGAAGAAGTTTGATCCAGCTGGACATGATAAAGGTCTGGTAGAAAACTTGGAGAGAGACATTGTACAGAAAAATCCTAATGTTCATTGGTATGTAATATTTCCTGTAGCTAAACAGTGTACAGAAAACTCCTAATGTTCATTGGTATGTAATATTTCCTGTAGCTAAACAGTGTACAGAACAATCCTAATGTTCATTGGTATGTAATATTTCCTGTAGCTAAACAGTGTACAGAACAATCCTAATGTTCATTGGTATGTAATATTTCCTGTAGCTAAACAGTGTACAGAAAACTCCTAATGTTCATTGGTATGTAATATTTCCTGTAGCTAAACAGCTAATGTTCATTGGTATGTAATATTTCCTGTAGCTAAACAGTGTACAGAACAATCCTAATGTTCATTGGTATGTAATATTTCCTGTAGCTAAACAGTGTACAGAACAATCCTAATGTTCATTGGTATGTAATATTTCCTGTAGCTAAACAGTGTACAGAAAAATCCTAATGTTCATTGGTATGTAATATTTCCTGTAGCTAAACAGTGTACAGAAAACTCCTAATGTTCATTGGTATGTAATATTTCCTGTAGCTAAACAGTGTACAGAAAATCTAATGTTCATTGGTATGTAATATTTCCTGTAGCTAAACAGTGTACAGAACAATCCTAATGTTCATTGGTATGTAATATTTCCTGTAGCTAAACAGTGTACAGAACAATCCTAATGTTCATTGGTATGTAATATTTCCTGTAGCTAAACAGTACAGAAAAAAACCACAAACATGTACAGAAAATCCTAATGTTCATTGGTATGTAATATTTCCTGTAGCTAAACAGTGTACAGAAAACTCCTAATGTTCATTGGTATGTAATATTTCCTGTAGCTAAACAGTGTACAGAAAAATCCTAATGTTCATTGGTATGTAATATTTCCTGTAGCTAAACAGTGTACAGAACAATCCTAATGTTCATTGGTATGTAATATTTCCTGTAGCTAAACAGTGTACAGAACAATCCTAATGTTTATTGGTTGTAATATTTCCTGTAGCTAAACATTGTACAGAACAATCCTAATGTTCATTGGTATGTAATATTTCCTGTAGCTAAACAGTGTACAGAACAATCCTAATGTTCATTGGTATGTAATATTTCCTGTAGCTAAACAGTGTACAGAACAATCCTAATGTTCATTGGTATGTAATATTTCCTGTAGCTAAACAGTGTACAGAACAATCCTAATGTTCATTGGTATGTAATATTTCCTGTAGCTAAACAGTGTACAGAACAATCCTAATGTTCATTGGTATGTAATATTTCCTGTAGCTAAACAGTGTACAGAACAATCCTAATGTTCATTGGTATGTAATATTTCCTGTAGCTAAACAGTGTACAGAAAACTCCAATTCTTCTATGTGAGGAAGCTTTCCAACTGGCTTGCATGTTAGTGGTACTTTGTTTGTGATCTTTATTGATTGTTTACACAGGCACAGTGGTCCTTCCTTGATCATGCAAATTTGCCGAATGGAAGTCGCACTTCGGAGAAAATGTGTTTGTTTGCACAGGCACGGCAGTCCATCTTTGATGAGGCAAATTTGCCGAATAGAAGTGGCATTTTCACATTTATATAGCGAGTGTTGAATACTGCACATTTATACTGAACTGACCACAAAATAAATTCGATATAACGAAAGATTTGACTTAACGAAATTCGATATAAGCAGATCCAGTTATATGTAAAATGATAGTGTCTGAATCAGGACTTTGATCCGACTTCGAGATAACCGGAGAATTCGACATAACCAACTTTGACATAACGAGTGTAGACTGTACTTAAATTTTTCACCTTACTATTTTAGATTGTTTTAGATTGTCTAGTGATATAAATAAATAGAGGATATTTGTTTGTTTCGAGTGAATATGGAATATATCTCACTGAGAAGTGAGAAAATTTCAAATATTTTCACGAGCGCGTAGCGCGAGTGAAAATATGAAAATGTTCTCACTTCGAGGTGAGATATATTCCATATTCACTCGAAACAAACAAATTTTCTTTTTATTTTATGATAATTGTTGAAAAACAAACACAAAATGAAGAAATTAAAATAGCTGGCCGCCGTGTTTTTGCGCGGATGAATACATTAACGACTATACGTCGTGAGTCGAAAGAAACACAAATCTGCCGCCATCTTGAATTTAAAGTTGAATCGAGGAAAAATACATGAACAATCGCCAATAGCTAGCCTCGCCAATGGCTACAATATTGCAAAATTGGCTAATAAAAACTCAGTTTAATGGCTACAATATTGCAAAATTGGCTAATAAAAACTGTTTGGCGAAAATTATAAAAACGGCGAAAATCTGTAAAATATCCGAAAATTGGAAATTCCCCCCGAGACTATTTTTGGAAAATTACTCGGGTCAAGGTGAAATCGAGTCGCGCGTGACTAATATCTCGGACTGGTGATCATGGAATGTATGGAATCATACAAGCGTGTTGTTTGTTTATTTAATGGGGCGTAATGTTTGATTAGTGTGCAAACACGGGACACACTATGAATGCTTATTATATTGAGCAGGGCGGCATTACATTGTTGCCCAAATCCTTTGTAGACGAAAATTATGCTACCAAATTGAAAAGCTTTATACGACTGTTAGACGCACATTTTTTTGGTGTATGGTGCCTGTGGTTAGACGTAAGTGTGTCGGCAACTTTTGTTTTGTTTTTGTTGTCGTTAATTGTGTATGTTAATTTGAATATCTCAAAGGAAAGCAGTATGTAACCCTTACCTCATTAATTGTTTATATATTATTATTCAATAGCAGACGGTTGATTTGTTGTTGTTGTTGTCTATGCATTTAAAGGGAGAGTAATAGTGCAAGAATAGTGTATTGGGAAGGGAGATAATAAAAAAGTAGTCCGGCAGTGAGATATAATCCATATCTCACCGATGAGATATGGATTATATCTCACTGATAGAACACTGTATTTCATCAATTAGCATAAAATAAAACATATTTCATAAATTATTTGCTATACACAGGCTTCAATTATCCAGTCATCCAATTGTTAGATATTGTTACGAATATTGATGTGGTGTGTATAAATGTCTATCCTGTGTTTAGGGAAGATATAGCAGACCTTGTAGAGGCGAAGAAACTGTTACAGGAAGCTGTAGTACTGCCCCTCATCATTCCAGACTTCTTCAAGGGAATTCGCAGACCCTGGAAGGTATGCCTAGTTATATACAGCTTTTGTCATTGCTTTAATGATATTCAATCAAAGCCTTGCGGGGGAGGGGAGACTCCGTGCCTTGATGGGGGGGGGCATCAGAGGGTGAAGTAGTCGCCCTTGGGACCCTGACATTACACCACTTCTCCCTAAAAAAAACAACAAACAAAAAAATTTGTTTTACAATTTTCAGACAAAATATTGTCTAGTAAGATACACTGGCCATTGTAAAGCACTCCTTCTATTCAAATAATGTACTTAATGCTAATATTGTGTATTTTAACCCTATTATGTTGATATTTATTAAATAATACCATTAGATGACGCAGTCGCGCGCTTTCTCACTTCTCCCAAAAATTTCAGTCTAGCTTGAGCCCTGCGTCTAGCTTGAGCCCTGCCTACATAATCCATATGTAATATGACTAAATATTTCCAAGATTTCACCAGCACTGAAACAGCACAGAGCGAACAATTAACCATATTGATGTATGTAACTAGAAGAATTGCAACCCTATGTTTGTCTCTTACCACCAGGGGGTGCTGATGGTGGGCCCACCAGGAACAGGAAAGACACTGTTGGCGAAGGGCGTAGCAACAGAATGTGGGACAACCTTCTTTAACATATCGTCTGCTGCACTCACATCAAAATGGCACGGGGAGTCGGAGAAGTTGGTTAGACTGCTGTTTGAGATGGTAGGTGATGGATATTCTAGGATCCCTCCTACTCTGCCGCATTATTGTTGTTATCTCTGAGTAATATATGCCAGGTCATTCCTCCATTTGTCCTGTTATCTCTGAATAATAAATGCCAGGTCATTCCTACATTTGTCCTGTTATCCGGTCATTCCTCCATTTGTCCTGTTATCTCTGAGTAATGTATGCCAGGTCATTCCTCCATTTGTCCTGTTATCTCTGAGTAATGTATGCCAGGTCATTCCTCCATTTGTCCTGTTATCTCTGAGTAATGTATGCCAGGTCATTCCTCCATTTGTCCTGTTATCTCTGAGTAATGTATGCCAGGTCATTCCTCCATTTGTCCTGTTATCTCTGAGTAATGTATGCCAGGTCATTCCTCCATTTGTCCTGTTATCTCTGAGTAATGTATGCCAGGTCATTCCTCCATTTGTCCTGTTATCTCTGAGTAATGTATGCCAGGTCATTCCTCCATTTGTCCTGTTATCTCTGAGTAATGTATGCCAGGTCATTCCTCCATTTGTCCTGTTATCTCTGAGTAATGTATGCCAGGTCATTCCTCCATTTGTCCTGTTATCTCTGAGTAATGTATGCCAGGTCATTCCTCCATTTGTCCTGTTATCTCTGAGTAATGTATGCCAGGTCATTCCTCCATTTGTCCTGTTATCTCTGAGTAATATATGCCAGGTCATTCCTCCATTTGTCCTGTTATCTCTGAATAATGTATGCCAGGTCATTCCTCCATTTGTCCTGTTATCTCTGAATAATAAATGCCAGGTCATTCCTACATTTGTCCTGTTATCTCCTGAGTAATATATGCCAGGTCATTCCTCCATTTGTCCTGTTATCTCTGAATAATAAATGCCAGGTCATTCCTCCATTTGTCCTGTTATCTCTGAGTAATATATGCCAGGTCATTCCTCCATTTGTCCTGTTATCGCTGAGTAATATATGCCAGGTCATTCCTCCATTTGTACTGTTATCTCTGAGTAATGTATGCCAGGTCATTCCTCCATTTGTCCTGTTATCTCTGAGTAATATATGCCAGGTCATTCCTCCATTTGTCCTGTTATCTCTGAGTAATATATGCCAGGTCATTCCTCCATTTGTCCTGTTATCTCTGAGTAATATATGCCAGGTCATTCCTCCATTTGTCCTGTTATCTCTGAGTAATGTATGCCAGGTCATTCCTCCATTTGTCCTGTTATCTCTGAGTAATATATGCCAGGTCATTCCTCCATTTGTCCTGTTATCTCTGAGTAATGTATGCCAGGTCATTCCTCCATTTGTCCTGTTATCTCTGAGTAATGTATGCCAGGTCATTCCTCCATTTGTCCTGTTATCTCTGAGTAATGTATGCCAGGTCATTCCTCCATTTGTCCTGTTATCTCTGAGTAATGTATGCCAGGTCATTCCTCCATTTGTCCTGTTATCTCTGAGTAATGTATGCCAGGTCATTCCTCCATTTGTCCTGTTATCTCTGAGTAATGTATGCCAGGTCATTCCTCCATTTGTCCTGTTATCTCTGAGTAATGTATGCCAGGTCATTCCTCCATTTGTCCTGTTATCTCTGAGTAATGTATGCCAGGTCATTCCTCCATTTGTCCTGTTATCTCTGAGTAATGTATGCCAGGTCATTCCTCCATTTGTCCTGTTATCTCTGAGTAATGTATGCCAGGTCATTCCTCCATTTGTCCTGTTATCTCTGAGTAATGTATGCCAGGTCATTCCTCCATTTGTCCTGTTATCTCTGAGTAATATATGCCAGGTCATTCCTCCATTTGTCCTGTTATCTCTGAGTAATATATGCCAGGTCATTCCTCCATTTGTCCTGTTATCTCTGAGTAATGTATGCCAGGTCATTCCTCCATTTGTCCTGTTATCTCTGATATAATGCCAGGTCATTCCTCCATTTGTCCTTTATCTCAATAATGCCAGGTCTTCCTCATTTGTCCTGTTATCTCTGATAATATATGCCAGGTCATTCCTCCATTTGTCCTGTTATCTCGATATAATGCCAGGTATTCCTCATTTGTCCTGTTATCTCTGAGTAATGTATGCCAGGTCATTCCTCCATTTGTCCTGTTATCTCTGAATAATAAATGCCAGGTCATTCCTACATTTGTCCTGTTATCTCTGAGTAATATATGCCAGGTCATTCCTCCATTTGTCCTGTTATCTCTGAATAATAAATGCCAGGTCATTCCTACATTTGTCCTGTTATCTCTGAGTAATATATGCCAGGTCATTCCTCCATTTGTCCTGTTATCTCTGAATAATAAATGCCAGGTCATTCCTACATTTGTCCTGTTATCTCTGAGTAATATATGCCAGGTCATTCCTCCATTTGTCCTGTTATCTCTGAGTAATATATGCCAGGTCATTCCTCCATTTGTCCTGTTATCTCTGAGTAATATATGCCAGGTCATTCCTCCATTTGTCCTGTTATCTCTGATAATAATGCCAGGTCATTCCTCATTTGTCCTGTTATCTCTGAGTAATATATGCCAGGTCATTCCTCCATTTGTCCTGTTATCTCTGAATAATAAATGCCAGGTCATTCCTCATTTGTCCTGTTATCTCTGATAATTATGCCAGGTCATTCCTCCATTTGTCCTGTTATCTCTGAGTAATATATGCCAGGTCATTCCTCCATTTGTCCTGTTATCTCTGAGTAATATATGCCAGGTCATTCCTCCATTTGTCCTGTTATCTCTGAGTAATATATGCCAGGTCATTCCTCCATTTGTCCTGTTATCTCTGAGTAATATATGCCAGGTCATTCCTCCATTTGTCCTGTTATCTCTGAGTAATATATGCCAGGTCATTCCTCCATTTGTCCTGTTATCTCTGAGTAATATATGCCAGGTCATTCCTCCATTTGTCCTGTTATCTCTGAGTAATATATGCCAGGTCATTCCTCCATTTGTCCTGTTATCTCTGAGTAATATATGCCAGGTCATTCCTCATTTGTCCTGTTATCTCTGATAATTATGCCAGGTCATTCCTCCATTTGTCCTGTTATCTCTGAATAATAAATGCCAGGTCATTCCTCATTTGTCCTGTTATCTCTGAGTAATATATGCCAGGTCATTCCTCCATTTGTCCTGTTATCTCTGAGTAATATATGCCAGGTCATTCCTC
The DNA here is from genome assembly GCA_014843695.1 of Archivesica marissinica. NCBI lineage: Eukaryota > Metazoa > Mollusca > Bivalvia > Venerida > Vesicomyidae > Archivesica > Archivesica marissinica. The sequence goes on from CM026387.1 coordinate 89,297,521, forward strand.
CATTTGTCCTGTTATCTCTGAGTAATATATGCCAGGTCATTCCTCCATTTGTCCTGTTATCTCTGAGTAATATATGCCAGGTCATTCCTCCATTTGTCCTGTTATCTCTGAGTAATATATGCCAGGTAATTCCTTCATTTGTCCTGTTATCTCTGAGTAATATATGCCAGGTCATTCCTCCATTTGTCCTGTTATCTCTGAGTAATATATGCCAGGCCATTCCTCTATTTGTCCTGTTATCTCTTGAGTAATATATGCCAGGTCATTCCCCCATTTGTCCTGTTATAATGAGTAATATATGCCAGGTCATTCCTCCATTTGTCCTGTTATCTCTGAGTAATGTATGCCAGGTCATTCCTCCATTTGTCCTGTTATCTCTGAGTAATATATGCCAGGTCATTCCTCCATTTGTCCTGTTATATCTGAGTAATATATGCCAGGTCATTCCTCCATTTGTTCTGTTATCTCTGAGTAATATATGCCAGGTCATTCCTCCATTTGTCCTGTTATCTCAGTAATATATGCCAGGTCATTCCTCCATTTGTCCTGTTATCTCTGAGTAATATATGCCAGGTCATTCCTCCATTTGTCCTGTTATCGCTGAGTAATATATGCCAGGTCATTCCTCCATTTGTCCTGTTATCTCTGAGTAATGTATGCCAGGTCATTCCTCCATTTGTCCTGTTATCTCTGAGTAATATATGCCAGGTCATTCCTCCATTTGTCCTGTTATCTCTGAGTAATATATGCCAGGTCATTCCTCCATTTGTCCTGTTATCTCTGAGTAATATATGCCAGGTCATTCCTCCATTTGTCCTGTTATTGCTGAGTAATATATGCCAGGTCATTCCTCCATTTGTCCTGTTATCTCTGCGTAATATATGCCAGGTCATTCCTCCATTTGTCATGTTATCTCTGAGTAATGTATGCCAGGTTATTCCTCCATTTGTCCTGTTATCTCTGAGTAATATATGCCAGGTCATTCCTCCATTTGTCCTGTTATATCTGAGTAATATATGCCAGGTCATTCCTCCATTTGTTCTGTTATCTCTGAGTAATATATGCCAGGTCATTCCTCCATTTGTCCTGTTATCTCAGTAATATATGCCAGGTCATTCCTCCATTTGTCCTGTTATCTCTGAGTAATATATGCCAGGTCATTCCTCCATTTGTCCTGTTATCGCTGAGTAATATATGCCAGGTCATTCCTCCATTTGTCCTGTTATCTCTGAGTAATATATGCCAGGTCATTCCTCCATTTGTCATGTTAACTCTGAGTAATGTATGCCAGGTTATTCCTCCATTTGTCCTGTTATCTCTGCCGGTAATAGCAATGTACATGCTTGTACATAGGACTTGGCAAGTTTTATTAAAATTGCTGGGATAAAAAACAGGACACGCATACAATGCATTTTTCAATTTTTTTTACATGACTTTTAAGCAGGTTTTTCCCATGATCTGTAGGACTTCTGCCAACATTTGTTGATTTCCTTGCAGTAACTTCCACCAATTTATTGACATGTGAACACTGTTCAAAATCATAATAATAACATAATTATGCGTTCTTCACAAAATCGAAGTGATGTTATTGGCAACAATTTAGAGAAAATGGTTCATTTAGGGTACACATTCTGTACTATCGTTTTCTCCAGAACTGCTCATTCTGTAACCATGCCGCCTATAACTGCAGTGATTTCTATAGTACGTACTTTTTTGAAATTATTTGAAGATCTGTTTCTGAGTGACTGCTCAATGCTCAATGCTCGTGTATATATCAGACACGGTTCTTGAGTAACTGCTCAATGCTCGTGTATATTTCAGGCAAGGTTCTTGAATGAGTAACTGCTCAATGCTCGTGTATATTTCAGACACGGTTCTTGAGTAACTGCTCAATGCTCGTGTATATTTCAGGCACGGTTCTTGAATGAGTAACTGCTCAATGCTCGTGTATATTTCAGACACGGTTCTTGAATGAGTAACTGCTCAATGCTCGTGTATATTTCAGACACGGTTCTTGAATGAGTAACTGCTCAATGCTCGTGTATATTTCAGGCACGGTTCTTGAATGAGTAACTGCTCAATGCTCGTGTATATTTCAGGCACGGTTCTTGAATGAGTAACTGCTCAATGCTCGTGTATATTTCAGTCACGGTTTTTGAGTAACTGCTCAATGCTCGTGTATATTTCAGACACGGTTCTTGAATGAGTAACTGCTCAATGCTCGTGTATATTTCAGACACGGTTCTTGAATGAGTAACTGCTCAATGCTCGTGTATATTTCAGGCATGGTTCTTGAATGAGTAACTGCTCAATGCTCGTGTATATTTCAGGCACGGTTCTTGAATGAGTAACTGCTCAATGCTCGTGTATATTTCAGGCACGGTTCTTGAATGAGTAACTGCTCAATGCTCGTGTATATTTCAGGCACGGTTCTTGAATGAGTAACTGCTCAATGCTCGTGTATATTTCAGGCACGGTTCTTGAATGAGTAACTGCTCAATGCTCGTGTATATTTCAGTCACGGTTCTTGAGTGAGTAACTGCTCAATGCTCGTGTATATTTCAGGCACGGTTCTTGAATGACTGCTCAATGCTCGTGTATATTTCAGTCACGGTTCTTGAATGAGTAACTGCTCAATGCTCGTGTATATTTCAGGCACGGTTCTTGAATGAGTAACTGCTCAATGCTCGTGTATATTTCAGGCACGGTTCTTGAATGAGTAACTGCTCAATGCTCGTGTATATTTCAGGCACGGTTCTTGAATAACTGCTCAATGCTCGTGTATATTTCAGGCACGGTTCTTGAATGAGTAACTGCTCAATGCTCGTGTATATTTCAGGCACGGTTCTTGAATGAGTAACTGCTCAATGCTCGTGTATATTTCAGGCACGGTTCTTGAATGAGTAACTGCTCAATGCTCGTGTATATTTCAGGCACGGTTCTTGAATGAGTAACTGCTCAATGCTCGTGTATATTTCAGGCACGGTTCTTGAATGAGTAACTGCTCAATGCTCGTGTATATTTCAGGCACGGTTCTTGAATGAGTAACTGCTCAATGCTCGTGTATATTTCAGGCACGGTTCTTGAATGAGTAACTGCTCAATGCTCGTGTATATTTCAGGCACGGTTCTTGAATGAGTAACTGCTCAATGCTCGTGTATATTTCAGACATGGTTCTTGAATGAGTAACTGCTCAATGCTCGTGTATATTTCAGGCACGGTTCTTGAATGAGTAACTGCTCAATGCTCGTGTATATTTCAGGCACGGTTCTTGAATGAGTAACTGCTCAATGCTCGTGTATATTTCAGGCACGGTTCTTGAATGAGTAACTGCTCAATGCTCGTGTATATTTCAGGCACGGTTCTTGAATGAGTAACTGCTCAATGCTCGTGTATATTTCAGGCACGGTTCTTGAGTAATGCTCAATGCTGTGTATATTTCAGACGGTTCTTGAGTAACTGCTCAATGCTCGTGTATATTTCAGGCACGGTTCTTGAATGAGTAACTGCTCAATGCTCGTGTATATTTCAGGCACGGTTCTTGAATGAGTAACTGCTCAATGCTCGTGTATATTTCAGGCACGGTTCTTGAATGAGTAACTGCTCAATGCTCGTGTATATTTCAGGCACGGTTCTTGAATGAGTAACTGCTCAATGCTCGTGTATATTTCAGGCACGGTTCTTGAGTAACTGCTCAATGCTCGTGTATATTTCAGTACGGTTCTTGAGTAACTGCTCAATGCTCGTGTATATTTCAGGCACGGTTCTTGAATGAGTAACTGCTCAATGCTCGTGTATATTTCAGGCACGGTTCTTGAATGAGTAACTGCTCAATGCTCGTGTATATTTCAGGCACGGTTCTTGAGTAACTGCTCAATGCTCGTGTATATTTCAGGCACGGTTCTTGAATGAGTAACTGCTCAATGCTCGTGTATATTTCAGGCACGGTTCTTGAATGAGTAACTGCTCAATGCTCGTGTATATTTCAGGCACGGTTCTTGAATGAGTAACTGCTCAATGCTCGTGTATATTTCAGGCACGGTTCTTGAATGAGTAACTGCTCAATGCTCGTGTATATTTCAGGCACGGTTCTTGAATGAGTAACTGCTCAATGCTCGTGTATATTTCAGAGGCAAGGTTCTTGAATGAGTAACTGCTCAATGCTCGTGTATATTTCAGGCACGGTTCTTGAATGAGTAACTGCTCAATGCTCGTGTATATTTCAGGCACGGTTCTTGAATGAGTAACTGCTCAATGCTCGTGTATATTTCAGGCACGGTTCTTGAATGAGTAACTGCTCAATGCTCGTGTATATTTCAGACATGGTTCTTGAATGAGTAACTGCTCAATGCTCGTGTATATTTCAGGCACGGTTCTTGAATGAGTAACTGCTCAATGCTCGTGTATATTTCAGACACGGTTCTTGAATGAGTAACTGCTCAATGCTCGTGTATATTTCAGGCACGGTTCTTGAATGAGTAACTGCTCAATGCTCGTGTATATTTCAGGCACGGTTCTTGAATGAGTAACTGCTCAATGCTCGTGTATATTTCATGTACGGTTCTTGAGTAATGCTCAATGCTTGTGTATATTTCATGTACGGTTCTTGAGTAACTGCTCAATGCTCGTGTATATTTCAGGCACGGTTCTTGAATGAGTAACTGCTCAATGCTCGTGTATATTTCAGGCAAGGTTCTTGAATGAGTAACTGCTCAATGCTCGTGTATATTTCAGTCACGGTTCTTGAATGAGTAACTGCTCAATGCTCGTGTATATTTCAGGTACGGTTCTTGAGTAACTGCTCAATGCTCGTGTATATTTCAGGCACGGTTCTTGAATGAGTAACTGCTCAATGCTCGTGTATATTTCAGACACGGTTCTTGAATGAGTAACTGCTCAATGCTCGTGTATATTTCAGGCACGGTTCTTGAATGAGTAACTGCTCAATGCTCGTGTATATTTCAGGCACGGTTCTTGAATGAGTAACTGCTCAATGCTCGTGTATATTTCAGGCACGGTTCTTGAATGAGTAACTGCTCAATGCTCGTGTATATTTCAGTCACGGTTCTTGAATGAGTAACTGCTCAATGCTCGTGTATATTTCAGGCACGGTTCTTGAATGAGTAACTGCTCAATGCTCGTGTATATTTCAGGCACGGTTCTTGAATGAGTAACTGCTCAATGCTCGTGTATATTTCAGGCACGGTTCTTGAATGAGTAACTGCTCAATGCTCGTGTATATTTCAGGCACGGTTCTTGAATGAGTAACTGCTCAATGCTCGTGTATATTTCAGGCACGGTTCTTGAATGAGTAACTGCTCAATGCTCGTGTATATTTCAGGCACGGTTCTTGAATGAGTAACTGCTCAATGCTCGTGTATATTTCAGGCACGGTTCTTGAATGAGTAACTGCTCAATGCTCGTGTATATTTCAGGCACGGTTCTTGAATGAGTAACTGCTCAATGCTCGTGTATATTTCAGGCACGGTTCTTGAATGAGTAACTGCTCAATGCTCGTGTATATTTCAGGCACGGTTCTTGAATGAGTAACTGCTCAATGCTCGTGTATATTTCAGGCACGGTTCTTGAATGAGTAACTGCTCAATGCTCGTGTATATTTCAGGCACGGTTCTTGAATGAGTAACTGCTCAATGCTCGTGTATATTTCAGGCACGGTTCTTGAATGAGTAACTGCTCAATGCTCGTGTATATTTCAGGCACGGTTCTTGAATGAGTAACTGCTCAATGCTCGTGTATATTTCAGGCACGGTTCTTGAATGAGTAACTGCTCAATGCTCGTGTATATTTCAGGCACGGTTCTTGAATGAGTAACTGCTCAATGCTCGTGTATATTTCAGGCACGGTTCTTGAATGAGTAACTGCTCAATGCTCGTGTATATTTCAGGCACGGTTCTTGAATGAGTAACTGCTCAATGCTCGTGTATATTTCAGTCACGGTTCTTGAATGAGTAACTGCTCAATGCTCGTGTATATTTCAGGCACGGTTCTTGAATGACTGCTCAATGCTCGTGTATATTTCAGGCACGGTTCTTGAATGAGTAACTGCTCAATGCTCGTGTATATTTCAGGCAAGGTTCTTGAGTAACTGCTCAATGCTCGTGTATATTTCAGTCACGGTTCTTGAGTGAGTAACTGCTCAATGCTCGTGTATATTTCAGTCACGGTTCTTGAGTGAGTAACTGCTCAATGCTCGTGTATATTTCAGGCACGGTTCTTGAATGAGTAACTGCTCAATGCTCGTGTATATTTCAGGCACGGTTCTTGAATGAGTAACTGCTCAATGCTCGTGTATATTTCAGGCACGGTTCTTGAGTAACTGCTCAATGCTCGTGTATATTTCAGGCACGGTTCTTGAATGAGTAACTGCTCAATGCTCGTGTATATTTCAGGCACGGTTCTTGAATGAGTAACTGCTCAATGCTCGTGTATATTTCAGGCACGGTTCTTGAATGAGTAACTGCTCAATGCTCGTGTATATTTCAGGCACGGTTCTTGAATGAGTAACTGCTCAATGCTCGTGTATATTTCAGGCACGGTTCTTGAATGAGTAACTGCTCAATGCTCGTGTATATTTCAGGCACGGTTCTTGAATGAGTAACTGCTCAATGCTCGTGTATATTTCAGGCACGGTTCTTGAATGAGTAACTGCTCAATGCTCGTGTATATTTCAGACATGGTTCTTGAATGAGTAACTGCTCAATGCTCGTGTATATTTCAGGCACGGTTCTTGAATGAGTAACTGCTCAATGCTCGTGTATATTTCAGACACGGTTCTTGAATGAGTAACTGCTCAATGCTCGTGTATATTTCAGGCACGGTTCTTGAATGAGTAACTGCTCAATGCTCGTGTATATTTCAGGCACGGTTCTTGAATGAGTAACTGCTCAATGCTCGTGTATATTTCATGTACGGTTCTTGAGTAATGCTCAATGCTGTGTATATTTCAGTACGGTTCTTGAGTAACTGCTCAATGCTCGTGTATATTTCAGGCACGGTTCTTGAATGAGTAACTGCTCAATGCTCGTGTATATTTCAGGCAAGGTTCTTGAATGAGTAACTGCTCAATGCTCGTGTATATTTCAGTCACGGTTCTTGAATGAGTAACTGCTCAATGCTCGTGTATATTTCAGGCACGGTTCTTGAGTAACTGCTCAATGCTCGTGTATATTTCAGGCACGGTTCTTGAATGAGTAACTGCTCAATGCTCGTGTATATTTCAGACACGGTTCTTGAATGAGTAACTGCTCAATGCTCGTGTATATTTCAGGCACGGTTCTTGAATGAGTAACTGCTCAATGCTCGTGTATATTTCAGGCACGGTTCTTGAATGAGTAACTGCTCAATGCTCGTGTATATTTCAGGCACGGTTCTTGAATGAGTAACTGCTCAATGCTCGTGTATATTTCAGTCACGGTTCTTGAATGAGTAACTGCTCAATGCTCGTGTATATTTCAGGCACGGTTCTTGAATGAGTAACTGCTCAATGCTCGTGTATATTTCAGGCACGGTTCTTGAATGAGTAACTGCTCAATGCTCGTGTATATTTCAGGCACGGTTCTTGAATGAGTAACTGCTCAATGCTCGTGTATATTTCAGGCACGGTTCTTGAATGAGTAACTGCTCAATGCTCGTGTATATTTCAGGCACGGTTCTTGAATGAGTAACTGCTCAATGCTCGTGTATATTTCAGGCAGGTTCTTGAATGAGTAACTGCTCAATGCTCGTGTATATTTCAGGTACGGTTCTTGAGTAACTGCTCAATGCTCGTGTATATTTCAGTACGGTTCTTGAGTAACTGCTCAATGCTCGTGTATATTTCAGGCACGGTTCTTGAATGAGTAACTGCTCAATGCTCGTGTATATTTCAGGCACGGTTCTTGAATGAGTAACTGCTCAATGCTCGTGTATATTTCAGGCACGGTTCTTGAATGAGTAACTGCTCAATGCTCGTGTATATTTCAGGCACGGTTCTTGAATGAGTAACTGCTCAATGCTCGTGTATATTTCAGGCACGGTTCTTGAATGAGTAACTGCTCAATGCTCGTGTATATTTCAGGCACGGTTCTTGAGTAACTGCTCAATGCTCGTGTATATTTCAGGCACGGTTCTTGAATGAGTAACTGCTCAATGCTCGTGTATATTTCAGGCACGGTTCTTGAATGAGTAACTGCTCAATGCTCGTGTATATTTCAGGCACGGTTCTTGAATGAGTAACTGCTCAATGCTCGTGTATATTTCAGGCACGGTTCTTGAATGAGTAACTGCTCAATGCTCGTGTATATTTCAGGCACGGTTCTTGAATGAGTAACTGCTCAATGCTCGTGTATATTTCAGGCACGGTTCTTGAATGAGTAACTGCTCAATGCTCGTGTATATTTCAGGCACGGTTCTTGAGTAACTGCTCAATGCTCGTGTATATTTCAGGCACGGTTCTTGAATGAGTAACTGCTCAATGCTCGTGTATATTTCAGGCACGGTTCTTGAATGAGTAACTGCTCAATGCTCGTGTATATTTCAGGCACGGTTCTTGAATGAGTAACTGCTCAATGCTCGTGTATATTTCAGGCACGGTTCTTGAATGAGTAACTGCTCAATGCTCGTGTATATTTCAGGCACGGTTCTTGAATGAGTAACTGCTCAATGCTCGTGTATATTTCAGGCACGGTTCTTGAATGAGTAACTGCTCAATGCTCGTGTATATTTCAGGCACGGTTCTTGAATGAGTAACTGCTCAATGCTCGTGTATATTTCAGGCACGGTTCTTGAATGAGTAACTGCTCAATGCTCGTGTATATTTCAGGCACGGTTCTTGAATGAGTAACTGCTCAATGCTCGTGTATATTTCAGGCACGGTTCTTGAATGAGTAACTGCTCAATGCTCGTGTATATTTCAGGCACGGTTCTTGAATGAGTAACTGCTCAATGCTCGTGTATATTTCAGGCACGGTTCTTGAATGAGTAACTGCTCAATGCTCGTGTATATTTCAGGCACGGTTCTTGAATGAGTAACTGCTCAATGCTCGTGTATATTTCAGGCACGGTTCTTGAATGAGTAACTGCTCAATGCTCGTGTATATTTCAGGCACGGTTCTTGAATGAGTAACTGCTCAATGCTCGTGTATATTTCAGGCACGGTTCTTGAATGAGTAACTGCTCAATGCTCGTGTATATTTCAGGCACGGTTCTTGAATGAGTAACTGCTCAATGCTCGTGTATATTTCAGGCACGGTTCTTGAATGAGTAACTGCTCAATGCTCGTGTATATTTCAGGCACGGTTCTTGAATGAGTAACTGCTCAATGCTCGTGTATATTTCAGGCACGGTTCTTGAATGAGTAACTGCTCAATGCTCGTGTATATTTCAGGGCACGGTTCTTGAATGAGTAACTGCTCAATGCTCGTGTATATTTCAGGCACGGTTCTTGAATGAGTAACTGCTCAATGCTCGTGTATATTTCAGGCACGGTTCTTGAATGAGTAACTGCTCAATGCTCGTGTATATTTCAGGCACGGTTCTTGAATGAGTAACTGCTCAATGCTCGTGTATATTTCAGGCACGGTTCTTGAATGAGTAACTGCTCAATGCTCGTGTATATTTCAGGCACGGTTCTTGAATGAGTAACTGCTCAATGCTCGTGTATATTTCAGGCACGGTTCTTGAATGAGTAACTGCTCAATGCTCGTGTATATTTCAGGCACGGTTCTTGAATGAGTAACTGCTCAATGCTCGTGTATATTTCAGGCACGGTTCTTGAATGAGTAACTGCTCAATGCTCGTGTATATTTCAGGCACGGTTCTTGAATGAGTAACTGCTCAATGCTCGTGTATATTTCAGGCACGGTTCTTGAATGAGTAACTGCTCAATGCTCGTGTATATTTCAGGCACGGTTCTTGAATGAGTAACTGCTCAATGCTCGTGTATATTTCAGGCACGGTTCTTGAATGAGTAACTGCTCAATGCTCGTGTATATTTCAGGCACGGTTCTTGAGTAACTGCTCAATGCTCGTGTATATTTCAGGCACGGTTCTTGAATGAGTAACTGCTCAATGCTCGTGTATATTTCAGGCACGGTTCTTGAGTAACTGCTCAATGCTCGTGTATATTTCAGGCACGGTTCTTGAGTAACTGCTCAATGCTCGTGTATATTTCAGGCACGGTTCTTGAATGAGTAACTGCTCAATGCTCGTGTATATTTCAGGCACGGTTCTTGAATGAGTAACTGCTCAATGCTCGTGTATATTTCAGGCACGGTTCTTGAATGAGTAACTGCTCAATGCTCGTGTATATTTCAGTCACGGTTCTTGAATGAGTAACTGCTCAATGCTCGTGTATATTTCAGGCACGGTTCTATGCACCAAGTACAATCTTTATTGATGAGATTGATTCAATATGTTCCAGACGAGGCTCTGGGTCGGAACATGAAGCCAGCCGACGCGTCAAGTCCGAACTTCTCATTCAAATGGATGGTAAATCCGCGTTTAAAAATTTGTACCGTTATCCTCTCTGTATGTGTACAGTAGATAGTATGGATGGCAACGAATATCCAAGTATCAGATTGCTATTAGAATGGTGAAAAAATCATATAAACTTTATCCAATCTTTAACATCTTTTGTTCATATGCATGACACACGTTATCCTACAATTGATGTTCGTACATGTGGCTGATGCATTGTCGGTTATTGGTAGTCGCTAATCAATAAATACAGTATTGTGTTGTCAGCTTACGGACAGATGCCGCAATATATGCAGGTGCTTAATTCTTGTACAATGCACACACATGTAATTATTTAATTTGATGTTAAATTATTTATAAAATGGAGACATTGTAAAAATGGAAACCCAGGACCCTAATTTTCCGCGTGCTTCAAAATATAAACATTTAATAATAACCTGAGAGGATAGGAGAGAAACGGGAATATCCCCTCCCCCCTAGTTATTTCTTAATTTTGGTAGTTCAAAGGCTCCTCAAAGAGAACTGATAAGTATGATACATATAATGTATTTTTATTGTAAATTAGGACAGACGGGGCCGACAGCAGTCTTGATTTCGTGCAGCGTAAGGAAGAAGCTTTAATGTCTGTAGCGACACGCTAATTATTATTGAGCCATATAATTTAATTGTTTAATATGATTGCGAGACATGTTGTATAATTTCCATCGGGGTATGAACTACATTACATTGGTATGAACTACATTGGTATGAACTACATTGGTATGAACTACATTGGTATGAACTACATTGGTATGAACTACATTGGGCGTGCTTACAGTTAGAGTGGATTCCTTCGGCCTCCAAGACTTTAAAGCGACATTACATCGCTAAATGCCCAAAATATGCTTGTTACGTATAAATAGCATTGCTACCTCAAAATCTTCCGAAATAATTCGAACATTAAGTTTCTATACATAAACAGTGTTTTTGTGGTATACACACTCTCAATAGTGAAAGTAGCATTTCATATACGCTACGCTCCCGAATTGATGTTTGTTTACTTTACAGTTGGAGTCTATGCCAAGTGCGTGCAACTGTCGTTTAGAGATATTTTAAATCGTTTTAGTCTTAAATAAATATCCACAGGCACAAAGGGTGCGATATAACGGTAATACTGTATTATAAATCGTATTATTCAGGATACGCACATTGCATGACGCATGAATGTTGACCCTATTTACATTAGTTTGTTATGTCAACAAACGTCGTATACGAAGGTTGTTCATAAGTTGAAATACTCGGCAAACAAGTATACCATAAAATAGGAAAATGCATTCTGTAGAAATTTGTGTTTTCACCGATATAGTGTCGCTTTAAGCACGCCCAATGTAGTTCATACCCCGATTGAAATTATTAACCCGCAATTCATTTCTTATTAATGAAGTTGGTGAAGCCATCAACAAAAAGGTGCAATCATTGAGTGCATTATTATTTGTTAATGTGTACAGGTGTAGCTGGAGCGTGTGAGGGAGAGGATGCCACTAAGATTGTCATGGTGTTAGCCGCAACCAACTTCCCCTGGGATCTCGATGATGCTTTACGGAGGCGACTTGAAAAAAGAATTTATATTCCCCTTCCTACAGGTAATGTCATTCTATATATGGGAATAGATAACGTGTGGAACGGCGGCTATGTGGGAATGTAATAAGTGTGCTGTGTGGTGTTTATGTGCAGTGAAGGGTTTAGTTACTTGTAAAGGTGATAGACATGCTCGTTAGTCTTGTCATTTATAGCAGACATTTTGGGAAGTCGTAATATTTGAGTGCTTACAAGAAGCGTCTACTTGATAGAGGTTAAATAGAATCTAGTTTTTGAGGAGGGCCGTAACTAATGTTGTTAAAACGTGTGGCCCAACCCATTTGCTTCAACATTTATTGACAATTCTTGTGCACAACAATGACATAAATCGTATATACTATGCATAATTATACAAGTGTGTTCATTTGTTTTGTTCTGTACATTGTATATATAGAATGAATGCAATAAAATATGATTAAACTTATATACTATGCATAATTATACAAGTGTGTTCATTTGTTTTGTTCTGTACATTGTATATATAGAATGAATGCAATAAAATATGCAAACTGAAATTAAAATGCCAGATTGAGGCACAAAACACTTGACAGGTTTCAATATCAACATTGGAAGTGTGTTTGATCTGTAACTTGTCAACATTTAAGCCTGGATTAGTTAATGCTTGGTTGGCGTGCATTGGTGTTGGTGTTCAGTAGATGCAGAGTTAGTTAATGCTTGGTTGGCGTGCATTGGTGTTGGTGTTCAGTAGATGCAGAGTTGGTTAATGCTTGGTTGGCGTGCATTGGTGTTGGTGTTCAGTAGATGCAGAGTTGGTTAATGCTTGGTTGGCGTGCAGTAGTGTTGGTGTTCAGTAGATGCAGAGTTAGTTAATGCTTGGTTGGCGTGCATTGGTGTTGGTGTTCAGTAGATGCAGAGTTGGTTAATGCTTGGTTGGCGTGCAGTAGTGTTGGTGTTCAGTAGATGCAGAGTTGGTTAATGCTTGGTTGGCGTGCAGTAGTGTTGGTGTTCAGTAGATGCAGAGTTGGTTAATGCTTGGTTGGCGTGCATTGGTGTTGGTGTTCAGTAGATGCAGAGTTAGTTAATGCTTGGTTGGCGTGCATTAGTGTTGGTGTTCAGTAGATGCAGAGTTGGTTAATGCTTGGTTGGCGTGCAGTAGTGTTGGTGTTCAGTAGATGCAGAGTTGGTTAATGCTTGGTTGGCGTGCATTGGTGTTGGTGTTCAGTAGATGCAGAGTTAGTTAATGCTTGGTTGGCATGCAGTAGTGTTGGTGTTCAGTAGATGCAGAGTTGGTTAATGCTTGGTTGGTGTGCAGTAGTGTTGGTGTTCAGTAGATGCAGAGTTGGTTAATGCTTGGTTGGCGTGCATTGGTGTTGGTGTTCAGTAGATGCAGAGTTGGTTAATGCTTGGTTGGCGTGCATTGGTGTTGGTGTTCAGTAGATGCAGAGTTGGTTAATGCTTGGTTGGCGTGCAGTAGTGTTGGTGATCAGTAGATGCAGAGTTGGTTAATGGTCAAGGTCACAGTAACCTATCGCATCAAAGGCGTTTCCATTTAGAAACTACACAATGCTTTGACCTACCTTCATCAAGCTTTGTAAGAAATTTGATTGTGACAACTAGATGACTCCTGTTAATTTAGGGTTCAATGGGATAGAGGTAATTTTTTATTATTACAAATTTATTTTAGCTCGATTGCAAAACAAGTTGTTACAACTTATATTAATCACTCTCGAGACCTCATTCCTGATGGAATCCATCGCCATGAGGGAGAGAAGAGGCAACGTGGAAGTTAAATGCCTTGTCTACGGTCACAATCGTAACGGCTCCAGCAGGGCTCAAACTCCGGACCTTTTGCACATGAAGTGAACTTGCTACCACTGCGCTATCACGACTTCCACAAAGAGGTCACATGGACATTTCATTTAATAATGTGTCCGCTAAACTGGAGAATGGTTGAGCCTAGCTTCTTGAAACTTGTAGGGAAAGTGATGGTGACCCTATAGATGTTGAAGGGTGGTGAGTGGATCAGTGAATTACGGTTCAAGGCCATTGAATCATTTTATAATATCTACTGTTTAGAAATGCCTCCTGTTCATGTTACAGATAACCTGTAGTTTTGAAGCATTTCCTTTTCAGCTGAAGGTCGGAGAGACTTGTTGAAGATCAACCTTAAGGAGGTTCCTCTTGCATCCGATGTAGATTTGATGGAGGTTGCTGAAACACTTGATGGTTACTCGGGCGCTGATATAACCAATGTGTGCAGGTAAAATATATACATTCCAAGTTGTGAGGAAACAAGAACAGATGAGCCATGTATAGATTAACCATCATTGAAATGTCTTTAGAAACAAGAACAATGGAGGTTGCTGAAACACTTGATGGTTACTCGGGCGCTGATATAACCAATGTGTGCAGGTAAAATATATACATTCCAAGTTGTGAGGAAACAAGAACAGATGAGCCATGTATAGATTAACCATCATTGAAATGTCTTTAGAAACAAGAACAGATGGGCCATGTATAGATTAACCATCATTGAAATGTCTTTAGAAACAAGAACAGATGGGCCATGTATAGATTAACCATCATTGAAATGTCTTTAGAAACAAGAACAGGTGGGTCATGTATAGATTAACCATCATTGAAATGTCTTTAGAAACAAGAACAGATGGGCCATGTATAGATTAACCATCATTGAAATGTCTTTAGAAACAAGAACAGATGGGCCATGTATAGATTAACCATCATTGAAATGTCTTTAGAAACAAGAACAGATGGGCCATGTATAGATTAACCATCATTGAAATGTCTTTAGAAAAGTATGTACAATTCCAATGGGTTTAAACTTTACTTATTTTACAACGATTGCGAAGCAAGTTTTAACAACATATATACGGATGAAAGCATATATGTGGTCATTCATGTGAGAGGAAACCGGAGTACCCGGAGAAAACCCACCTATTCGATCTGGCGACCATCATACCATCTCACATACTTCACAATCCGAGGATCGAACCCAGGTTGCATTGGTGAGAAGCGAGCACGCTAACCACTGCGCTGATCGGAATGCCAATGGGTAGACTGTGTCTACATGATTATGTTCGTGGACGTTCACATTTCCTATGCTTGTTATCAAGGTTGAATCCTCATGAATTCATTTGTAGGTTCTTTTTTCCGTTCTTTTTTCTACAACTTTATTTTAGCTCGATTGCGAAACAAGTTCTTACAACTTATATTAATCACTCTCGAGACCTCATTCCTGATGGAATCCATCGCCACGAGGGAGAGAGAAGAGGCTTGTTGAATTTAAATGCCTTGCCTAAGGGCACAATCGTAACGGCTCCAGCGGGGCTCGAACTCCGGACCTGTAGGTTCTATCTGTCATATAAGATTAAGACAGATGAAGCCTGGGAAATGTATCGAGTGAGGCGGAAACAAATTGTTAAGAATTGGTCAGATAGCATTATGCATACTATTTATTATGCAATGAAATAAATGGGTTTTGCAGGAACCTGGAACAGCTACATGCACATTATTCATGGGACAAATTGTACGTTTCGGTAACATGTAACAAGCATTCATTTCTTACAAGTTATTTTATTGGCGAAATCCAATAGTCAATAACTTGTTATTTGGAATTTGTTAATAGCAAAACCTTTAATCTGTGAATTTGATAGCAGAAAACCTGTCACCCATGCCTTGTGAATTAGAATTCCATAATAGCAAACAACTTCTATTGTGAGGAAGCTATGCAGCTGGTGGTGGTTCTACCTGGTGCCCTTCAGAGCCTAAAATACTGATTGGAGGGACACCTGAGGTCTTCCTCCACCAATAGTAGCTTGAGAGTTGCTATGCATCATTACATATACATGTATAACCTAAGCTGTTGGTGTGACCTTAAATACCTAAATCATAGAAACAAAGATTTTTTAAGGAGAATTCCATAAAGAAAACCTAGTCCATGACTTGTTCGGGAGAATTCCATATAAAGAAAACCTAGTCCATGACTTGTTCGGGAGAATTCCATAAAGAAAACCTAGTCCATTACTTGTTAATGAGAATTCCATAAAGAAAACCTAGTCCATTACTTGTTCGGGAGAATTCCATAAAGAAAACCTAGTCCATGACTTGTTAATGAGAATTCCATAAAGAAAACCTAGTCCATGACTTGTTCAGGAGAATTCCATAAAGAAAACCTAGTCCATTACTTGTTAATGAGAATTCCATAAAGAAAACCTAGTCCATGACTTGTTCAGGAGAATTCCATAAAGAAAACCTAGTCCATGACTTGTTCGGGAGAATTCCATAAAATAAACCTAGTCCATTACTTGTTAATGAGAATTCCATAAAGTAAACCTAGTCCATTACTTGTTAATGAGAATTCCATAAAGTAAACCTAGTCCATAACTTGTTAATGAGAATTCCATAAAGTAAACCTAGTCCATTACTTGTTAATGAGAATTCCATAAAGAAAACCTAGTCCATTACTTGTTAATGAGAATTCCATAAAGTAAACCTAGTCCATTACTTGTTAATGAGAATTCCATAAAGTAAACCTAGTCCATTACTTGTTAATGAGAATTCCATAAAGTAAACCTAGTCCATTACTTGTTCGGAAGAATTCCATAAAGAAAACCTAGTCCATGACTTGTTCGGGAGAATTCCATAAAGTAAACCTAGTCCATTACTTGTTAATGAGAATTCCATAAAGTAAACCTAGTCCATGACTTGTTCGGGAGAATTCCATAAAGAAAACCTAGTCCATTACTTGTTAATGAGAATTCCATAAAGAAAACCTAGTCCATTACTTGTTAATGAGAATTCCATAAAGAAAACCTAGTCCATTACTTGTTAATGAGAATTCCATAAAGTAAACCTAGTCCATTACTTGTTAATGAGAATTCCATAAAGAAAACCTAGTCCATTACTTGTTAATGAGAATTCCATAAAGAAAACCTAGTCCATTACTTGTTAATGAGAATTCCATAAAGTAAACCTAGTCCATTACTTGTTAATGAGAATTCCATAAAGAAACCTAGTCCATTACTTGTTAATGAGAATTCCATAAAGAAAACCTAGTCCATTACTTGTTAATGAGAATTCCATAAAGAAAACCTAGTCCATTACTTGTTAATGAGAATTCCATAAAGTAAACCTAGTCCATTACTTGTTAATGAGAATTCCATAAAGTAAACCTAGTCCATTACTTGTTAATGAGAATTCCATAAAGAAAACCTAGTCCATTACTTGTTAATGAGAATTCCATAAAGTAAACCTAGTCCATTACTTGTTAATGAGAATTCCATAAAGTAAACCTAGTCCATTACTTGTTAATGAGAATTCCATAAAGTAAACCTAGTCCATTACTTGTTCGGAAGAATTCCATAAAGAAAACCTAGTCCATTACTTGTTCGGGAGAATTCCATAAAGAAAACCTAGTCCATTACTTGTTAATGAGAATTCCATAAAGAAAACCCAGTACATGGCTTATGAATTCCATAATAACTTGTCATGTGGACTTCAGGGATGCTGCTATGATGTCATTCAGACGTAGAATCAAGGGTTTAACTCCTGAAGAAATCAAGAACATTCCAAAGGAAGAGTTGAATCTGCCGACATCGATGGAAGACTTCCTAGAAGCAAAGAAGAAGGTGAACAAAAGCGTGTCGAAAGATGACCTGAAGAAATACCAGGAATGGATGGACGAGTTTGGCTCTGTGTGAACACAAAATATGTAAACATTGTGTGTATGTACTGTTGTGAACACGCAAACTATATACATCTATATGCACTGTAACTTGTTAAAGATTTAATATATAAAGGACGTAGATCTTGTATTCACTAAGGTTGTAATAGTTGTACTCCTTGCTGTAGTAGGGGTGTCGCTCACGATATGGTAGTATGGTAGTGCAATACAGTCGTGGTGGGGGGGGGGGTGAACGATTGTTGTTGGACACAACCAAGACCAAGCTTTCATGTATTAATTACTAAACTTTGTCCCACTTATAGCACTTCATTATGAATGGAAAAACATTCTTTAACATATCATGATTGTAAGTGGTAGAAAATATCTAGAGTTTTATCTCTTTTATGCTTTCCAATAAATGATGGAGTTTTCTCAGTGAAACAAAACTCCCATCTTACATCACTAACAATGAAAGATGGTATTTTACCTGCCACCGGTTGTGTTTCGTATTCCTGCGCGGTTAGATGTACTTTTGTATTTTAGCTATTTTCTGACTATCATAAACAGTTAACTATAAAGTAATATATTCTATTGAATTTGTTTTGTCTGTAGTTTTTAATTTTGACAGCAAACAGAAACTAACTTGAAAATGATACAGAAACTATTTCCTATTACGGACGTTCACACTAACAGAAGTGGTTGTGCAGTTGTGTCATGTAGTGCAATGAGGCTCCAGACAGGGCAGTTAAAATGAATAAAATTTGAAAACAAATATAATATTAGCCAAATTCATTGGAAATCATAAAAGAAACAGAAGATTTGTGTTTATTAGTGTAAGATAGGATTTTATTTCATCTAGTGATCACCGAAATATGTATCTTCGCTCGTGGTTAATGCTAATACAAATTTCGGTGATCACTCGGTGAAATAAAATACTATCTTACACTAATAAGCACAAATATCCTCTATGTGATATGGATGTGAAAATACAGGGGACGAAAAATCCACTCGTCCGCTCGTATTGACGAGTGAAATTTCCGATCGGGTGAGTAGAAAATCCATGTCGGTCGTAGGACAGGACGAGTGACAATTTACAGTGTTGACGAACAACACTAATCCAAGTTCCAGATAATGTGCTTCAACTAGTAATGATAGTAAAACTACCGGATGTTCTGTGAAGGTGTGTTTACGTTTTTCAAAGCAAATGTCGTTTTATTATTCTAAGGGAGATAATTAACAGTAATAGCTCTGTGTTTATTCTAACGGACATGTCGATGTTGGGGCCGACAATGGGTTTGAGGTTTACATTTATTAGAAACAACTACATGGAGAATGATAAATACAATAATGCATATTTTTTGGATCTGATTTAATAGCAAGTACCGACTATTGTCCGAAACTTGCGTTCGGTGACGAGTTTACATCAGGCCGATATTCGATAATATTCATGTGTTTCCGTACGAGTCCGTATGATAGACCGGTATGATAGACCATATGAAAACTATATTTCCAGTTGGGTATTATTATAAATAACTGGATATACATCTTTTCAACAAATACTTCCGTCCAGTTAGTCCATGATGGTCACAAGAGTATAATAGTATAGGCCTATTTACTTGTTCTGCATATATGTTGAAGCGATATATATATTTTATAACGTATATGCAGGACTAGTGATACTTGGCGCAGGACGAGTGGACATTTTTGGGTATTCATCCTGCTGGACGAGTGAGAAATTTGAAAATGTTCGTCCCCTGAAATAGTATTTTGTTATTTAGACCATAGCCTAAATTACATGTACAGGATTGGTGGGGTATTACATTACAGCAGTTGCTGTCTATTGGAACATTGTATTTCCACATGAGATACAAGTATGTACAAGTAATGAAAAGGCTCTCAATGATAGTTTTTTCTAGTTTTACTGGTATATAATTGTATATATACTTCAAATATGAGATTCCAGGGATAGATGAGGCTGTATATAGGTGGGGCAGATTTATCTGTATGAGGTTCCGGGATAAGTGGGGCAGAGTTAACTGTATGAGGTTCCGGGATAGGTGGGGCAGAGTTAACTGTATGAGGTTCCGGGATAGGTGGGGCAGAGTTAACTGTATGAGGTTCCGGGATAGGTGAGGCTGTATATAGGTGGGGCAGAGTTAACTGTATGAGGTTCTGGGATAGGTGGGGCTGTATATAGGTGGGGCAGAGTTAACTGTATGAGGTTCTGGGATAGGTGGGGCAGAGTTAACTGTATGAGGTTCCGGGAGGGCTGTATATAGGTGGGGCAGTGTTAACTGTATGAGGTTCTGGGATAGGTGGGGCTGTATATAGGTGGGGCAGTGTTAACTGTATGAGGTTCTGGGATAGGTGGGGCAGAGTTAACTGTATGAGGTTCCGGGATAGGTGGGGCAGAGTTAACTGTATGAGGGATAGGTGGGGCAGAGTTAACTGTTGATAATTTAAATAAATAATGATTATCCTTCGCATCAGTTCATTATCTCTCGCCATCTCCTCACGACGTCAGTTCATTATCTCTCGCCGCCTCCTCACAACGTCAGTTCATTATCTCTCGCCACCTCCTCACGACATCAGTTCATTATCTCTCGTCGCCTCCTCACGACATCAGTTCATTATCTCTCGCCACCTCCTCAGAAAGACGTTGATGTGCCCGTCTGTGTTTTTATTGGTAGAGACATGTTTGTTGGTCATGGACAGAGGAGGATGTTTAGGTCAAATCTCTATTGATGTTGGGGTCAGATCTCTATTGATGTTGGGGTCAGATCTCTATTGATGTTGGGGTCAGTCAGATCTCTATTGATGTTGGGGTCAGATCTATATTGATGTTGGGGTCAGATCTAAAACTATTGATGTTGGGGTCAGATCTCTATTGATGAGACCTCTATTGATGTTGGGGTCAGATCTCTATTGATGAGATCTCTATTGATGTTGGGGTCAGATCTCTATTGATGAGATCTCTATTGATGTTGGGGTCAGATCTTATTATGAGATCTCTATTGATGTTGGGGTCAGATCTCGATCTCTATTGATGTTGGGGTCAGATCTATATTGATGTTGGGGTCAGATCTCTATTGATGTTGGGGTCAGATCTCTATGATGGATCTCTATTGATGTTGGGGTCAGATCTATATTGATGTTGGGGTCAGATCTCTATTGATGAGATCTCTATTGATGTTGGGGTCAGATCTCTATTGATGTGATCTCTATTGATGTTGGGGTCAGATCTCTATTGATGTTGGGGTCAGATCTATATTGATGTTGGGGTCAGATCTCTATTGATGAGATCTCTATTGATGTTGGGGTCAGATCTCTATTGATGTTGGGGTCAGATCTCTATTGATGTGATCTCTATTGATGTTGGGGTCAGATCTATATTGATGTTGGGGTCAGATCTCTATTGATGAGATCTCTATTGATGTTGGGGTCAGATCTCTATTGATGAGATCTCTATTGATGTTGGGGTCAGATCTCTATTGATGAGATCTCTATTGATGTTGGGGTCAGATCTCTGTTGGGGTCAGATCTCTATTGATGTTGGGGTCAGATCTCTATTGATGTTGGGGTCAGATCTCTATTGATGTTGGGGTCAGATCTATATTGATGTTGGGGTCAGATCTCTATTGATGAGATCTCTATTGATGTTGGGGTCAGATCTCTATTGATGTGATCTCTATTGATGTTGGGGTCAGATCTATATTGATGTTGGGGTCAGATCTCTATTGATGAGATCTCTATTGATGTTGGGGTCAGATCTCTATTGATGAGATCTCTATTGATGTTGGGGTCAGATCTCTATTGATGTTGGGGTCAGATCTCTATTGATGTTGGGGTCAGACCTCTATTGATGTTGGTGTCAGATCTCTATTGCTGTTGGTGTCAGATCTCTATTGATGTTGGTGTCAGATCTATATTGATGTTGGGGTCAGATCTCTATTGATGTTGGGGTCAGATCTCTATTGATGTTGGGGTCAGATCTCTATTGATGTTGGGGTCAGATCTATATTGATGTTGGGGTCAGATCTCTATTGATGTTGGTGTCAGATCTCTATTGATGTTGGGTCAGATTGATGTTGGTGTCAGATCTCTAGTGATGTTGGGGTCAGATCTCTAGTGATGTTGGGGTCAGATCTCTATTGATGTTGGTGTTAGATCTATATTGATGTTGGGGTCAGATCTCTATTGATGTTGGGGTCAGAGAGAGCAAGACTTCCAGTTAAACACTGATTAGTCTAGTATATTATGGAACATGGTTTTTGAACTGCATTCATAAGTTTCTTTGTAATGATGTAGATACAACTGATAATAATTCTTATTGGGCTAAGTGGTGTCGAGTGTAATGTCACAATTTCATTATTATTTCCAATAGGCCATAATATAAAGCAACTGTCGTTGAACATAATACATAATACAAAGCGACTGTCGTTGAACATAATACATAGCGACTGTCGTTGAACATAATACAAAGCGACTGTCGTTGAACATAATACAAAGCGACTGTCGTTGAACATAATTACCATTTCTTTTTACTTTAAAAATGATATTTTATGAATAACCTGCGCAAACTGGAAACGAAGCTTGTACATGCATTTGCTAAGATGCGAAGCAAATTTCTGTTTCACCCACATAACCACCTATGCACAAACCTCCTACTTTTGACTAAGTTTAGTGTCTTGAATATTGCTACTTCATATACCTGTTCATAGGTTTTAGATTGACTATCGGTTGTATATCCTTGTTCTTTATCTGTACACGACTGGGCTGGTAATCCAGGGATCGCAGGTTCGATCCCCCGTCTGACTGTATACAATTAACAGTCTTTCAGATGGGACGTTAAACCGAGGTCTCGTGTCGGTGCTTTACACCGTGCACGTAAAAGAACCAGAGGAGATTCTGGAATTGGTCTCTGTCTGTATCATGCACTATCCTCCAAAATCTAAAATAACTAATCTCTTCAGGAGGCGTTGCTCATATCGGCAACCGGTAGCGACGATAAATAAACGTAAAACAAACAAAGTACTCGAAAATGGCTCAGAATACATCTCCTGTGTCACGTCTAAACATATTTGTTACCCCCACATTTGTGTCAATTCAATTCGGCCGACCACATACTCTTCCCCTATATGGTCTGGGAGCATAATTATAAGAAAATCAATAATTCTCTGTCTGCTCTTTGTTTAACCCAATCAACACCAAGTAACTGACATGGACTGGTGTATGATATTTTTAGACCAATAAATTAATAAGAAAATTACATTTGGACCAGTTCATTTATGAAAATTGGTATTTTTGTCTAAAAATAGTAATATTACTGGCAAAAAGTGCAGATCCCGATGAGATGATTCAACGTGAGCTGGCTCATCTGGATCTACACTTTTTGTAAGCATATTTAGAGGCCTGTAGTGTTGAAAGGGTTAATATATTTATTATTCCCTGCCGATCCAAGTATTTCGGAAGGGGATACTGGTTTGGCGTTCTCCGTCCGGAGTCAGATCTCTGTAGCCAATGAGTGGAATTTCATGAAACTCCAATCAAATATGTAGCATCGTAGTGCGCAGGTTCATGTATAACTTTCCCCCGCATCGGACCAGTACCACAAGTTATGGCCCATTAATTGATTAAAACTTTAATAAATTGGCCATAACTAAGTAACCGATGTATGGAACGTCCTCAAACTTACAATTAAATTAGATACCATTGTGCGGTTTTGTCCCACATTGCAATAGTGAAACCAGAGTTATTGCCCTTGAATTGGACAAAAATTCAATAAGTTTGCCTAAATAGTAACCGCTAAATAGAATTTCATGAAACTCAAAATATGTATCACCATAGTATGCAGGTGCACGTACAACTTTCATCCAGATCGGGTCTATAACAACATAGTTATGGCCCTTTAATTGATTAAAAATTCAATAAATATGTATGGAATGTCATCAAACTTAGAATAAAAATACATCACCATTGTGCAGTGTTTCCCAAATTGAAATAGTAAAACAAGAGTGATTTTTTTTAGCTCGATTGCAAAACAAGTTATTTCAACTTATATAAATCACTATCGAGACCTCATTCCTGATGGAATCCATTGCCACGAGGGAGAGAGAAGAGGCAACGTGGAATTTAAATGCCTTACCTAAGGGCACAATCATAACGGCTCCAGTGGGGCTCGAACTCCGGACCTTTCGCACCTGAAGCGAACGCGCATCCACTGCGCTATCACGACTTCAACAAGAGTGATAGCGCTTGAATTAATTAAAATTAAATACAACATAACTTAATAATATACATATATACTATATGCCTTCTTTTATTTATTTTAAAAACCTAAAAATATTTTTATGCACGATATAGGTTTAGCGTTTTTAGTTTGTCCCCATATTTGGGATCATATTAGGCGGGGGATACCAATTCAACGAATTTGCTTCTTTTAAATGAACCTGACATCAAATCCTGGGTCTGAAATAGTTGCCTGACTTCCTTTAATGACACCTCCATGTGAGTTTTGTATTAAGTGACCGTTTTATTAATATAAGAGACCGTATATTACATTACATAAATACTATAAATATTACGACACATAAATACTATAAATATTACGACACATAAATAGTAAACAGTTGTGAAGATCGGTGCCCTTCTGTGTGTGAAATATTGCTCAGAGGGGCATCGGTGGTCTTCCTACTCCAATAATATCTGGAGCTGCCCCCCCCTCGTATGATCCAAGCTGTCGGTGCGACTTAAAACCCCCAACAACATAGATGCACCATAATAACACAATCGAAGCAAGATGAAACACTGCCGCTAGTCACCCAGTGGTGTATAGTAGTGTTATGACTTCACTATCAACATTTAGATTTTTAAAGAAATAATTTCATAAATCTCTGCCTATTATCATAATGTTATTTCTCCCATATTTCATCCTGGAGTTTATTTTTTTATCACATATTTGCACATTTCATATCTATTTTTCGTCTAACTTATTCTATTTTTCAGTTGCTAAGTTTCAGCTAATAGTTTTCACATTTTCGTCCAGGAATGTCAATATCTTCTTCCAAGAATCTTCCTGTGCATAAGCATGTTCCTGGGGCCACCCACCCGCCATCAGGTTTTCATCTGCAAACAGACATTCAAAATATTCCGTAAGATTGTCGCATTAATTATCCCTAGTGTTACCCAAGTTAAATGTTTAAATCATACATTTTAATAATAATCTGACAGATCTGTAGTACAGTGGTAACGCACTGGACTGGTAATCCAGGGATCGCAGGTTCGATCCCCGACTGTCCCTAATAAAATTAACAGTCTTTCAGAAGGGACTTTAAACCAAGGTCTTGTGTCAGTGCTGTACACTGTGCACGTAAAAGAACCAGAGGAGACGCTGGAATGGGTCTCTGTCTGAGATTGTTGTGGCTAATTACTTTCAGAATGTACACAGTAGTTACAGAGCAGGTGTCATATTATAACATGCTTTGTTGCCATAGCAACCACATTCTTAAATGGTGATCGACCTGATCATGATACCAACATTCCTAGTCAAGTTATGAGTTTGCAATGTCGGTTGTTGTGCATTAAAGGTAACAGATTAACAACACACTTTTATAATACGGTTTGTCTACCTGTGAAAATGGTATCATTGTTAATACATAACTGTCAATATAGAATTGATTTAATACAAGTACATAACTGTCAATATAGAATTGATTTAATGTAAGTACATAACTGTCAATATAGAATTGATTTAATGTAAGTACATAACTGTCAATATAGAATTGATTTAATGTAAGTACATAACTGTCAATATAGAATTGATTTAATGTAAGTACATAACTGTCAATATAGAATTGATTTAATGTAAGTACATAACTGTCAATATAGAATTGATTTAATGTAAGTACATAACTGTCAATATAGAATTGATTTATAATGTAAGTACATAACTGTCAATATAGAATTGATTTAATGTAAGTACATAACTGTCAATATAGAATTGATTTATAATGTAAGTACATAACTGTCAATATAGAATTGATTTATAATGTAAGTACATAACTGTCAATATAGAATTGATTTAATGTAAGTACATAACTGTCAATATAGAATTGATTTATAATGTAAGTACATAACTGTCAATATAGAATTGATTTAATGTAAGTACATAACTGTCAATATAGAATTGATTTATAATGTAAGTACATAACTGTCAATATAGAATTGATTATAATGTAAGTACATAACTGTCAATATAGAATTGATTTATAATGTAAGTACATAACTGTCAATATAGAATTGATTTAATGTAAGTACATAACTGTCAATATAGAATTGATTTAAAGTAAGTACATAACTGTCAATATAGAATTGATTTATAATGTAAGTACATAACTGTCAATATAGAATTGATTTAATGTAAGTACATAACTGTCAATATAGAATTGATTTAATGTAAGTACATAACTGTCAATATAGAATTGATTTAATGTAAGTACATAACTGTCAATATAGAATTGATTTAATACAAGTACATAACTGTCAATATAGAATTGATTTAATACAAGTACATAACTGTCAATATAGAATTGATTTAATACAAGTACATAACTGTCAATATAGAATTGATTTAATGTAAGTACATAACTGTCAATATAGAATTGATTTAATACAAGTACATAACTGTCAATATAGAATTGATTTAATACAAGTACATAACTGTCAATATAGAATTGATTTAATAGTCTTGCATAATTAAATTAGAGCGTAATATTACCACCATACCATGAAATCTTTCTTTAATAAAGGAGATTGCCTTCATTCGTTTCCTGCCTAGAGCTGTAGCCCTTGCATGGGGAGAGTACGGAGGCTCGATCATATGACCCGCTCCAGGATACCGATGAATTTGGATGTTATTTTTGAACTCCGCCGGGCAGCTGTTGTAGAAGAAAGAGTTCCATTTCGGGTGGACCTGCTTATCATCTTCTCCGACTATCACCAGAATCTTTGCACCATGTTGCCATGCCTACAATTTCATAAATTGGGTACTGATAGCAGATCAACCTATATGTAGGCGACACAAACACTCTTAAGGATGATAAAATGGAATAGTTAAAAATGGCTGACCATGTTGATGCAAATATAACCGTATTCAACAAGGATAGTCGGGTCAAACAGTACATATTGTTACAGGTTTGTGGATTGTCACATTTGTAAGCATCGTTGGTCATGTACTACCTACCGGTACAGGGTATGGATTTAACATGATACGTCGTTCATGTACTACATACTGGTACAGGGTATGGATTTCACATCATAGGTTGTACATACTGGTAAGGGTATGGATTCACATACTGTGTT
>CM026387.1:89326625-89349794 GCA_014843695.1 Archivesica marissinica
TCTGAATTGGAGAAACATATATTTAGTTCCGTTTACATGTACATTAGATACACGGCTACGAATATTTCAATACAAATATTTAATGCGTATAATACCAACAAACGGGTACCTTCTAAAATGTAAAATTGCTCCATCTACTTTATGTGATTTTTGCAACATGCATGATGAAACTTTGGACCATTTGTTCTGGGATTGCCATGCCTGTCAACATTTTTGGTCAAGATTGCGATCCTTTCTTGCTACAAATAATATTAACATTAGCCGGCAAACAATATCTTTTGGGATTCCACAATCTAATTTGAAAGGTACATTGATCAACTTTATTATTTTTCTAGCTAAATATTTCATTTTCAAATGCAAACTTGATAAAACTCCTCCTTCTTTTATGTTTTTTTTAAAATATTTGAAGACCAGAAGAGACATTGAATATCAAATAGCATTTATGAAAAACAAGATAAACCAACATAACCGTAAATGGGCCCATTTGAGCATATGAGTTACTCTTTCTTTTAATTTAAATATTATTTATAATCATTTTATAAAACAGCGTTTGTATATATACTGAGTCAAAAAAGAAACGATACCTGGTGTTTATGTGTCTATAATTTCAACATTTATTAAGAAAATTCTTTGAAAATTCATAAGATGATAGTCCAATATGTTTGAAAGAGGAGCACATAAAGCACAATGAGCCTCCGAAACTGTCTGCTGCGTGATGACGTAATTCGTCGGACAGGGGTCTAATGGAGTTTTCACACAGACGTCAATACCGAGTATGGGCACCATTTGCGTCTCTCACTGCAATGCACCGCCGTCGCATCGAACGGAAGAGTGTCTGAATCTCTTGCTGGTCCATATTTGTCCACTCCTGACGCAAAACATCCCTCAGTTGGTTTAACGTTACCGGCTGACGTCGTCTGACGCGGCGGTCTAACGTATCCCACAAATGTTCTATGGGTGACAAGTCTGGTGACAAAGCAGGCCACGGCAGGGTTTCAATATTGTTCTGCTCCCATAATGTGGTGGAAATCCGAGCAGTATGACACCTGGCGTTGTCCTGTTGGAACAGTGTGACGTTTCTGTTGGCGTTAAAGAACGGCACAACAACTGGCGCAAGGATCTCATCACAGTACCGCTGGGCGTTTAGGTTCCCGTCCACCACTAACAGTTCAGTGCGACTGCCGAAGGTGATACCGCCTCACGCCATAACGCTTCCGCCCCCGAACAGATCGCCCTGACGTACACATGCGTCGGCGTAACGTTCACCGCGTCTGCGATATACCCGCTCGACGCAAACAGAACCGCGATTCATCGCTAAACATCACCGAATTCCACTGTAACCGAGTCCAGCGAGCACGTTCCGTCGTCCATTCCCGCCGTACGTCACGGTGACGTCGTGTCAGGATGGGTCCAACGCATGGCCGATAGGCACGAATGCAACGTTCACCGAGCCGGTTCCTGACTGTGTGTGCACTGATGCGATTGTTGGTCATCCCAGGAGTAACGGCAGCTGTGTGCGTAGCAGGTAGGAACCGGTCACGTAAATGTGACGTCCGAATGTGACGGTCCTGTTCACGCGTCGTCACGCGTGGTCGACCAGATCTTGGACGGTCGTCCACCGATCCCTGTGTTCGATAACGTCGAAGTAGACGTGTTATCGTGATCCGCGTAACCCCGAGTCGATTTGCGACGTCACGCTGACGTAAACCGCCGTCAATCATGCCAATGGCACGCATTCTCTGATTGCGGTTTAGCATAGGCATTTTGTTAGAGGTAACAATGAGTATGTAAGGTGTTTTTCCTCGATGATAATGCAATACCCGTACAATAAACCGGTTTTCCGATTTGTACATGTGCAGGAAGTTGTCTTTGTTGAGGAGCACGTGCACATCGGAAATTCGGCGTTCCAGGATTATCGGGTGTTTATTTACCTGTGTTTATGGTTGGCTGTAAGTTGCAATAAGATACCCGGTACTGATACGTAATAGTATATTAAACCTTTCTATGGTTTTATCCGTTTTACGTCATTTTTAGTTTGGTATCGTTTCTTTTTTGACTCAGTATATATATATCAGGGATTGTTTTCTTGTTTGAGTGTCTGTGTTCAACTGCTGAATACAGAGACTATTGAAAAATAATATATATGTATCCATTTTCCTCTTCCTTCTGTGGACATCTTCTTAAGACTTTCTCTATTATATATAT
Source organism: Archivesica marissinica (assembly GCA_014843695.1). NCBI lineage: Eukaryota > Metazoa > Mollusca > Bivalvia > Venerida > Vesicomyidae > Archivesica > Archivesica marissinica. The sequence continues at coordinate 89,328,831 of CM026387.1, forward strand.
GTCTCTTTCAAATGCATGGCGCATATCAATGTACGATATCCAATAATATATGCATACATACTGTTTCTGAACATAGTAACTTTGAAAACATGTTATATTGATATTGTATTTTGAGATGCACTGAGAAAATAAATGATAAAAAACAAAACAAAAAAAAACAACAAAAAAAACATTCATATCTAAAGCATCTCATTGGTTGTTCACAACTCATGGCATGAAGCATCATTACGATGCATAGTTATGCACAATTATTATAATCTCGTTCAGTTTGGATGTTTTATTTGCAGATTTACAGCCTTTTTAACATCGTTTTCTGTCCAAGGTTATCTTGCCCGTGTTTATGGCATATTTGGCCTAAGTGGTGTGTGTTTTACGTTTATTTATCGTCGCTACCGGTTGCCCATATGAGCGTCGTCTCCTGAAGAGATTAGTCATTTTAGAGTTTTGGAGGATAGTGCAATGATACAGACAGAGACGCACTCCAGAGTCTCCTCTGGTTCTTTTACATGCGCGGCATAAAGCACCGACACGAGACCTCGGTGTAACATCCCATTTGAAAGACTGTTAATTTTGTTAGGGTCAGGCGGGGGATCGAACCTGCAATCCCTGGATTACCAGTCCAGCGTGTTACCCTGGACTACAGATCCGTCTGTCTAAGTCGTGTGACGTACTTTTATTATCAGTTGTTACATTTATATCTTCAGAAAATCATATGAAGGTGATGAAGTTGCTAGGATATGAACAAAGGCTGAAAAATGATAGAATCAGACAATACCAGGTATGGGAATTATTATGTTGCATAACAGTCGGTTATACAGTCAAACCTGGCAGCCAGCCAAGGGAGTATTGAAACATGGCTGCTTAGTCAAGGTGGCTGCTCAATTGTTCATCATGCTTTTGTGTTAATCGTTAAATTAAGGTTTTAGATTTACACTTTTTTATACAAATTTATTTTAGCTCGATTGCGAAACAAGTTATTTCAACTTATATAAATTACTCTCGAGACCTCATTCCTGATGGAATCCATCGCCACGAGGGAGAGAGAAGAGGCAACGTGGAATTTAAATGCCTAGACATGTGTAAAGGAATCGTAGTGTTTTGAGGGTATGCTGTGATCAGAAGTTTGAATGGGTCAGGAAAGCAGTCCAAACACACATTGGATAGGCTATTCATTTGATTCCAAGTTTATCATTCTACCATTCACAAGTTATTTGTTTTCCAGTCCATTACTGATTATCTGGTGCTGGCCGTTATCTAATGTTGTCAAAACTTGTGGCCCAAACCATTTGCATTTTCATACTATGTATTGTATCGTTCTGTGCATAACATTAACTATTGATTTGCAATAAAATATGATTAAACTGATTAATGTCGTTTTCCTACAACTTGACTCGTCTAAAGTTTAAATCTTTAAGTTGCTCCAGCTATTGACTCGTATAAAGTTTAAATCGTTAAGTTGCTCCAGCTATTGACTTGTATAAAGTTTAAATCATTAAGTTGCTCCGGCTATTGACTCGTATAAAGTTTAAATCTTTAAGTTGCTCCAGCTATTGAATTGTATTAAGTTTAAATCGTTAAGTTGCTCCAGCTATTGACTCGTATAAAGTTTAAATCGTTATGTTGCTCCAGCTATTGACTTGCATAAAGTTTAAATCGTTAAGTTGCTCCAGCTATTGACTTGTATAAAGTTTAAATCATTAAGTTGCTCCGGCTATTGACTCGTATAAAGTTTAAATCTTTAAGTTGCTCCAGCTATTGAATTGTATTAAGTTTAAATCGTTAAGTTGCTCCAGCTATTGACTCGTATTAAGTTTAAATCTTTAAGTTGCTCCAGCTATTGACTTGCATAACGTTTAAATCTTTAAGTTGCTCCAGCTATTGAATTGTATTAAGTTTAAATCGTTAAGTTGCTCCAGCTATTGACTCATATTAAGTTTAAATCTTTAAGTTGCTCCAGCTATTGACTGTTTTTTGTTGTGTTGTATTAAGTTTAAATCGTTAAGTTGCTCCAGCTATTGACTCGTTTAAATCTTTAAGTTGCTCCAGCTATTGACTTGTATTAAGTTTAAATCGTTAAGTTGCTCCGGCTATTGACTCGTTTAAATCTTTAAGTTGCTCCAGCTATTGACTTGTATTAAGTTTAAATCATTAAGTTGCTCCAGCTATTGACTCGTATTAAGTTTAAACCTTTAAGTTGCTATTTGTATTAAGTTTAAATCTTTAAGTTGCTCCAGCTATTGACTCGTATAAAGTTTATATCTTTAAGTTGCTCCAGCTATTGACTCGTATAAAGTTTAAATCTTTAAGTTGCTCCAGCTATTGACTTGTATAAAGTTTAAATTGTTAAGTTGCTCCAGCTATTGACTTGTATAAAGTTTAAATCATTAAGTTGCTCCGGCTATTGACTCGTATAAGTTTAAATTGTTAAGTTGCTCCAGCTATTGACTTGTATAAAGTCTAAATTGTTAAGTTGCTCCGGCTATTGACTTGTATTAAGTTTAAATCTTTAAGTTGCTCCAGCTATTGACTCGTATAAAGTTTAAATCTTTAAGTTGCTCCAGCTATTGACTATTGACTCGTATAAAGTTTAAATCTTTAAGTTGCTCCAGCTATTGACTCGTATAAAGTTTAAATCTTTAAGTTGCTCCAGCTATTGACTCGTATAAAGTTTAAATCGTTAGGTTGCTCCGGCTATTGACTCGTATAAAGTTTAAATCTTTAAGTTGCTCCAGCTATTGAATTGTATAAAGTTTAAATCTTTAAGTTGCTCCAGCTATTGAATTGTATTAAGTTTAAATCGTTAAGTTGCTCCAGCTATTGACTTGTATAAAGTTTAAATCTTTAAGTTGCTCCAGCTATTGAATTGTATTAAGTTTAAATTGTTAAGTTGCTCCAGCTATTGACTTGTATAAAGTTTAAATCTTTAAGTTGCTCCAGCTATTGAATTGTATTAAGTTTAAATCGTTAAGTTGCTCCAGCTATTGACTCGTATAAAGTTTAACTCGTTATGTTGCTCCAGCTATTGACTTGCATAAAGTTTAAATCGTTAAGTTGCTCCAGCTATTGACTTGTATAAAGTTTAAATCATTAAGTTACTCCGGCTATTGACTCGTATAAAGTTTAAATCTTTAAGTTGCTCCAGCTATTGAATTGTATTAAGTTTAAATCGTTAAGTTGCTCCGGCTATTGACTCGTATAAAGTTTAAATCATTAAGTTGCTCCAGCTATTGACTCTCGACCATTTCATTGTTCCTTTTGTTTATATTTAAGGCGTTTGAAGAAGGAAAATACAATAAAAACATAGAACACAATCGTCAACAAGACCTTGATTTTGTGTCAGAAGAATTTCTTCAAGAAGCTATTGCAGCAGGAGAAATGTTTATACCACATAAGATGGATGATTCAGACAGTGATTCAAGTGAGACTAGTTCCAGTGAGCCGAGTGGAACCAATAGTAGCAGTACGAGTAGCTCGCCAAACCCAGGCAGCCCAAGGGCCCAAGTAATGATGGAAGTAGAACAGGTTTTAGCCCTGCATAGAAAAGACAGCGGTGTGGAGGAGGACGAAATGAGTGATGCTGAAATGAAAGATGGAGGTAGTTTTGATATAGCAGGAGAGGATAATGGTGATCTGTCTCGAAGTTATGGAGCTGGAGCTGAGCTGACTAATATGGACATTGATGCCACTCTTGAACAAAGGGACACTGCTCGTGATGGAACTAATAGTGATAACGTGTTTGTCAAGAAAGTAGTCAGAAAGAAATCGAGTAGCTTTATCACTAGACAAGCCAGTGTTGATTTGCCAGATGTAGCTGAAGAAAATGAAAGCCTGTATGAAGCAAAGTTTACCAAACCTAGAGCATTGGTAAGAAAATCAGACACAACTTCACAGAGTTCCATTGAGGAGGACTTGTTTGTTGAAATGAGGACGAAAAAAAGACCCGGATCAGTTGCATCCACATCCAGCTCCACTGGGGATTCTGGGAGAGAGTCATGGACAAGCTCAACTTCCTCATCAAGTTTTGAATGTCGGCGAAAGTTCTCAACAGATGAAGCAAGAGAGTCGTGGAGAGGAGGTAGACTATCTGAAAGTCTTGGTTCTCAGAAAAGGCAAGACACATGGTCCAGTGCAGGTTCTGAAGATGATTTGTTCACTGGAGCTCAGAAAAAACGGAATACATGGTCGAGTGCAGGGTCGCATGACAGTTTGACCTCTCAGATGGGACGGATGCTTAATCTTGAAGATTTGGAAGAAGATAAAGGTAAGGTTACAAACATGGAACAGTAATATTATTTGTAGCTGAAATTGAAATGATGGTTGTCTTCTGGATCTTTGTTAATGATACTTAAATTTTTTATAAAAACTCTTTTATTATCATAGAAATAATGTGAAACTCCATTTTATAGAAATCTTGTGATTCTCCATTTAATAGAAATCTTGTGAAACTCCATTTTATAGAAATCTAATGAATTTCCATTTTATAGAAATCTAATGAATCTCCATTTTATAGAAATCTTGTGAGCCTCCATTTTATAGAAATCTTGTGAAACTCACTTTATAGAAATTATGTGAATCTCCATATTATAGAAATCATGTGAACTCCATTTTATAGAAATCTTGTGATTCTCCATTTTATAGAAATCTTGTGAATCTCTTTTGAATAGTGAGAACTCAAATATGGTTTATTATAATTGTTAGATGATGACAATGTTGAGCCAGCCAGGAAGATGAAGAAGATTTAGGAACTGCCAAGGAAAATTCTGCAGACATTCCACACTGTGTACATACTACAGATGCCTGTATGTACATACTACAGATGCCTGCATGTACATACTACAGATGCCTGCATGTACATACTACAGATGCCTGTATGTACATACTACAGATGCCTGCATGTACATACTACAGATGCCTGCATGTACATACTACAGATGCCTGTATGTACATACTACAGATGCCTGCATGTACATACTACAGATGCCTGTATGTACATACTACAGATGCCTGTATGTACATACTACAAATGCCTGCCAACACACTGCATGTACATATTACTGATGTATGCCGATACACTGCATGTACATATTACTGATGTCTGCCGACACACTGTATGTACATATTACTGATGTCTGCCGACACACTGTATGTACATATTACTGATGTCTGTCGACACACTGCATGTACATATTACTGATGTCTGCCGACACACTGCATGTACATATTACTGATGTCTGCCGACACACTGCATGTACATATTACTGATGTCTGCTGACACACTGGATTGGATTGACTACTACATTGTCAATGTATGTTGTATTGGTAATGGCGTCAATAGGTGCTTCTATGAGGGGAAGGGTTAACGTGCATAGAAAATGTCCTACCTGTGTGTAATACTTTGAGATTACACCACTAAAATCATAGGCAGGCACATCCTAGGTCAGAAATGTTGGGAGATGAGATATTGCCTGCATGACTGCACTGTTCATGCATGCTTTACAATGTCCAGTGTAGTTTAATGGACAACATTTTGCATCAAAATTATTTTTAAAAAATTTCATTATTTTTTATGTATGGAGAAGTTAGCCCCCCCGGGACGGTGTGGTGGTCCTAAGGGCGACTATTTCACCCATGGCCTCTTCTAGGATGAGCCCTGATCTAAATCGAACACAATACAATGAAATGATTTATGCAGTCAAAATATATGATTTATTGAATTTACGTGAATCATTTGTAGGATTTATCTCCTGTTATTTGATAAAAAGCCACAGTGTATAAGTTTCAGTGACCTTTCAGCAATTACAGTGTATAAGTCAGACTGTTTCAGTGACCTTTCAACAATTACAGTGTATAAGTCAGACTGTTTCAGTGACCTTTCAACAATTACAGTGTATAAGTCTGATGGTTTCAGTGACCTTTCAACAATTACAGTGTATAAGTCAGACTGTTTCAGTGACCTTTCAACAATTACAGTGTATACGTCAGACTGTTTCAGTGACCTGTCAACAATTACAGTGTATAAGTCAGACTGTTTCAGTGACCTTTCAGCAATTACAGTGTATAAGTCTGATGGTTTCAGTGACCTTTCAACAATTACAGTGTATAAGTCTGACTGTTTCAGTGACCTTTCAACAATTACAGTGTATAGGTCAGACTGTTTCAGTGACCTTTCAACAATTACAGTGTATAAGTCAGACTGTTTCAGTGACCTTTCAGCAATTACAGTGTATAAGTCTGACTGTTTCAGTGACCTTTCAGCAATTACAGTGTATAAGTCTGATGGTTTCAGTGACCTTTCAGCAATTACAGTGTATAAGTCAGACTGTTTCAGTGACCTTTCAACAATTACAGTGTATAAGTCAAGACTGTTTCAGTGACCTTTCAACAATTACAGTGTATAAGTCAGACTGTTTCAGTGACCTTTCAACAATTACAGTGTATAAGTCTGACGGTTTCAGTGACCTTTCAACAATTACAGTGTATAAGTCAGACTGTTTCAGTGACCTTTCAGCAATTACAGTGTATAAGTCTGACTGTTTCAGTGACCTTTCAGCAATTACAGTGTATAAGTCAGACTGTTTCAGTGACCTTTCAACAATTACAGTGTATAAGTCTGACTGTTTCAGTGACCTTTCAGCAATTACAGTGTATAAGTCAGACTGTTTCAGTGACCTTTCAACAATTACAGTGTATAAGTCAGACTGTTTCAGTGACCTTTCAGCAATTACAGTGTATAAGTCAGACTGTTTCAGTGACCTTTCAGCAATTACAGTGTATAAGTCTGACTGTTTCAGTGACCTTTCAACAATTGCATTAAATCATTGTGTAGGTTTTCAACCATTTTGGTACTTTTAATAAAGGCATAATAGTGATAATACATATTATAAGAGTTTTGGTAGATGTTGGGATGAGTAGTCACTTGGGCTAAATCCAAGAAACAGAGAAACAAAGCTACACAATACAATATATATATGCAATCTTTCACAGAAACAATGCTACACAATACAGTATATATATAATTTATGTAATATTTTGAATTGCACTAGCAGGATTTTTTGTTTAATCTTAATCCAATTATAGTGATTTTGCAAGACAGAACATATTGCCACCTTCTGGGAAACGATTCTAATCATTAATATGAACTGTCCTGCTCTGATATATGTGATGTTATGTTGATATGTTGGTAAATTGTTGTACATACATACTTGTTTACATAGTTTTATCTTTATTATTGTTTATGCATGTTTCTATAGAAACATTTTTTTGGTAAATTTACACTACAATATTTATATTTTTTTTATAGTGCTATGTTTATTATTGTTGGGGTAAATGTTCTAATAACATATGATTTCATTGGCATCTAAATTTGGAACAATGTGGAGTGTAACATTACAGGTTAGTGTAGGCATATATTATGCTACTACTGGCTTTTCTATTAACTCCCTTGGCAGATAAACTAATAAACACGGTAAACAAACTAAATAAACATGGTGAACAAACTATATAAACATGGTGAACAAACTATATAAACACGGTGAACAAACTATATAAACACGGTGAACAAACTATATAAACATGGTGAACAAACTATATAAACACGGTGAACAAACTATATAAACACGGTGAACAAACTATATAAACATGGTGAACAAACTATATAAACACGGTGAACAAACTATATAAACACGGTGAACAAACTATATAAACACGGTGAACAAACTATATAAACACGGCGAACAAACTATATAAACACGGTGAACAAACTATATAAACACGGTGAACAAACTATATAAACACGGTGAACAAACTATATAAACACATAAACAAGTACAGTGAGTATCTGATGAGTATACTTGTACAGTGAGTATCTCATGAGTATACTCGTACAGTGAGTATCTGATGAGTATACTTGTACAGTGAGTATCTGATGAGTATACTCGTACAGTGAGTATCTGATGAGTATACGTGTACAGTGAGTATCTGATGAGTATACTTGTACAGTGAGTATATGATGAGTATACTTGTACAGTGAGTATCTGATGAGTATACTCGTACAGTGAGTATCTGATGAGTATACCTGTACAGTAAGTATCCGATGAGTATACTCGTACAGTGAGTATCTGATGAGTATACTTGTACAGTGAGTATCTGATGAGTATACTTGTACAGTGAGTATCTGATGAGTATCATACTCGTACAGTGAGTATCTGATGAGTATACTTGTACAGTGAGTATCTGATGAGTATACTCATACAGTGAGTATCTGATGAGTATACTCGTACAGTGAGTATATGATGAGTATACTCGTACAGTGAGTATCTGATGAGTATACTCGTACAGTGAGTATCTGATGAGTATACTAGTACAGTGAGTAGCTGATGAGTATACTCGTACAGTGAGTATCTGATGAGTATACTCGTACAGTGAGTACCTGATGAGTATACTCGTACAGTGAGTATCTGATGGGTATACGCGTACAGTGAGTATCTGATGAGTATACTCGTACAGTGAGTATCTGATGAGTATACTTGTACAGTGAGTATCTGATGAGTATACGTGTACAGTGAGTATCTGATGAGTATACTCATACAGTGAGTATCTGATGAGTATACTCATACAGTGAGTATCCGATGAGTATACTCGTACATTGAGTATCTAATGAGTATACTTGTACAGTGAGCTAGTACAGTGAGTATCCGATGAGTATACTCGTACAGTGAGTATCCGATGAGTATACTCGTACAGTGAGTATCCGATGAGTATACTCATACATTGAGTATCTGATGAGTATATTGTACAGTGAGTATCCGATGAGTATACTCGTACAGTGAGTATCCGATGAGTATACTCATACAGTGAGTATCTGATGAGTATACTCGTACAGTGAGTATCTGATGAGTATACTCGTACAATGAGTATCTGATGAGTATACTCGTACAGTGAGTATCTGATGAGTATACTCGTACACTGAGTATCTGATGAGTATACTTGTACAGTGAGTATCTGATGAGTATACGTGTACAGTGAGTATCTGATGAGTATACTCATACAGTGAGTATCTGATGAGTATACTCATACAGTGAGTATCCGATGAGTATACTCGTACATTGAGTATCTAATGAGTATACTTGTACAGTGAGCTAGTACAGTGAGTATCCGATGAGTATACTCGTACAGTGAGTATCCGATGAGTATACTCGTACAGTGAGTATCCGATGAGTATACTCATACATTGAGTATCTGATGAGTATATTGTACAGTGAGTATCCGATGAGTATACTCGTACAGTGAGTATCCGATGAGTATACTCATACAGTGAGTATCTGATGAGTATACTCGTACAGTGAGTATCTGATGAGTATACTCGTACAATGAGTATCTGATGAGTATACTCATACAGTGAGTATCTGATGAGTATACTCGTACAGTGAGTATCTGATGAGTATACTCGTACACTGAGTATCTGATGAGTATACTCGTACAGTGAGTATCTGATGAGTATACTCGTACAGTGAGTATCTGATGAGTATACTCGTACAGTGAGTATCCGATGTGTATACTCGTACAGTGAGTATCTGATGAGTATACTCGTACAGTGAGTATCTGATGAGTATACTTGTACAGTGAGTATCTGATGAGTATACTCGTACAATGAGTATCTGATGAGTATACTCGTACAGTGAGTATCTGATGAGTATACTTGTACAGTGAGTATCTGATGAGTATACTCGTACAATGAGTATATGATGAGTATACTCATACAGTGAGTATCTGATGAGTATACTCGTACAGTGAGTATCTGATGGGTATACTCGTACATTGAGTACCTGATGAGTATACTTGTACAATGAGTATATGATGGGTATACTCGTACAGTGAGTATCCGATGAGTATACTCGTACAGTGAGTATCCGATGAGTATACTTGTACAATGAGTATCTGATGAGTATACTTGTACAGTGAGTATCTGATGAGTATACTCATACAGTGAGTATCCGATGAGTATACTTGTACAATGAGTATCCAATGAGTATACTCGTACAGTGAGTATATGATGAGTATACTCGTACAGTGAGTATCTGATGAGTATACTTGTACAGTGAGTATCCAATGAGTATACTCATACAGTGAGTATCTCATGAGTATACTTGTACAGTGAGTATCCGATGAGTATACTCGTACAATGAGTATCTGATGAGTATACTTGTACAGTGAGTATCCGATGAGTATACTCGTACAGTGAGTATCTCATGAGTATACTCATACAGTGAGTATCTCATGAGTATACTCGTACATTGAGTATCTGATGAATATCATACTCATACAGTGAGTATCTCATGAGTATACTCGTACAATGATTATCTGATGAGTATACTTGTACAGTGAGTATCTGATGAGTATACTCATACAGTGAGTATATGATGAGTATACGTGTACAGTGAGTATCCGATGAGTATACTTGTACAGTGAGTATCCGATGAGTATACTCATACAGTGAGTACCCGATGAGTATACTCATACAGTGAGTATCTGATGAGTATACTTGTACAGTGAGTATCTGATGAGTATACTCATACAGTGAGTATCTGATGCGTATACTTATACAGTGAGTATCTGATGAGTATACTTGTACAGTGAGTATCCGATGAGTATACTCATACAGTGAGTATCCGATGAGTATACTCATACAGTGAGTATCTCATGAGTATACTCATACAGTGAGTATCTGATGAGTATCATACTCGTACAGTGAGTATCTGATGAGTGAATGAGTAGTGAATTAGTACTCAAATACTGACATATTTTATTACTTTGGTAGTGGTCGGGCGATTTGCAGTAGGTGAGCTCACGCAGCCAAAATATTAACAATTATTGGTATTTATCTCTGAATCTTTGAGAGGGTGGTGGAATAACAAAATTAATGTGTAGAGGAAGTTCTGTACAATATAGTAGCAGACAGGTACTGTTACTGTCGCATACCGTCGCACACCGTCACATCATATAATTACATCCTATATATTATGTCATTTAGCTGAAATTTTACTTTTCCATTATTCACATGCAATGGACTGAAAACCCCACAAAAACTACTGTGATCTCAATGCTGTACTCCGAATATGCTCATTTTTGCCACCAAATGATTTATCTCTCAGATTTTAACATAATTCATATTTTAATTAATCAATTTTATCATAATTTTTGGATACTGTTAACACGACTTAAAGTTGTTATCATACTAAGCCTGTTATCATTGAGAGTAGTTATCATACTAAGCCTGTTTCATCGAGAGTTGTTATCATACTAGGCCTGTTTCATCGAGAGTTGTTATCATACTAGGCCTGTTTCCACGAGAGTTGTTATCATACTAAGCCTGTTTCATAGAGAGTTGTTATCATACTAAGCCTGTTTCATCGAGAGTTGTTATCATACTAAGCCTGTTTTCATAGAGAGTTGTTATCATACTAAGCCTGTTTCATAGAGAGTTGTTATCATACTAAGCCCTAAGCCTGTTTCATAGAGAGTTGTTATCATACTAAGCCTGTTTCATAGATGTTACGCATTGAAAATCACTTTATCAACGTAATTAGTGCAAGCTGTTTAACTTGCCTGGGACCTGAGCCAAACACTTGAAGTAATGTAATATAATCCAAATTTGTTTCCGATACATTGACAAATACCCAGTATGTCGTAAAAATGTAACTTAAATGTTCCCAAATGTAAATAAAGGTTATTTATGAACTGCATATAATATGCATGGGTTTAAAAAATTACACATAAAAATGATATAGGATCTTATCATGAGTCATGATTTCATACCATATTTTATTTAACGAGTTTCATGAAATCACCAGAACTGTAAGATCCTTTTTATCACATTACCATATAGCGCTTGTTAAATATAACGTTTCTACTTACATTTTGGCACCAAGCGTCTGTGTATATTGTCATGATATCACTAAATTGTCATGATATCACTAAATTGTCATGATGTATCTACTTAAAACAGTATTATATTTACGCTTTAACCCTTTCAACCCCACAGGCCTCTAAATAGGCTTATGAAAAGTGTAGATCCAGATGAGCCGGCTCGTGACGAGCCGTCTCATCAGGATCTGCACTTTTTGCCAGTAATAATTATTACTATTTTTAGATAAAATTACCCATTTTGATAAATGAACTGGTCCAAAGGTAGTTTTCTTATTAAATTTATTGGTCTAAAAATATCATGGACCAGTACATGTCAGTTACTTGGGGTTGAAAGGGTTAAACAGCGTTATAATTATTCCAAAACTTCTTTTAAATCGTCGTTTTCATTATCGTTAACATTATGTACCAATACACCTAGAAATATGCATAATTTAAAATTTAAATTATAAGGATTATTCTCTCAACCAATCATAACCCTTCCAGATTGTATTACACATGTGTACATATAAGAAAATATGTGATGGCTGTATTATACTGAATACAAGCAAAGTTATGTGGTGAAGCAAAATATGTAATCATATGTCACAAGATAAGGTAATTAAACATTACAGATATGTTGCAGAGCTGTTCTGCTTGTTCATATGTTTAGTAAATACTGATTTGGCTTTGATTACTCGGACCAATCTGCAATCTACATCCGTTATGTCGAATCCCGTCGGACCGAACAAAATACTTCGACATAACCGAAGTTTGACTTAACGAAATTCGATATAAACAGAGCCAGTTATATGTAAAATGATAGTGTCTGAAACTGATCCGACTTCGAGATAACCGGAGAATTCGACATAACCGACTTTGACATAGCAGATGTAGACTGTATATCCATTTTGAAAATGTATTCTACCAACAATAATTTAATAGCAGGTTAGAGACGAGCATTTCATTGGTATTTTTATTAATATTTCGAAGTTGAATAATTTTATACTCTTTTCTTTTATAATAAAGATATTTATATTCTAAATGCTCGTGATTCCATAAATACTAAGATTCAAAAGACAAGTTGATTAACCCATTTCATTCTGGATACATTTGAAGGCTTTTGCAAACAACATAGATCCAGATCAGCCACAACGTGACGCTGCATGCTGATCAGGATCAATGTTGTTTGCTACATTAGCCAAGTGTCTTAGCAAGATCATCTAAATAGCAAACAGCATAGAGCCTTATCAGACTGCACGTTCTGTGGCGGCTGATAATAATTCATATGGCTCTATATTTTTTGCAAATACTGTTGGAACGGTATCCAGAATCAAATGGGTTAAGGCAACTGTATGGTTGAGCTAAAAAGGTTTTGTATTTTTTATAAACAGAATTTTATGATCTACTCATGTGTTGCTGGGTCAGAGTTTACCCAGTGTCATGGTAACTGATTCATGCTTAATGTTCAGGTTTACCCAGTGTCATGGTAACTGATTCATGCTTAATGTTCAGGTTTACCCAGTGTCATGGTAACTGATTCATGCTTAATGTTCAGGTTTACCCAGTGTCCTGGTAACTGATTCATGCTTAATGTTCAGGTTTACCCAGTGTCATGGTAACTGATTCATGCTTAATGTTCAGGTTTACCCAGTGTCATGGTAACTGATTCATACTTAATGTTCAGGTTTACCCAGTGTCCTGGTAACTGATTCATGCTTAATGTTCAGGTTTACCCAGTGTCATGGTAACTGATTCATGCTTAATGTTCAGGTTTACCCAGTGTCCTGGTAACTGATTCATGCTTAATGTTCAGGTTTACCCAGTGTCCTGGTAACTGATTCATGCTTAATGTTCAGGTTTACCCAGTGTCATGGTAACTGATTCATGCTTAATGTTCAGGTTTACCCAGTGTCATGGTAACTGATTCATGCTTAATGTTCAGGTTTACCCAGTGTCCTGGTAACTGATTCATGCTTAATGTTCAGGTTTACCCAGTGTCATGGTAACTGATTCATGCTTAATGTTCAGGTTTACCCAGTGTCCTGGTAACTGATTCATGCTTAATGTTCAGGTTTACCCAGTGTCCTGGTAACTGATTCATGCTTAATGTTCAGGTTTACCCAGTGTCCTGGTAACTGATTCATGCTTAATGTTCAGGTTTACCCAGTGTCATGGTAACTGATTCATGCTTAATGTTCAGGTTTACCCAGTGTCATGGTAACTGATTCATGCTTAATGTTCAGGTTTACCCAGTGTCCTGGTAACTGATTCATGCTTAATGTTCAGGTTTACCCAGTGTCATGGTAACTGATTCATGCTTAATGTTCAGGTTTACCCAGTGTCCTGGTAACTGATTCATGCTTAATGTTCAGGTTTACCCAGTGTCCTGGTAACTGATTCATGCTTAATGTTCAGGTTTACCCAGTGTCCTGGTAACTGATTCATGCTTAATGTTCAGGTTTACCCAGTGTCATGGTAACTGATTCATGCTTAATGTTCAGGTTTACCCAGTGTCCTGGTAACTGATTCATGCTTAATGTTCAGGTTTACCCAGTGTCCTGGTAACTGATTCATGCTTAATGTTCAGGTTTACCCAGTGTCCTGGTAACTGATTCATGCTTAATGTTCAGGTTTACCCAGTGTCATGGTAACTGATTCATACTTAATGTTCAGGTTTACCCAGTGTCATGGTAACTGATTCATGCTTAATGTTCAGGTTTACCCAGTGTCCTGGTAACTGATTCATGCTTAATGTTCAGGTTTACCCAGTGTCCTGGTAACTGATTCATGCTTAATGTTCAGGTTTACCCAGTGTCCTGGTAACTGATTCATGCTTAATGTTCAGGTTTACCCAGTGTCATGGTAACTGATTCATGCTTAATGTTCAGATTTACCCAGTGTCCTGGTAACTGATTCATGCTTAATGTTCAGGTTTACCCAGTGTCCTGGTAACTGATTCATGCTTAATGTTCAAGTTTACCCAGTGTCCTGGTAACTGATTCATGCTTAATGTTCAGGCAGATTGATTTCAGCGATTCCTGTAGTGTAGTTCATTGGACCATGTAACTCCTTACATTCCAGTGTCATTGTGTATACATCAATTGAACTGTATGATTTTGTGTACCAGTAAATTCTGTATTATTAGTAACATAATGATAAACAAAGACGTATTGTTTCAGTAAAAAGAATTTGTTATTCATTCGGAATTGTGCATTAATTCTGTTGTGCCAGCATAAAACATTGGCGATATGTGGTGATCTTTGCAATTAATATGTTGTGCCATGATTATGAAATATTTTACTATATTATATGTATTTTGATATCAGAACTGATTTATGGGTATTTTCATTTTTATTGTATTTGTTTGCTAATTTCTTGTTAAAAAATATTTAGATTTCATTACAATGTACATGTATGTGGCCTGCGTCACCCGAAAAATCCTATTGATTGTTATATATTTTTACCATTGTATAATGCATTCATTTCTGAATATAAATAATGGATATTAAATGAGTGATCATTTGTTATTGAATTTAACAAATCTTCTAAAAACGAGTTTAATAGATAAATTCAATAACAAATGAACACAAAAATAAGATCCTATTTATAACATGTCCGCCTCTGCTTTGTTTAATATTTTTGTTAACAGCATAGTTAGATTTTAATCTTGTTTATAAATAGAATACATGTGCCTGTTTATAAATAGAATACATGTGCCTGTTTATAAATAGAATACATGTGCCTGTTTATAAATGGAATACATGTGCCAGTTTATTACTAGATGGGTACATGCATTGATTAAACTGCTCATATTGTATCAGTTGACCATTTGTTCAACATGATGTACATGATTGTAGTTCCCATTAATAGACGCGGATCCAGGATTTGCGGTTGGGGGAGGGGGGCTATGCGAGGCGCTTGTCATGTAGGGGTCTAGTGGCATCCTCCCCATAATTGTTTTCTGCAGTTTGTATAAATAATGAAATTAAGATGTTATTTACTTATCTCTAGTTATATGACCCTAAGTGTCGTCAATTCGACCATTTTAGAGGGGCGTGCGCTGCCCCCACCCCCTATATCTGCCTATGCCTATATCTCTTTTTTCAAAGTTCAATAGTATATGATGCCAAATACCAAGCTTCAAAGTTCAATAGTATATGTTGCCAAATACCAAGCTTCAAAGTTCAATAGTATACGTTGCCAAATACAAGCTTCAAAGTTCAATTAGTATACGTTGCCAAATACCAAGCTTCAAAGTTCAATTAGTATATGTTGCCAAATACCAAGCTTCAAAGTTCAATTAGTATACGTTGCCAAATACCAAGCTTCAAAGTTCAATTAGTATATGTTGCCAAATACCAAGCTTCAAAGTTCAATTAGTATACATTACCAAATACCAAGCTTCAAAGTTCAATAGTATATGATGCCAAATACCAAGCTTCAAAGTTCAATAGTACATGATACCAAATACCAAGCTTCAACGTTCAATATTATATGATACCAAATACCAAGCTTCAAAGTTCAATATTATATGATACCAAATACCAAGCTTCAAAGTTCAATATTATATGATACCAAATACCAAGCTTCAAAGTTCACTAGTATATGATACCAAATACCAAACTTTAGAGTAATAAGACATAAGTTTGTCATATATTGTGCAATATTAGTATTTGCATTTCTTCATCCTTTGATCTTTTAGGGGTTCATTTAATTTACAACCAGTCAAGAACATTTTTCTTCTATCAATGTATTCAGCAAGTATTGCTCCACTGAATATAACATGTTAGAATCAGTTAATTTCTGTACATTTTAATGAATAGTGTGTTATTATTGTGTCTTGTGACATTGCAAACGTCTGCGCTGGTTTGTTTGTTGGTTTGTTTCTTTGTGCTTTTCATGTCTATCTGGTTATGCCATTGATTTCTGGCAATTAACCAATGAGTAGATTTTTATTTTATCTCCGTAGTAATATAACTGTACGGTCGCACGGTCAGGGTTGTACCGCCTATTGATAACATGTACAAGACAAATCAATTTTCAAAATCAACAATACTAAGGACAATTTTTTTGTTTGTTTCACTGATAAAATTCAATTCTCACGATTGCATCGTTTAGAATCGTCATCGACATCCGATTGATCAGAACTTACAGACGCTCTGTGAAATAATACGGGGTTGTACCGCCTATACATTGTACACAAAAAAGAACATAAAATTTACAAATCAAATATCAAAATTAACATTACTAGGCAATTATTTTTTATTGGTAAGCTAATATGAAGAATTTTCACAGTTGCGAAAAGTCACAGGTTCGAACCCCATTATAACTACACATGCTTTTTAATTTAGTTTAGCATTTTAATTTCATAATAAACATTCGACATAAATAATCTTAAAATACAAAGTTTGTGAGACTTACGACATATCTTTTCTTTTAATACTTCTTGTCTCTTAGTTTATACAAATTTATTTTAGCTCGATTGCGAAACAAGTTATTTCAACTTATTTTAATCACTCTCGAAACCTCATTCCTGATGGAATCCATCGCAACGAGGGAGAGAGAAGAGGCAATGTGGAATTTAAATGCCTTATTAGTATTCTTGTCTCTCATTCATAATTAAATGATATCAATAGAGTAAAACACGTTTAGTTCTCACTGCCTTGTACATGTGGTACCTAGCCGCTGCATGTGGTACCTAGCCGCTGCATGTGGTACCTAGCCGCTGCATGTTGAATTGTTGTCAACACGAACGTCTTCGGACGCGAACTGTCAGTGACGTGATGTGTGATTGATTAGGGCATCATTTTTGGTAGTCTTAAGCACAATGATCTAGTGCCATGTAGCCCATGGTTGCAGCGTGTTCTATCATAAAACACTGTTCAGCCTTTGTTTGCTTAAGTCAATGATCTAGTGCCATTTATGGCATGGTTGCAGCGTGTTCTATCATAAAACACTGTTCAGCCTTTGTTTGCTTAAGTCAATGATCTAGTGCCATTTATGGCATGGTTGCATCGTGTTCTATCATAAAACACTGTTCAGCCTTTGTTTGCTTAAGTACAATGATCTAGTGCCATTTATGGCATGGTTGCAGCGTGTTCTATCATAAAACACTGTTCAGCCTTTGTTTGCTTAAGTACAATGATCTAGTGCCATTTATGGCATGGTTGCATCGTGTTCTATCATAAAACAATGTTCAGCCTTTGTTTGCTTAAGTACAATGATCTAGTGCCATTTATGGCATGGTTGCAGCGTGTTCTATCATAAAACACTGTTCAGCCTTTGTTTGCTTAAGTCAATGATCGAATAATATTTTATTCATGAACATAGAAAGCAATCGTGGCCATTGTGATATAATGCTTTCAATGTTCATTCCACTTCATTTTATTTGATCATACACTGAAGAAACATATATCCTCTTAATCCTTCTTATATGTCAAACCCTTCGCGGGATATAGTCGTATTCCTTCTATGATGTCTATTTCAGTCACTGAGTTAGACTTCAACCCTTAAAACTGCATTGGCTTTCCCCCGTTCAGAGGTAGTGCCTAATTTCAAATTAGATTTGTTTCTAAAATAAAATGGTTTACAGAAGCTACAGAACGTGTTGTTTTTATTTCACTCCTATAATAACATATTCATGTACAGTCAAACTTGTATTAAGAGACCATCAAAAGGAAGGGCCAATAGCGTTCTTGAATCAGGAATGGACCGGCTAATTTGTTCTTTATTAATGCAAACCGGAACTGAAAGTGGTTTCTTCATACCAGTGATCTCTTATTTCAAGTGATCTCTTAATACAAGTGGTTTCTTCATATAAGTGGTCTCTTAATACAAGTGGTTTCTTAATACAAGTGGTCTCTTAATACAAGTGGTCTCTTAATACAAGTGGTTTCTTAATACAAGTGGTCTCTTAATACAAGTTGTCTCTTGTATTAAGTGATCTCTTAATACAAAAGGTCTCTTAATACAAGTGATCTCTTAATACAAGTGGTTTCTTAATACATGTGGTCTCTTAATACAAGTTGTTTCTTGTATTAAGTGATCTCTTAATACAAGTGATCTCTTAATACAAGTGGTTTCTTAATACAAAAGGTCTCTTAATACAAGTGATCTCTTAATACAAGTGGTTTTTTAATACAAAAGGTCTCTTAATACAAGTGATCTCTTAATACAAGTGGTTTCTTAATACAAGTGGTCTCTTAATACAAGTGGTTTCTTAATACAAGTGATCTCTTAATACAAGTGGTCTCTTAATACAAGTGATCTCTTAATACAAGTGATCTCTTAATACAATGTGGTCTCTTAATACAAATGGTTTTGTTTGTGATCTCTTAATACAAGTGATCTCTTAATACAAGTGATTTCTTAATACAAGTGGTCTCTTAATACAAGTGATCTCTTAATACAAGTGGTCTCTTAATACAAGTGGTCTCTTAATACAAGTGATCTCTTAATACAAGTGGTTTCTTAATACAAATGATCTATTAATACAAGTGGTCTCTTAATACAAGTGATCTCTTAATATATGTGGTTTCTTAATACAAAAGATCTCTTAATACAAGTGGTATCTTAATACAAGTGATCTCTTAATACAAGTGGTCTCTTAATACAAGTGGTCTCTTAATACAAGTGGTCTCTTAATACAAGTTGTCTCTTAATACAAGTGATCTCTTAATACAAGTGGTTTCTTAATACAAGTGATCTCTTAATACAAGTGGTCTCTTAATACATGTG
Source organism: Archivesica marissinica (assembly GCA_014843695.1). Classification (NCBI taxonomy): domain Eukaryota; kingdom Metazoa; phylum Mollusca; class Bivalvia; order Venerida; family Vesicomyidae; genus Archivesica; species Archivesica marissinica. The sequence continues at coordinate 89,348,472 of CM026387.1, forward strand.
ATCTCTTAATACAAGTGGTCTCTTAATACATGTGATCTATTAATACAAGTGGTTTCTTAATACAAGTGATCTCTTAATAGAGTTTTTTGGTTTTTGTGGTCTCTTAATACAAGTGGTTTCTTAATACAAGTGGTCTCTTAATACAAGTGATCTCTTAATACAAGTGGTGTCTTAATAGAAGTTGTTTCTTAATACAAGTGGTCTCTTAATACAAGTGGTCTCTTAATACAAGTGGTTTCTTAATACAAATGATCTATTAATACAAGTGGTCTCTTAATACAAGTGATCTCTTAATAGACGTGGTTTCTTAATACAAAAGGTCTCTTAATACAAGTGGTTTTTGTGATCTCTTAATACAAGTGGTTTCTTAATACAAGTTATCTCTTAATACAAGTGGTCTCTTAATACAAGTGGTCTCTTAATACAAGTGATCTCTTAATACAAGTGGTTTCTTAATACATGTGATCTCTTAATACAGTGTTTTTTGTGATCTCTTAATACATGTGATCTCTTAATATGTGTTTTTGGGTTGTTGTTTGTTTGTGTTGGTTTGTTTGTTTGGTTTGGTTGTTTTTGTTTGTTTTTTGGTTTTTTGGTGTGTTGTGTGGTTTTGTTGTTGTTTTTTTTTTTTTTTTGGGGGTGTGGTGGTGTGGTTTTTTGGTGTGGTGTGGGTGTTTGGGTGTTTTTTTTGTGTTTGGGGGTTTTGGTGTTGGTTTGTTTGGTTTGGTGTGTTTGGTTTGTTTGTTGTTGTGGGTGTTGATGTGGTCATTCAAGCAAGTTTGACTGCACTTGAACTTGGTGATATATGTAAGTAGCACACATCCTGTTTGTAGATGTCCAATTCTATAAACAAGAGGTCCTGCATGCTGTAACTCGCTCACTTTATTGCTTTTAACACAATGACCCTATTTAGACAAATTGTAGTGGTTGTTACAAGGAAAACTGGCATTATTACTACAAAAATGATGTTTAATAGTGTTTCTATGAACTTAGCTAATGTTTGACCTCATATAAGCACAGGAGCCTGAGAATTTATCCATAAGGCACCAAATACTGTGTTTTGGTACCAATAACACTGTACCTATATTCCAGGACACCCCCTCTATAATTATGTATATATATAAACTAGTTGGGATATAGTTATTGTTGCCTAATGTGTTTTTTGGTGCCTTGTGGATAAAATCGTGGGCTCCTGTGGCCCTAGGATATAGGTACAGCATTAGTTTATACAATATTTTTTAGCTCGATTGCGAAACAAGTTCTTACAACTTGTATTAATCACTCTCGAGACCTCATTCCTGATGGAATCCATCGCCACGAGGG